>CM051619.1:99015370-99020370 GCA_028020825.1 Podargus strigoides | reverse complement strand
ATTATTCTTACTTTGCTCTGAAATATCAGTGATTTTTTACTTTTAATTTAAAATCCTCCAACCTCCTCTTTCCCTGTCTAGCAGGGTACACCTCAACAGGAAAAACAAGTGAATAAAGTCAGCTGTAACCTTTGTGTACCTAGAAATATTACTAATCTCTAATGTGATAACACGATACCTTTTCATGAGCAAATATAGCATGCAGTAAGGAGGGAGGGGGGGGGGAAGAGATTTTCTTACCTTTACATCTGAGAAGTAGGTTTTCAGCATATTGGAACTTGGGTACCGGGTGTAAAAGAACATGAGCTTGGCCTTTTTCAAGTGATTCGGTGACAAGCCTTCCTGCATGTAGGATTGAATAAGTAAAGGAAAACGCTGTTCTTGAGAAAGATTTTTCAGAATGTTAAGAGCTAGCAAAGTGCCCCCTTAAATACTCTACAGTTCCCCAGACTATAGGAGAAAATATTAACATTTAAATTGCTGGGCTGTAATTTTCTATAAAATAGCTAAACGAGGGATGCGAGGCCATGTAACCGAAACCCTGTATTTCCTGTCACTTTTGGTGCCGGGTCTCAGGAATCTTGCAAGTTTACGGCTTGTGTACCATATGTATGTTCACTTGTTGCTAGGGAAACAAATGCACGAAGCATGTGCTGCAGAAAACTTATCGGATGCTTTTTCTCCCTGTCCTTTGCAATTCCAGCAAAAGTTTCTTTTTCTCTCAGTGTTGTGCCACTTGCAGGAAATAAAGCTAACGCATGTGAGACAATCGCAGGCGCTTCATCATTCTGAGCAATGTTTTATACAGGCAGTATGTTTCACCTCTTTCATTCGTGTCGATAAATTTGAACATCTTGAGTAACTCTCTCTAATCCCGCTGTTGCTTTGCTCCAGTGGCTGCCTTACAAATCAAAGAGAAATTTGTAATAGGCACAGCCCCTCTGCCGCTCGATCCCCCCCGCCACAAACTTGTCGCCTCCTGATTTACACAGTTAACTCCTCAGAGAACGAAGCTGTATTTGGGGCTAACCAATCGATAAATGCGGGCTAGCAGATCAATAAATGGCCACTTACCCTATAAGGCAGCCTATTTATCCTGGAAACATCATTACCTTTTAGATCTGTAAACAGAAGCAACTAAAAGAGTTCCCAAGGGAATGTGAAGCTAACCATAACAATCTCGGCTTGCTGATTTTTCTCCCAGCTTCTTGGCTCTCTTTTGTGTACTGCGTGCTAGGACGGCTCTGGTCACATCTGTGCCGCAGGCTGGCCCTGCCATTTCCTCAGCAAATTAATGGCTTTATAATTTATCAGAAATGAAGATGCACGTGGAGAAAATCAATGTGGCCCCCACAAGGTCAATTAAGGGTTCTTCCCAGAAGCTTCTCTAAGGACTGTTTCTCCTAAACACAATTGTTGAAAATTTCACTGGGTTCACACCTTATGGTGGGGGGAAGGTCAACCAAGTTGACAGATGCGCTGCAGCCAAGGTGCCCCTTTCACCTTACAGCCAGGCTCACGTCAGCACAGAACATCTCATTCCAGGCCTCAAGACGGGAAACCCAGACTAATTTTTATCAGCAGGCTACTGATGATTAGCTAGGCTTTTTCAGCAGAATTCCTTTTTCTCTGATTTGTGAAAGCTACCGAAACCCTCTCCCTTTATTCCCTTTACAATGTGCATTTTTAGATTGGAAAAATGCAGCATTTAAAAAAAAAACCCCACAAACAAAAAAGTCATTGACAATATTAGTTTAAAAACCTCTTATTATCTGGAAGTACATGGAAAAGGGCTCAGCTGAACTTGCATTTTGTTTTAGATGCTTAATGATTACAAAGAAGATAATTTATGACTGACATACTTCTTGTGCCAAGAGAAGAGTTGAAAGAACCTCCAGTTACCTCCATTAGACTGATAGAGAAGTCTAAAAGAGCATTACACTCTGCAGTGCCATCTGTCAAAATACGTAAGTGAAATAATAGTAGCAAGCTGTCACCTATTGCTTAGTGATAAGAGTTTTAGACAAATCAAAACTTCTACGCCAGAAATCCATTTTGTTATGTGATCCTTTCGGGAAAGTGGGAGTCCAAAGGGGTACTCCAATAAGTAAAAGAAAAAAGAATAATTCCTAAGTCTCCTTAATTTGCAGTTCCTCTGACTCTGACAACATGTTAATATCAGGTTTGGTGTATATTCCCTTTCAGTGAAAGCTCAAAGATGGACTTAAACTTTCAAAAAAAGCTCTCACATTTGCTGGATTTAAGCATATTAGACAGTTGTCTAAGCATTTGGATTCCTTCTGCATTTAGGATTTTTAAATATTTTCTGCTCTAATGCCAGAGGATATTGATACTGAATGAAACATACTAAAAGATGTTCTGAGACTCAAATTCCCAGAAATCCATTTTTTATTAAAATTATACTTGTTCTTAAGCACTTGGCAGCCTTAAAGCGATATCAAATATACAACAAATTTGTATATCTTGATCCTAAGGTTCACGCTTTACTGTAATAAAAAATACGATCTGTAATAATCTAGCAAAATATAGTTAATGACAGACTTAAGAGCTAAGAATTAGATAACCCATTGCTATTTCAGAAAAAAACTGAACTGACCAATTGCTTAATTTCCTTTTTAAGTGCTTGGGCTGAAAAGCAACTGTTCTTCCAAGAAAGCACTAGCTGTTTCCAGGATACTTACACACGCACAATGACTCATGATGAAATAGATTCAGTAAACATACAGCTGTACCGAACACGAGCTAAGCCCCATTCAAGGCCAGGAAAGAAAACGAGCACAAATAAATATTAAGGAGGTAAAGGGAGGAGGGGTGCCGAATGGAACGCAAACAAGCTCTGTCCCAGCAGCTCGTGTGGCTTGCCTCAATTCTCTTAGCTATAGCTTTGTGAAGACAGATGACATTCAATTCTATGGGTAATGCAAAATAGACAATAACTGCTGAAACTTGAGCCAGCTGCCAGGTGTAAGAAAAAAAAAAAAAAAAAAAAAGGAAAGAAAAAAAAAAGGAGAGAAAGAAAAGATGATAAATCCATAAATTAATGAAAGACATCTGCTCAGGAACATAAAAGATCAGAGGAACAGCGTACTGCAGCTGAACCTAAAGCGGTGTTCAAACAACCTGAGAGTCTCAGCATTGTGCGTTTACACAGCACAACGCAGCCTCACCTAACACAGCAGCAGCAAAAAGGCAAAACGCTAAGAAATAGGAAGTGAAAGGCTGGGAATGAAACAAATACACGCTCTTTTGTGTTTCAACTGGAGAAGCACAGGGGTGGCACTGCACAGCATTTGAGTCACTTGCACTTCAATCCTCCCAGGTAACGCTCCTCTTTTGCACAAATATTTTTCAGTGGAGCTAATCTTTCACTCCTGTTACTCTCAGCCTGAGCTCCCACAAATGCTCTAACAGGCTTTTCTAGCCCACACATGTACTGAGCTGAAGGAAAAGAGGTAAGAATAGGCCATATCAGGTAAAAAATCTGTACTAGGAAAGCCAAGCTGCTCCTTAAGTTACAACTTCAGGTGCTTTTAATAAGCAAAGCTCCAAACAGCTGAATCCCAGAGCATCTTCAAGACCCTCCAAAGAACACACTGGCTGGAAAGTATTTGTTCATCGCTCAGGTTTTATCAACAGCACGGAGTTATCCAGCTTGCTGTACAATTGCTCTTTTTTTTTTAAAGTTTAATTAGTTTAATTCTAGTCAGATGTAATAACTCCTCATTTCAAAATGTTGTAATTCACTAATTATAGCTTTCACATATTGGGACTGTGAAACTCATTCCAATTGGACTGGAATTCTGTTTAAAAATAAATAAATTGTAGAAAGTTTCACTAATGTTTTAAAGCTCTCCTGCCAGGGAGAACATGCTAAACTTCTTCACCTTTACTGATGTCTTAACAGCACACAAACTACTGTTGTGCTTCAGTTTTGATCTATGCAAATGTTTTGGGACTGAACAAGGCTATTTTTCTTGAGATGCAAAGAAGATGCATGACAAAGGAAGACCATGCAGAAAAACAATTTGCTGTCTGTTTCTTTTGGAATTTGAATAAAACTTAATATTTGATTAAACAGATTAGTTTGCAAAGATACGGACTGCATTCACGACCAAGATGGGAATTCATGCTGCAGGTGCATCTTATCTTGTTTAGCAACATACGCAAACATTAACCATTTCCTTCTGCAGTTCAGCAAAGAACAATCAGATACATTTTACAGGCATTGGTTAAAAAGAAAAAAAAAGAACCCAAAAAACCCCAGGCTGGTTCAGTGTTTTAGCCTACTACTAAAACCTGAACTTGGCTGTATCTGCTAGTCTTATGTTCTCATCCTGGCTGTATTGTCCAGGAAAACAGATGTTGCTTTCTGCAGGAAAGAAAGATCTGCTTCTCTCAAGAAATACATTCCGCATATATGCACATTCAACCATGTTAAAAAAAAAAAAAGCACCACAACAGAATCGACCACAAACAAACCAACCTCCATACTGTGCCCTTCCCTGGAAACTGCAAGCTGCCTGGGCAAACTGAGCCGGTATGAGAAAAAAACATCCCCACAGCTGAGCCATGTACCAGGGTACACAATGTGTAGAAGTGCTACTTAATAAATTTGTTTGTCCTAACAGCTCTGTATCTAAACCCAGATCAAACTGCAGCCTGCAATAGCATCTAGGTGGGAATGTCAGAGCGCTTCCACAATGGCAGGGGAAGAAGTGGGGCAAGGGAGAAGGGAGTCACTCCACTTGGTATCTCCCCTGGCTAAGCCTGGGAGCAGCAGGAGAAATGGGGAGAAACAGGAGGGGCGAAGGAGAGATGCTCCATGGGTGGAAAGGATCACGTGCAGTCCTAGAACTACTCCTAGTTCGCACGCTTGGCATTTTTCACCTCTGCTCACTCCTCTCCCAGGACAGGACAACTACTTTTATACACAAACAATTAGTATGCCACTGTACTGTTTGGCAGAAATGACTTAATTG
>CM051619.1:94162870-94167870 GCA_028020825.1 Podargus strigoides | reverse complement strand
AATATGTATGAGTAGTTTCCACATCCTTCAGTTTAATATGTATATGTATTATAAATTGCGTTTAACCAGAATACCTAAGAAAATTATCATTCATTATTTTTTTAGAAATATATTCTTCTAGTGGAGCTCAGAAGAACGCACGTAACATTATTCCTAGCAATTGGAATTGTACCACTCTTAATTATCAGGTTATAATTCCCTCTTACAATAAGATTTTTAAAAAATTAAACAGTGTTAATAAATAAACCCAACTAGAACTGCATTACAGCCTTGGACATGGCTTGCAATTATGTAAACCTTCAGGTAAGATTATGGTATTTCGGAGGTCTGAAACAGTTGTTGATATTAAGTAACAACAATACAATAGTTAGGCTGATTAGAGATGAACTTTTAGCCTTTGTTCTGGAGTTCCTTGCTTAGTGGATTTAATTCAGGCCTGAAATCTCACTTGAACATAATTTATTTACTACAGCAATTTGGGACCTCACTTTTTTTATGAGTAATGTTCCACTACTTATTGCATCAATTAGTTTCTCTAGAAACTGACCAGCTCCTGGTAATATTTGACATACTGTTCCATACCTGTGATAGTATTTGACCTTAAGATTTCTTTTTGTAGTTATTAAAAGTTTAATCTTTGGCAGTATCATTTGCACTAAGGAATATAGTTAAGCAAGAACTGTCAGTATTTTAAAAATGCTTTCATACAGTTTGCTCACTTTATCTGTTTTTTTATTTGCAGTTGAAAAATGAAGAAAAAGATACATATGAGGAAAACCTCCATTACCCTTTTCTTCTGATTTTAACCAAACACAGATAGAAGATGACACTTTTTTTTTCATTTTAATGTGGACTGCTGAAAATTAATCCATGTATGTGGATGGTCAGGGAGAGGGAGGGTTCAGTTCCCCCCTCTTTTGTTCCTCATTCATCATTAGAGGAATATTCCTAATTTAAACGCTGAGGAAGATATCGTCGCTTGTTTCACAGGGTGTAAGCATTGATGCATCTTTTTTATATCATTTTAGAACTTATTTTTCCAATTATATTCCAGCCCAAAACCAATTAGACTTCACTGTTACGCATTAACAAAGGTGTAAAGCTGACTTCCTTCTCTTTTGTGCCTTTAAACTTGCATGTACTTTGTTAATCTCTTTAAATGTTATTTTTGGGGTGTATTTGAAAATATGTGAATAATATACTTTGTGGGCTTATATAACTGGTTGAAAAGGAGTAAATGCATTCACATTTAATTAGTAAGGAAATAGTTGTCTTAAGACCTTTTAAAAGTGCGCTATTCGAATGCTTTGATTTTTCTGCCTTTTTTTTTTTTTTTTTTTTTTTTAAATTCCACTGTTGATTTTTCTGTCCATAATTGAAATGTCCTCATTTGCTTCAGTTTTGAAGGCTTTTTTTTTATACATGTGCGTATTTTTTTTTCCAGAAGGACTTTTCCTCCTGTAGATGTATAAGAAATTATGCATCAGACAAAAGCCTCATAAACTGACCATTTGTCCTTTGGACACAATAGCCTGCCCAGCCCCTCTGCTCCTCCTCTCCAATTATGTGTGATTAGTCTCAGTGTGTTGTGTCAAGAAGGGGGAGTGTGCTGAGTGCTTATTATCTGTTTAGGTACAAGAAGAGCACATTTAGGTTCTGACTATGAATGGAAAGTGAGCCTTTATCAGGATTAAAATCTAAATGCTACTATCCTAGAAATCGCTTTTAAAAAAATACCTCCTTTTCTGATAAATTCCGAGAAACACTATAATGACTACAGGATTTTGTAGTGTACTCAAACTATCTCCCTTGAATTAGTTTATACTGTGATATATTGTGTCCCAAGTATTTGATAAACATTTAATGTGACTTCTACTGGGAAAGACAAAAATCCTACAAAGAAACAGGAGCAATTTCTTGTTTTCCTAACAGTTTAATAGATCATTTTAATGACTTCTCAGAAAAACAACCTGGATCCTGAAAGAATCCTATACAGTCTCTTAAACCACAACACTTAAAATGATGAAAAAGAGAGAGAGAGGCAGAGACCATGACTGAGAGGGGGAGGTACTAGGAGCAAGGAAGTGCAGAGGATCATGCTGAAATATATTAATTACAAGGACTGCAGTTTGGCAATAAACGTTCTTCCATATTTAACAAACTGGGCAGCATGTAAACCATGAAAGTCCTTTTCTCTTCGCTCTTCTTCTCAAACAAATTTCTTCACAACCGGTTTGCATGTCCTTGTATTCAATACTTTTTATGCTCCATTAGAGCACCTAGATGGATCTCAGAAGGCATAGGTCAAGTCGCAGTTAGATCATACATTTCTTTCTCACAAAAACTTGAATTGCAATGCCAAGTGATGGGCTAACATCACAATAACAGCAATTTATTCCTCTTTTGATAAAAAGCAGCCTATTCTCAATGTTAGATAAAGACCAGGGGCAATGCAAACCAACCATTTATCCTAGAACTGAGTAGTATGTCTCCCCTAGAGCTGGTATGAGGTTCATATTCAAACTCTTGTTGGAAGATACTTGTCTAGTAAGAAACCAAAAGCATTTTGGAGTTATTTAAAATTGCTGTGAAGGTGGCTTTAGTTTAATTTATTTTGTTTCGTTTGTCACACACAGCAGTGCCTTTGTTTTCTCTAAAAACATGTACAAGGAAATCTTTACCATCAACAAAAGAACGTGAAAAATAGTGATATATTAATATTTGTGGACCTTTTATTTTTGAGAGAGCTTGAATGTCTGCTGCACAATAATCTAATAAAGATTGTTAGTTGCCAAAAATAGAACCAGTGTCACTGAAAATTGTGGTTTTAGCTCTAAGAAGAAAACAGTTTTACTCAAATTAGTAGCTGATAATTGCTTTTTATTTCTTTAGTGTCTGTCGTTTGAGTTGAAGGCTTTGCACAGGTGCTGCAATCCCTAAAGTGTGTAATTGATGGCTTGTTTACCAAAGATGCATTTAGGCTTCAGCCTGCAAACTCACATTGGAGCTCCACAGGCAGTAAAGTTACTCATCTACATAAGTGCTTGCAGGTTTGGTCCGCGTAGATATTTTTAGAGGTATATAAGCAAGCTCACTTTTTGATTTTTTTTATTTTAAAATGGGTATTGAAAAGTGACAGATGTAGGATTTACTGTATGTGAGGCACTAAAAGTGTTCTTTTTTAGAGACGTCGCTCAGAATTCCTCGCGTTAGTGGGGACGTGATGAATTGTTTCTGAGCTCTTAAATTTTTATAGAAATACAGTGTTTATTAAAACATTTTCTTTGCTAAGAAAAATTTAGGCAGTTTATAAAGTCATGCTTTTAAAATGTATCAGAGCTTTTCATGTCACGGGCTTTAGTCTCTGATACTTGGTGTATTTTTACTGATACAGCTTTCTGTGCTCTGTAACAGAATATTGAGCTTAATTACTTTGTGTTTGCAAAGCACTTTGAAGTTGAATGACACCATGCAAGAGCTATGCTGTCTTCACCGAGAATGTGAAGAAATGTTAGGCTGATGCAAGTTTTCCTTCAGGTATGTTGGTAGTTTTTAGAGCAAAGTTGTGTCCTCCTCCTTTCTCAGATAAAAATGGCAGAGAGAAATGATCTTCTGGTGGACATCCATCCCCCTGGCCACATCCCTAAAGCAGCTGGTGCCACTGGCAGTGAGTTGTGATCTTTAGAATATAACAGATCAAGAAAAAAATATTCCATTTCCTGCAGTGAGATCTGGCAAAGGCTTTCTTAAAAATTACAAACTATTCCTATCTGATAGCATTCTGGAACAATGAGGCAAATCTTTCCATTTGGGAAATCTAATATGAAATGGAAAATGTCTTAAGAATGTGAGATAAGGCAGGAGAACTTCCCACCCCAGGTACCAGTCCAGCTGCAAAATCCTTATTAGACAAGTCATTCACATTTTGCCTGTGGCTTAATGGCTACATGTTTGCATGAGGAGGGAAGCAGGATTAAAATTGTTCCCCCCGTGAAAAGCATCCTTACATCTTGAGCCTGGCTGCATATGGTTTATCTAGTGTTATATCTCCATTACAACTCCTCCACTGTTCCCTGAACAAAAGAGGATGCAGTGGGTGGAGCTTTTGATCCACCTCTTGATATGGCAGGTGGCACAGCTGATATGGCAGGGGAAAGAGGGGAAAGGCAGCGATACATTGCAAGTCAAACAGAGCAGAGTTTTGTTACCATTTTTCACCCGCTCCCTAATGGTAAAGGGAAATAGCTGGGTCTCTGTCTTTTCACAGGGCAAATTATAAATGCATACCTTAGCCTGAATTTCTGTAGGCATGGTTTTCTTCTTCTTTAAATCAGGGAATGAAGGATGATGTCAAACTGTGAATTCCTTTAACTCTGGGGAGATGTTTTGAGAGCTGGTGGAAGGTGCTAGGACAGCATGCACTGGTGATTGTATCTAAAATGTTTTCTGCACAACATGGTCATCTTGTGTTGTTTCCTCAGAAAGAGACAATTTTGTTGTATTCTGTCTTTTGATTCACTTTTTAGATTCTCTGAAGTCTGACTAGACAGTTTGTCATCCCTTTGCTGTCACAAATCAGTAGCCTAACATCGGTTGTAAGCATGCCAGCATATTTTGAAAGATGTTTTTTTAAAGCTGATATTCAATATTCTTACATCTGCACTGTGACAACACTTAACCCAGCCACAATGAGGGCACCCTGATGCGAAACCCCATAAAGTTAAAAGAAAGCCATTACATGACTTCAGAAATTTGCAGCTGAATGTTTACATAAAGGGGGACACCTCCCCCCCCAAAAAATCATGCACATTTCCCATATGAGAGAGCCTGAGGCACAGACAGTATTGCTGTCTCATTTGCCTACAGCCATTTAGAAAGCAGCCAGTATACTCTAGAACTAACCCCAGATTTGGTGAGAATAAGTGCAGCATCTCCTCAGCAAGATCCGTCTCCTTCTCCGACCTGTGGACTCTGTTCAAACAACTGAACGTAACAAACCT
>CM051619.1:93807870-94160370 GCA_028020825.1 Podargus strigoides | reverse complement strand
ATTCGCTGTCCTAAATAGTGCACATGCTATCAAAGGCAGAGAAACTGCTAATTCCTTAGGACTCCAGCCAAGGGGAATGCAGATACATGATTATAACATTAATTTCTCCCTCAAACCGTGCTTCTCAAGTCCCTGTGCGAAGTAGCAGCCCCTGCAGTCTGTTCGCAGGCGGGAGAGCGAGCTCTGGCATGAGAGGGCCACATTCTTCCTTCCAGCAGCTTCCTCTCTTTGTAAGGAAATTGCCCCAGTCCCGAGTTCGTCTGCGGTCCCTCGCTGTGCCGGGACAGCATAGGCACAGGAGCAAAGCCTGAAGCATTTACAGCTTTAAAAGCGTTGCGCCAGCACCCAGAAGCACACAGCCATTTCATTGGCACAGGGGGTCTCGGTGGGGACCCCTCAGCGTGCAGGCTGCTGGGACCTGAACCCACTTTCAGTTTGGCGCAGGCTCAGGGCGCAGTCCCCAGGGTGGCACGTTCCTGGAGCCCAGAACGCGCCAGGGATAAATATACTGCTGAAATATAAAGTTACATATAAAGATTTCATGAAGAAGATTATATTTTCATCACCCTTATGCATATGAAGTCTTTTAATTTCTATAAATCTTACAGTGAGTTAGAATTAAATCGTATTATTGTGAATAATAAATGTTTAGGGATCACTCATCTAAGAACTTGTAGTATTTAATTTACAAGGGCTGTACATTTTTCAAATCTCTTAACAAGGAACTTTAAGCACTTCTTGAGGTTTGGGTTTTTTTTTTAAAAAAAGGGGGATCTGGAAAGCCAAAATGCTCTGTTTTTCCCAGGATTCTGAATGACTCAGGAGGTATTGTAATTGTAAAAGCTTTCTGTGTGTAAGAACCTGGCTAATACTCTTATTAGCATCTTTTTTAATCCAGGTAACATAATAGTCAAAGTGTCAGATGAATGTCTCAGAGGTGGACCATTAAAAAATAAATTGCAAAACCTTTGAGAGATTAGCATTTGAATCCAGCCAGAAAGAAGCTCCTTGAGGTTCTTGGGTGTGGATCAGAGTCCTTAAAGCATAAGTTGCTATCACAAACCACATCAGCCTCCAAGTTACTCTGAATGAGAAGACAGTAGCTGCAGTTATTAGCCTTAGCTCTGGGAAGCAAATACACAAAATGAGATTTTCATTGTGAAAAGATGTTTCATTTTCTGAAACCTTTCATTTCTAAAGAAGTTTGAAAAGCAAGCAATAAATAAAGTACATTAAGCCAATATTTTCAGGGTAAATATTCATGTTTCAATTCATAATAATGTTAGTTAGCCCTTAAACAGGGTAGTACTTTCCACTTTGAACATGCTTTTTAGAGTCATTGCTCAAATAGCATCATGGGCCGATACAATAGGAAATGGTTTCCCTTTTCCCACGTCAGGAAACTAAGGCAAAGAAATGAAGTAACACACGTAGAATGACTCCACGGCAGGCAGAACCTCATTTATAATGCAAGTCTCACTCAACGACAGTTCTTAAACTGCAGACCTCCATCCACCGGTCAGACTTCATTTTTGTACTTGATGTTGGCATACCCCAGGAACTGCATTTTTTACGTCATCAGGTATCATTTGAAATTCTCTGAAGGGGTTGCTGTTCTTTCTGATGGATGGTACCAGCGCTGGATTTTTCCACAGAAATACTGAAACACAATCAGGGACCTACGATGTATGAGAAGTATTTTAATTTGTCATCTCTCTTCCTCTAATACGTTTTAGCAACAAGCTGCTCATTTTCAAGGGATGGGTAAGAGCACTGCAGAAAATACGTAGAACTTTGTCATATTTCTACAGGAGAAAAAGACTGGCTATTTGTCTGGAGGGAGCACTGATTATTGTTCCTACAACTTCATACTGTTTTACTGTTTCTACTGCTGTGCTGCTTTTCAGGGGTTGGGGTGGCATTTAGCAGTGGCTTTAGATTAACTCTTTGCTATCTCATCAGAAATCTATGGAAATTAGTTTGGCCATTTTTTGACACAGATACTTCCACAAGTCTGCAGGCAGTTACTCTGCTACTAGAAGTCTTAGGGTTGAGGACCACACTTAAAACATTTTGCAGTGTTAATTTCCAAAGGTCCGTGTGAGTCGCAGCTAGGTATTAGTACTGTGTAAGTGTATTCAATAATTGATGCAAATGGTTAAAACAGTGACACAACAGGAAGCAAAGTGATGATTTAACCTTACATTCCCAGCACAGGACACACCGGCAGCTGAGCAGATTACTATGGAAAGGGCAGGTGTTCTTGTCATGACGCTACAACAGCTGGTGCCAGGTCAGGTACATCTGTGCTTTTCTGTGCCCACCCTGCAAGCAAGGTACTGCCTCACCACTGCACGGGGAATGAAAAGGAATCGTGTCACAGGCACCAACACTCTGGGTGTCTGCCAGCGTATGTAGTGAGGTAGAAATATTAGCAAACACGTGGGCAAAGAGTCCATTATGGAAATAAAGGGCATGGGAGAGCACAGAAACAATAAGCCATATTTTATAGTGGTTTATACACCACAGAGAAAAGAAATGGGAGGGAAAAGACTGGATTCTCCTCATCCGAGGGGGAGATACTCACCACAACAAAAATCATTTGGGAGGGTGTTCAGCTCAGTTAAAAGGCAGCCCTTTTGAAGCACTTTCAGAGTTATTTTCAGCTGCGAGTAAAGCAGAGGAATATTGCCACCGGGTAGAAATTGCTGCCAAACAATGACTGGTGAAAAGGATGCCTACTGCTGAACCCCAGCCCATTTCAGATCGCTTTCGGCCTGCTCTTTTCTTTGTTGTAAGGCTCCATTATGGCGATAATGACTGCAAAGCGTGGACGGCATCCCATCCTGCTCCTCCATGCCAGGACAGCAAGGGTTGGAGGCTTTGCTTAACGGCACGGGGAGGGCACATTCTGTCTTGGGTCATGGCATTCAGAAGGCTCTATTTGTGTCCAAAAATTAGGAGTGAGAACAAACCAGTCCCAGTTAGGTTCATCACAGAGGGATGGCACATAATCCTAGCAGACATGAAGATCAGTGAGACAGCATGCTGGCAATCAGACTGACAGAAGACAGACTTTGCAGAGGAGCGAGACCGGTGTGGCAAGGAGTGCAGGTAAGACTGAACGGCTTAAAAACTTCTCCAGAGTCAACATAATCTGTACAATTTTTGAAACTTTCCTGTGCCTAATCATCATAGGCAGAGGAAACTGTGGACCGCAGATCAGCGTATGTTGGGGAGCCTCTACTTGTACTGCAGTGCACGCGTGGGACCACGCCGTGTGTGCGCGCTCATCAGGAAAGGTGAAAACTGAAGGAGCAGCAGAGCACACAGAGTGCTGGGAAGTCTCAGCCTTGCAGTGTGTTTACTTGCCTGGACTCGGGAGCACGGTGTAAAGGCAGGGTATGATTGTACCTGATGTATGGTTTTTGCCTTCAGAGCGATCTACCTCATGCTAATGAGGTGATTAGGAATGTGCTTTCCCTAGGTAACCACTCTTGCCATCAGGCAGGGGGCATTTTGTGGCCATACAGCCATGCTCTTATTGCTGCTGGATGGGATTCACCTGTCCCAGAGCCACCATCCATTTTACCTGGTCCTCCAACACACCACAGTTCCCAACTGTGCCAAACAGGGTCAAGCAGAAATGAACATTTGCATGAACAGTTTAGATCATTGTACAAACAGATATTTGAGTTGCAGAAGCACTGCACGTTTTCCTACTGCTATTTAGAGGCTAACGTGTGTGGCCTTAACAACAATTTGTTTATTCATCCATTCCAGTAGCTTTGTTCCTGCTGACTTCTATCTAAAGGGCGATGTAATGCACATTTTATGAGCTATAGGACAGTTATGGTTTAAAATGAATCCATATGTACCAGAATTGGGAAAAAAAAAAAGATTTAAAAAACAGATGCATAAAAGCTCCACATGTAAATTGTTAATATTCCTTTTTTCTGATTTCTTACCTTTTCATAGCATAGAAAGGAGAATAAATTTAATGCTTAATGGTGGATCTGAGCATATTTTCAATGTAGGGTACATAGAGAGAACTCAGAATATTCAGAAATCTTCGAGCTGGAGGACAGCTTTTCCCAAACTGTTGAAAAAAATTCTTTCAAATGAGGAAAGAAATTTCACTGTAAACGTCTTAAAAATATTGATGTAGCAATGTGCTGCTCTGCAATGCGTCTTTTATGCTTGAAGCAGAGTCAGTGGTATATTCCCAGATTTCTTTTAAAAACTGACTTCCAAAGGCAGATAGTCCTGCAGTAATAGTTCAAATAACTTGTGCTTCTGTGAGGGATGTCTCTAGTCCTTTAAGCTGTGAGCTGGCTACGAGCTCAGGCACGATATGGCTCCATTTATGTTGGCCTCAGCATGCTAAGCCAAGGAATACACTCTAACTATTTGTGCTTCCTGCCCTGGCTCTGGCTATCCATATTATGGCCAGTGAAAGTTCTATGGTTTGGCTGCAAATGTTCAGTCTTGGCCTATATGAACTTTCTTTTGTAGGGAGGAGTAGCCTAAGTGTAAGCTGCTTATAAATCCAGATCTTCTAATGGGTAGCTTCAGGACCTGATGAACAGGTTGTGTTGCTAAATGCTTAGATGGGACACGTGGAAGGTGATAAGCCAGTTTGTCCATGCCATAGCCCTGTGCTAGGCAGTACCATCAGGCTGAACCTTCTCTCTTGGCATTCCCTGAAGGTTGCTTCTAGCCTGCATTTGAACAGACGTTCTCCCAAGGTGGGCTTGAGTTTCTGTGTGATATAGACATAACCAGCCACCTACAGATTCTCCTGTGCTGGACCTGTCATTTTTCTCTGCTAGTTTAGATGGGATGTAACTCAGAAACCTCTGCCCTGTACTGGTGCACTGAAAGATAATTACCTTTCCTAAAGGAAAACATGACCATACAAACCTCCATTTAGCTCTTAAAAGCTGCTCTGATAATTGTCTTAAAACCAACCTGAAAATGTGAAGCATTAGAAAGCATTACACCAGAGCCCATTCATGCTGCTTGTATAGGAAAAGTGTATTTGTACAAGCAAGTGCAGTGTCTAACTCATTTAGACCCCATAGGACCTTCCTATATGGCCCTCTGACTCCATGAGAATAGAAGCAATTCTCTCTGGGCAGCTATGTATTACAAAGGAAGCCACCACCACTGAGAGTAACATTATCTTAACAAAAATATCCCTGCTGTTGCCCAAACCTTGACCTACTGTGTAGTTCTTTTTTCTGTTGACATCTTTACCTTTGTATGCCACTTTGCTGTGATTCCCTATGACCCTTTTAAAGAACTATAGTGGTAGTAGAGCTTTGTTGCAAAGATGAACTGCAAAGCATAGCCAAATTTGGAGGGTCTGGAGGGAAGGACAAAGGGTTGTTTGTTATCATTTCATATATAGCCCGCCCCAAAGAAATAACAATAAAAGACGAATAGCAGTGAAGACAGTTTATACCCTCTGTCCTCTGTAGGGTAGTCGGGCATTCCACACAGACCTGTCCTTTCTGAAATTTCACTAGTTAGTTTTACTGCATCAGAGAAAGTAAAACAGCAAGAATAAAAATGAGGTGTCTGTCCTCCTAATATTAAAAAGCAGCTGCTTTTCTCTTTTTTTCTGAAGGATCTAGGAAGGCCTGAAGCTCTCAAGTTCAGGCCCTGGTCTGACATGCATGATATCACTGTTCAGTTTTCTAGGGTCTTGTCGGGGCCCAAGAAAGATCAGAGCAGAAAAGTATCATGTGCTACATTTCCCCATTTCCCTTCCTTTTTCTTCCTGGTTATAGTTGTGATAGTTTGGCTTTCAGATGGTCTGATCCACCTCTGTTTCCTAGCTCCTTGCATTCCTCAAGGACTATGTGCTCTTATGCTCTGCATCAACAGAAAAAGACAAAAGAGTGGTTTCTAGGGATGCAGTATGGTGGTGCACAGGCAAGACCAACTTACAGTGTGTTGTGCTATAGCTCTACTTAAGGAACAAGAGATGGATTTTTTTTTTTCTGAAGTAAAATCAGCAACATCATACAGAGATTCTCAGAGGTTCTCACTTTGCTGCCTCCTCTGTCAATGCTTATACTCTTCAAGGGTAGTGAGGAAAGTTGTATCTTCTTTCTGTCGGATAATAGAAATGAGGTTATCCACACTGACCTGCCCCTTCTGACTTTTCAGTCAGCTAGCAAGCTTTATTCCATCAGATGAAGCATGATTTGTTTTACCCTCCTGCTGTTCCCTGGTACTTAGATAGCTGAATAACTTAAAGATTTTGGAGCACAACAGGGATTACGATGCTGCTCATGAGTATGGAAAACCTGCACACATGTGCTGTGGTTTTGTTTCCCAAACCTCTCATGTGAAAGATCTTGAGTAATGAGGTGTCTGCTCTCACCAGCTACTTCACTTGAACTTTTACACACACTCCTGCGCAGTACTGAGACTACCCACACTCTCCTTGGGACCTGCCATACCTTTAGGATTCCCCAACCTGCTAGAAAGGTGGCCTAGCCTGAGAAAATGTCTCAGGCTCACTGCAATCCCAAATGCAGATGTGGAGCCCTCTGGAAAATACTGCATCAGCACTAACTGGCCAGTTCTCAGAGGGCCTTACAAGTTATATGAGCAACCGTATTGATTGGACAGGACTAAGTTCCTTAGATAATTTTCCCCATATTGTTGAGTCAGTGAGAAAAGCTGAAGAGTTTCTGGCTTGAGGCTCAGCACCTGAGCAATCACACAGTTCTGCAGGTTTTCACAGAGGGCTCCAACTCCCTCAGGTCTCTGTGCTGTGTCCCCGCAGGCACAAGGGTTGCCACCAGCTCTCACACCCTAGGAGCTGAAGACTGTGCCCTGCAGCAGCAGATGGGTATCACAGAATGGTCGGAGTTGGAAGGGACCTCTGGAGATCATCTAGTCCAACCCCCCCAGCAAGAGCAGGTTCATCCAGAGCAGGTTGCACAGGATCATGTCCAGGTGGGTTTTGAGTATCGCCAGAGAAGGAGACTCCACCACCTCTCTGGGCAGCCTGTTCCAGTGCTCTGCCACCCTCAAAGAAAAGTTTTTCCTCATGTTCAGTTGGAACTTCCTGTGTTCCAGTTTGTGCCCATTGCCCCTTGTCCTGTCACTGGGCACCACTGAGAAGAGTCTGTCCCCATCCTCTTTACACCTACCCTTTTGTGGCATTGATGAGATCCCCTCTGTCTCCTCCAGGCTGAACAGACCCAGGTCTCTCAGCCTTTCCTCATAAGAGAGATGCTCCAGTCCCCTCATCATCTTCATAGCCATGCAGCCTCACCAGGGCAGAGTAGAGGGGGAGGAGAACCTCCCTCAACCTGCTGGCCACACTCCTCTTAATGGATGTCATTGGCGTTCTTGGTATCTCACGTGTATTTCCCCACATGCTTGTTCTGTTTATCTGGACTCCGTATTTTGCCAAGAATTGGAGGGGTACGACACTTTCTGTCCTTACTGTAGGACACAGAGCCCTCCCTCACCACAGTCCCTATAATTTGTCTCCTTGGGCTGCAAAACTTGTGACACAGCCCAGTGCTGTGGTGTGGTGAGAGCTCAGATGTCAGGAGCAGTGTTTAGCCCTCCTGCAGGCAACATTGTCCCCACCCCATCTATCCCTAGCACTGGCCTTTGTTTGCACCCCCTGGGAGGAAAATAATCCCCTCGCCTCTGACCACACCTGGATTCAGCCTCCAATTTGGCACCTTGAAAAGTGGGCCAATTCTCTAACGCTCTTGCCAGGACTAAAGCCAGGGTGAATGCAGCTAATTCTCACCGCTCTAATTAGGTGGTGAGTTAGCAAGGGGAGACCTCACCTGTTAGAAAAATTAGAAGAGAGAGAGAGAAAGAGCGAGAAAAAGAAGGAAAGAAGGCAGGCAGAAAGAAGGAAAGAAAGGAAGGAAGAAAGAGGAGGAGAGAGAGAAAGAGAAAGGAAAAAGAGAAAGAGAAAGAAAGCAAGAAAGAGAGAGAAAGAGAGAAAGAAAGTAAGAAAGACAAAGAAAGTAAGAAAGCAAGAGAAAGCAAGCAAGAAAGAAAGAAAGAAAGAAAAAGAAATGTACTCTCTGGAAAAAAGAAATCTCTAGGCACTTGACAGCTTAAACAGGAGGGAGGCTGGGGACAATCCCTTTCCTTGCAGGTGCAGGGCAGCAGAGGTTATCTTATACAGGTCTGAGGTCTGGGCACTGGAGGAGCACTGGAGGCCTGGGCGGCAGCCACAGAGAGAATGCCTTCCTACATTTTCTGCCTTGCTTTGGCTGTAGGTCTCTGGGGAAGCCTTTACTGGAGAAATCAGACAAAGGTGTTCCTGTTGTTACTCCTAGGTATTCATTGGTTTAGAGAAATGCCCTGAAAATATGTTGAAATCCAGTTACACAGTCTCAGACAAACAAAAAAACTCATCTCCAGTAGTGCTCCACTAGCCCTGGCCAAAAATCAGCATTTTCCTCAGCTTATTCAATAATCAGGTGCCTTTCTCCCCACCACCCAGAAGAAAAAAAAAAAAAAAAAAAAAAAAAAAAAAGATCTGCTCTAGATTACTTGAAATAAAAGGGACCAAAACCTGCATGTATGGTTTTCTTAGCTTCTCCTACACAGAGAGCCAGGGCCATGGAAACACCAGACTAAGAGGCTTAGAGTAAATCCTGGCAGTCTCGGTGCTAGAAACTCTCCCACTGATAAACAAAGCCTAATAAATAAGTTTGAGAGAAAAACTAAATGAGAGTGCGTCATTGTTGAGCAGTTAATTAGGATCCCTCTAAGCATTTGTGCTGCAAAGAACAAGAAAACTAAATATAAAAATGTACGTTGGCAAGAGTGAGAACATGCTAAAAGTAAACACTGCTGTTAGTAATAGTAGTAAAAATAATATTAATTAGTTGTATTACAGTAGCACCTAGTGGTGCTACTGGATCTCATCCCCAAATGAGACCAGGGACCCCCAAAAAAATGGTCTTAAATAGAAGTTGCATATAAGTACATTCATGTGCATATATATATATATAACATACATATATAGATGTGTGTACATAACATGTAGATAGACACACGACTCAAATGATGAAGAAATGGAAATCAGGCTACAGAATATTTTGTGGCTCGGCTTCCTTGTTCCTATTTTTTTATGTTGCTGCAGTGCAGTTGTTTGCAATTGTTGCTTTTGATACAGAGAGTACAGGACTGTAGTTGCAGTGCAGGAGTCAGAGTATACATGTGTGTGTATTCATATACACATACAGATATATGTTTATATATCTGTGTATGTACACACACACATGCACGCTCACACACATATGAAGTTATTTTTCTCCTAACCTGGATCAGGACAACACAGAAAGCTTGGCTGAAGACAGAATAAATACTACCCCAAAGGCTCCGTTTACTCACCAAGCATCATTCTTCACTGCAAGGGAAACTGCTACTGCCCTTTCTGTGCGTGCATGGTCACATTTTGGAGAGTGATGTCTCTCCCCACCTTGCACTATAAAATCCTCCTTTAAGAAAGTCATAGTTGAATACTGCCCTCAGCTAAGTCAGTACAGCTTTGTCTCAAAGGGTACAGAACTGCAAGATTCAGTTGCTGCAGTTGCTGCTGACTTCTACGAAACCAATCCAAATAAATTTTAAACCCCCATCTTTCCCTTTCTGTGAATTTGCATGCTATAACAGGGAGAGGGTATAAGGACCCAGATTACACACAGTTAACTGTAACTCCGGATTCCTTAACACATGGGAACTAATTTAGTTGTTAATGTTTTAGTGCCTGGGTTTCTTAAGAAAATGAGCCCTTGCAGATTATCTGTGTTCCTGTTTCAAACAGAAGGCTGCTGAGGTTTTTTTAGAAAAATAACTCGGTTTACTCTAAAATAGCAACAGCAGAGACATTGCAGTCTTGAGATTTCCAGTGTGGAAATTGCACGGCAGGTCTAAGCGTCAATTTAATGTTCAGAGACATGCTTCATTTGAATGATAATTTCATTAGATTAGTTTGTAAACTTTTAATGCAGGTTGTATTATATGTCTAAGAAGAAACAATTTGTGTGACAGACTACCCTTCATAATCCCCCTCTTCAGCCTTCTGCTAACAAAAGACCCTTAATACTGAAGATGTTTTGTGGGAGGAGAAACATTTTCCAAACAAGTAGTTTCTCTATTCCAGCCCAGGTAACAAAGAAGCCTTAGGAATTTCTGTGGGCCGTGTCAGGACTGGCCCATTGGTCTTAAAGCCACCTGCTGCTTAAGCCATTGGTCAATAGATTAACTGCTGCTATTACTAAGTGTTTAGAAAAGTAAGTTATGTGGCAGAGCAAACAAAATCAACCTCCTTAACACATGTTAATTCAAAATTTAATAAATCTGCACTGAGAACAGCAAAGCAATCAAGGAGGGGGTGGGGTGCACAGGAAAGCTCTTCGTATGTGTGATTCCTCCAAGCAAAGTATCACATAGCAGATAAAAAGTCTTCATGGCATCTTGAACAAAAGGATAATACTCTATTTGCTTTGCAAAACTCCCTTGACACTTCCCTCCACCCCTCTGCCTTCCTCCTTTTTTCCCAGTTTTCGGATGCTGTTCTGCGCTGCAGGTTTTGGGCAATTTCCAAACCTCAGTCATGGAAGATAAGTTCACAATAAACACTAATAGTGGAGTAAATTCCTGATGAAAAGGTAGAAAGCGTTCAAATACCAGCAAAAGCTGTAACACTCCACAGCCCTGCATGTCATTCTTATTCTGTAATGATGTTTTAACAGAGCATATCTCCAAAAAAGAGAAAGTCCTGAGCCTGCTTTCACACGCAGTTGAGGACTTTGCATCGCTGTGGAGGGCCAGGAGGATTTCGGCAGGAGAGTCGAGGAGGTACTCATTGAGAGGCCAATGCAGGTACTCAGTCTTGTGCAGATGGCCTGGGAGAAGGCCAGAAAGGTGCTACCAATTCTTAAAATAAGCCTTTTAAACCTCTTTCACCTACTGTCATATGCTGTTTCATGAGATAAAAGAAAGACTTCAGAGAAAAATGTTGTATTTGCATGGAAAAAAAGGGGATTGAGAGATACCAGGTGTTGGGTCAGGTTGGCTTAGGAGTTCTTGCTTTTCTGCCACAAGCTTTAAGTACTTGCCATTTCTCATACTGTAGATTTAAGTAACTGGTAAAATATAGTTCACATTATCATTTTGGAAAGATCCACAAAAGTTGTTGGAATAAATTTCCATTTCTGTGTTATCTTGTCCTATGTTTCATTAACAAGTAATTTGTTTCACATGTAAGTCAGCTGCGACTTAAAACTGAAGATCGGGATTATGGTTGCCCTTTCTTATAGTCATGGAATGGATGCTCTCATATGGGATGAGTCTGTTTTGTTAAAGGATGCTCAGGAGGAGGGAAAGGTCCAGAACAGCAGCAGTTCAGATCAGAGGCAAGTTTGCCCACTGAGTGTTCGAGGGGAGGCAGAAGTGGAAAAATACCCTGTAACATGTTCCTGCTCCAGAAGGTGCACACTTCTACTCAGGGTGAGGTGTTGCAGCTGGCACTGGTCTTTTCTTCATAAATATGACCATTTGTTATCACTGGGTTTGAGGTCTGGGTTTTTCCACAGTTCCCACACGTCTAATACCAGTTTTGCCAAGTTCATTCAGCTTTACCCAAATGCATAATTTGGCAATCAGGTGCAGTACCTCTGTTAGGCAAACATGGCATCTTCCAGTCAAGTTTTCAGTGTGGGTTCCTCAGGTTCCATATGCTGGGTTGTGATTTCCCTGAAGACATTTAGGTCTGGCTCTGGCAGAGCCTTCCTTAAACAGACACGTGAATAAATGCTACTGCGAGCCTCCATGCTGTTTGGAGGACCGAAAGCTCCCCCTTCACAAGGCTGCAAATCTCCTGAGAGGAGAATGCAGCAGTAACTCCAAAACGTTTTCCTTGCAGAGTTTGTCAAGCTGTTTTTTTTCCCTGGTAGGGGAGCATTTAGACCTCTATGAACAAGATAAGATAAATGATTTATTGTGGCATGGTAGGTATTGCTAGGCTATCAGCTGCCATCATGGAGCCCAAGCTGATGGTTGTAGCAAGATATTAGGGGCTATCTTAAAAAGGACATTTATCTCAGATTTTAAAATACATCAAAGCTCCTTGCATGTCTGGGAATATTTGGGGGTGAGTAAAATGCTAAGAACATTTCAGCTGGACTGTTATCCTTCCTTTTCTCCCCATGTCTAATCACCCTCCCTTCTTAGCAGCCTGCTAAAATTGTGATGGAAGGTTAAAATCAGAGGCCCATGCATAATATAAGACAGTCTGTGTTGCATTCTGAATATCTTTGACTCCAGGACCTATTCTCCAGACAGGACACAGCATAAAGAAAGCCAGATCCAGCCCCATACTGCAGTGAGCACATACACTTCCATTCACAATATCTCTTTCCAAGAAGGTGGGTGAGCATCTGTCTTTGCAGCTGACACCAAAGTTGGTTTTCAGCCAGTCTGCTGGCAAGAGATACTAGTGAGCAGGGTCCCATTTGACAGCCATAAACTCTATGTAGTCTAGTGTAATGCAGTTAAAATTAAACCACTTGTCTGGTTTGTTGTGGAACATCCCCACATTGACTCTGCCTGGCAAGGTCAGCTGGATAATATTAGAAATGGGTACTCCCTGATTTCTCTTCTTTTATCTTTAATGTGACGTTGCTTTCTGTACATATTAATTGTATGAGCCAAGGCAAAATGTGGAGTAAAGGAATACATTTTTAGATGTTGCTTTATTTGGAAAGCAGGAGACGCAGTCTCTTCTGGGATTTGATACTCATGAGCTGAATGTTGCTTTACCACTGCAATATGGTTAAATCACATAATTTCCTTGCTGCCTCATAATGAAGAAACCTAAGCTCAACTGTTTTTCCCCTTTGAGGCTAAGAATTCAGACTGTTTGTGAAAAGGCTGATTTTGGATCATTTTCTGTTCTGAGTGTGCTAGGTATTACACGGAGTGCAAAGGCAATACACAGTGTAGCATGACACTTAAACTGTTATTACACTTATATTGCATTTAGAAAAAAAATCGTCAATCATTCATAGTTAACCTAGGAAAGCATTTTCCCCAATGTGACACTTAAATGTTTTAAAAATAATGGGATGATTTGTTTCTTTCCCCTTGAATATGAGGCAGGGAGGTTAGAAGGGGAACTAGAGGGGGCATGAAAAGTAGCTTATATTGTCAAGGTCTCCTTAACTGTTAACCAGTGGGGGAAAGAATCAGACTGCTTTTCTGGGCAAAAACAGAGAGATATTCTCCACTGATGACTGTCCTTCTAAGCCTTTCCTATCACAGGCTAGCAGTTAAAATAATACTCACCTACTGGGCATCCAGCAGAGTTGATCTACCTTTTCTGCTGGGAGGTTCACGTCCAGTCAAGCCTGATTAATCTGTTGCAAGTCCTGAATGATCCCAAATATAACACATAACAGCTACACCTGTTTATCAAGTCAGTTCATTTCCCTTCCCCTATTCCACACTGAAAAGGAGCATTAATTAAAACAGTAAACAAACGAGTGCCTATTCTAAATCAGGGCTGCAGGCAAAGAAGAGATAACTTAGGCTCTTGAGAAGAGGGATTTTCAGTTAATTTATGGAATCTACTGTCACTCTCAGGGCAAGGGAGCTTACGTAGCTGGGAAATTGAAGCAGGCAGGCTTTGTCTAAACACTTCTTTTTCAGAGAATTTTTTTTTTCTATTTTAATTTTTAATCAAGCCCTCTTTTATTATTTTTTTTTTAGGAAAGAAATTGCTAGATTTTTCCAGTGTTCTAATGACTCATACAGCTCCTGTGAGATCCCCAAAAGGTAGAGGAGAGGCAGGGAGCTGAGCTTTAAAAAAAAACAGTGTGAGGAGATGAAATGTTCTGCTAGCAAATTATTCCCCAGAAACTAATTGCCGTGTTTCCATCCACCCTGATTATAAATCATTTCCCCAGTATTTTCATCCGGGGTCTATACCCTGGTCCTGGACCAGCACCGATGTGAGTGCAGGCTTTTGTCTGTTCAGAGACCTGGTGACTGCAGGCGGCCCACCTGAATGAAATAGTTGCAAAATAGTGTCAAAAAGAGAAGCTCAGTTACCGCACTGAGGGGCTGACAGTCTAAGGCTCACCTATAAGACCCGCTTGCTCTGTACAATATAGAAGTCAGCACATGAGCAGGCTTCCAAGACTGTGACAAAGGGTCCAGTCCTGCCTGTGGACATCCCCAGAGACTGCAGGGAGAGCGCGCGGGGAATCAGAGCTCCTGGGTTTGCTTTATGGATGCTGTTTGCACCCACCTCCCAGACTCAGCAGCAGGGTGGGCTACCATCCCCAGCCCCAGCTCTGCGTGAGAAGTCACACAGGGGAATTGCCCAGAGGTGGGTGCTGCAAGGTCAGGGCCTCCACTTCAATACGTTTTTTGTTTTCCTTTCATATTTTAAGAGAGGCACATAGATATTCATTTTTTGATATAGGGGGAGAAACAGCAAATAAGCAGGGGAGTGCCTCAGAGCTGCAGGAGAAACGGGGACTAGACCCCCCTGACAGGGAAGAGGTGATGTGCTCTGAATTCCCCCTCACAAGCACATTGCTGAGCTAATTGAAACTGGCTCTCCCACATCCCTGGAGAGTGCCCTGACCTCCTACCTACAGGCAGCTAGGGGGAGGGCTGGGAGGCAGAGAAAAACCTTCTCCCTCTCACCCTCTCTCCCTCTTTCCCTCTCCCTCTTCATTTTTTAATCAGCAATTCTACCCCGAGAAACCTTCCCTGCTGTAGCTCCTGCTGTACGCTCCCAGGACAAGTTTCAGTTTCAACAAATCACAATTTTCTGTCAAAAAATTCACAACCTGCTCTTGTTATGAGCTGCTTTTCAATTCCAGAGCATAGCTAAAAAGATTACTGCTCTGCCCAAAATAAAATACTATTGGCAGGGAGACAGTTTAAACTCCTATCAGCCAGGATTTGTCATAATGAAGGCTGCGTTTCTCAGGAATCAAACTATCATTTTGCTTCTTACAATACTGTTGGGACTCTCTCCCTGGGCTAATTAATATATTAGACATTTTATTTTATTTCAGACTGAGATTTGGAATAATTCAGATTGTGAAATTATGTTGAAATTGTAGTTTTCATAAAATTATAGACAGACAAAAAAAGTTCTGTAAACCTTTGTCATTTCAGATACAAACCTCTTTTAAAGCTACAGGAATGCCTTGTACATATTTCAAGTCATCGAGCTTTTCCTGGTGGCATATCCAGTAATCATGTTGACAAATTAATGGTAGAGAATTAGTTGTACATTAAAGATTTAAATTATATTATGTGGCAAATTGTCATAAAATGATATAAAACAATAGGCAAATAAATGTAAATTAATTCCAGTTACTGACATGTAAGACGCAGAGTGACATCTGTACACTTCTCAACTTGCACAGCTGCCATACTTTGAAACGTAAAGCAACAGGGGAAGCAGCATGGTGCGGTGGAGCAGGAGAGAGGGGATGGGGTCAGGCCTGGTGTTTGGGAATTGTGGTGGGCTGGGCAAACCATACCTCTGCTTCTAAACAAACAAATCTGCGTCCAGCATCACCCCTGTGTGCCCCCAGGGGGATGCTAGAAAAGTTGCCTTTGTCAGGCAGGATGAATACCTTGTCATGACAATACTCGGGGGGGTTCGTATTATCCCACCCTGACCAAAAACCCACCAGTTCCTATCAATACCAAAGCGCAATTGCTTCCTGGGGCACAACCCCTGGACTTTCAAGAGCTCGCACACTACTGTGCCGGCTAATTATACGGATTCTATTTCCTGGTATGAAGGAATGCATTACCTGCAGCAAAGGATGCATAAAATACCAGGCGCAGGAGGCGCTAGGAGGAAGCAGAAAGCCTCCGTGAATTCAAGCCCCGGCTCTGGGTTTATACCCACAATCCAGACCCATGCTGAGAGCCTAATCACTGGGGCCATTCTTCGGGCTGTTGTCCAATCAGTCCCTGAATAGCAAAACCCCACAATGCGGAGTATGAATTAGAGAGGGGGAATAAACGTGGGCACAGACTTTTTTTGCAACAATACCTAACCGGGCCTTTCAGACAGGACAACTTGTGGACAAAAGCACGGCGGAAATTGAAGTAACTTTTGGAGGCCCTCGGCTGTAAGAGCTAGCTCGACAAGGGTAGCACTGGCTTCTTTTTGTGTGGACTGGATCAATTATTCACTGGGGAGGGGGTGAGAGGTGGAGGAAAAAAAGAAAAGTCTTAAAAATTGAACATTTGTGACACACTGGCCTTGGAAATCATGGCTGTTCGCTGAATAAAACCAAATATTTTTGTCTCCCTCCTCCTCCTCCCTTTGGCGGATGCTGCCATGATTTAGGGGGTGGCTGACGGAGTGCTCACATTCCTCACCCTTCCCCCTCACACGCCCAAAGAAGAGAAAAGCTTCTTGAGCTATAGAGATGTCAGGTCCATGTTTTAAAATTTAGCTTTGTTTACCCAACAGAATGGAATTCATTACTGTGCGAAAGCGGTTCAATTTTCTGACCTTTTTATTCAAAATGTTGGAAGTAGCAAAAAGCTCATTTGAAGGTCACAGGTTTATGTATCTATTCCCTTAAGTGTTTTAGAAATTCATATGGAGGACACTAAAGGTGGAATATGTGAAAACATACTGTTCATTGTTTACCCTAACCTTGCCATGATTATTAGATAAATGAGGGAAGCAAAATGGCATTAAAAGCCATTGTTAACAGGCATTTTTTTTTTTCCCTGAAGACTGTTCATTTTTGCCCCCGATCTGCAAAGGTCATTTTCTAATTCTTTTCACTGAGTAGTTTATATAACTTCTGCATTTCAAGTCTATAAAAAGCTTTTGCAGACTTTTCATACTGTAAGTAGTAATTTGTTTCATTACCGTTTGAATTTTCATATGTAATTCCTATGGACGTTTTGATGATATTGTCAGGCTTAAAAGCCAAGAGGCTTTTCAGTGATTTCTTTTTTTTTTTTTTTTTAAGCCCAGATCCATTCTATCTGGATAATTTAAAATTAGTGGAATTAATCAGTCGGTGATTTAAAAGCCAAACTTTGTGGCGAAAGAGACTCGGAGCAAAATTATTTTATTTTGCTACATCCGCAGCTGATTTGAAAGGCCTTTTCAGCTGGTTATCCGAAGCTGATATTTAACTGTTACTTATTCCCCTAATTTCTGTTCTTTGTCAGAGGAACTTTCCTCGCTAGATCTTGTTGCTCCGTTCCGCACTAATTGCGGCTTACATTATATAAATGGCTTTGTAAAGAAAACTATAACCCCCAGCCTCGAAAGTTGCATGTTTCTATTTGCTCAAACTTGATGCACTTATTTGGAGAGGGTCATTTTGAGGAAAGCTGTGTAGGCACTGAGAATGTCCCGTATAATAAGCTTAAACAGAACCTTTTGTCCGGCCTCGTCTTCTCAGGCCCGAAAATTAGTCCTCCTTTTTCTGGCGGGGGGCTGAAGTGGTTCATTACCGCAGGCTCCTCCGGCAGGCCTTGGCCCAGCCATTCCCAGTACTCGAGCTCTGTAACTGCCTTAGAAAGGACGAAGGCAAACATGGCACACAAAGGTCTTGTTAGCACTTCCTATGTGAAATTAGCAGCTTTCTAAAAGGTACAACTCCAATTACCTCACATTGTGGGGACGCGCACAAACCCAACAATGAGCCCAGTCTTGCAAGTGACATGCTGTCTCTCTGGAGTTACTTCCCTAATTAGGGATGACGAAGGCCCATTCTGGCGAGTGCATCTATTTACAGTGGGCCACAATGCCTTAACTCCAGCATCCTCCTGAAAGGCCAGTGTTAAAAAACACAAGTGCTCTTTTGGCGGAGCCGTCCGTGGGGAAGTGCCGCATTCCTGGCGGCTACACCCTCCTCCCGAAAAGAGGCCGCTTTCCCCCGCATTGTTCACACTTCAGGATTCATTTGGGACAATAAAGCTCCTGCCCCGTGAGCGCTGGGAATGACAGTGGACAATGGGCAGGCTTTCTTAGCAGGGTCTAATGATGGAAAAAAAGAAAAATATTTATTGCTTTTGACAGTTTCACAAGGGGCAAAAATCCTTGTCGTGGCTAAAGTTTCCACAGCTGTTAGAGGAAGGGTGGTCATATGGACTCAAACAGTTCGGCTCCTTTGTTAAGAGGCTGAGCACAAGGGCCAAGCTGTGAAATTAAAGGTTCAGTTCATTAAGGTAAGCGATTTGTGCTTGCATTCTTGTTGATACAGGTGTATACAGGCAAGGCCTGGCTCACCGGACCTCTTTATTTACCTCCTGGCTTCTTGCGAGGCAAATCAGCTTGCGAGGGAGAGGTGCTGGCAGTCCTTCTTGTTTGCTCAGCCCGGGACGGGGCCGGTGACCCGCAGCCTTTGTGCGCAGCAGCCCCGTCAGGAGGGGGAGGAGGGCAGGGAATATCTGGGGGCACCACAAAGCATACCTTCGCCCAGAGGAGAAACTCGCCCCGGTTTCGGACTCAGATACCAGTCAGCTTCTTTCCTGGGAAGAGAAACGTCTTGAAACATCGGCGGTGTTGCTGTGAGGGAGGGGGAATTATTAATTCCCTGGTTGCTTATTTGGCATAAAAGTGTTGCTGATTATTAGTTTGCTGCCGCTAAGTGTTTGGATTCTTCACTATTATTGTGTTATTTGTATTGTTAACAGTTCACAAGTTCAACAGTTTCAACTAAATTGCACTATAATATTAG
This sequence comes from Podargus strigoides, assembly GCA_028020825.1. Taxonomy (NCBI): domain Eukaryota; kingdom Metazoa; phylum Chordata; class Aves; order Caprimulgiformes; family Podargidae; genus Podargus; species Podargus strigoides. The sequence goes on along the minus strand of CM051619.1, from coordinate 94,141,612 downwards.
GGTTCCAGTATGAAATTACTGCCGTTAATAATAAAATAAGACCTTTGTGTAGGTACATAGATAGCTTCCCAAATTCATTTTTAAAAGCCCTCATGAATTAGCACAAACATACTGCTGGGGGCTGTGCTGTTTTGGTTCAGCAGATCAATTACCTATTGTGCTATTTCGGTGACAGAGAAGGATGATAATTTTGAGTGATTAAAAACATTGCAATACAGTTTCCATTTTATTTCATTACAATAAACATAAAGCAGGGACTTGCACTAAGGAGCCTGGTGGTTCACTTTTGCCGGTTTACTTTCTCTCACCCAGCCCAGCATCCCACTTGGACCGCCGTGAGTGCATTGCACGCAGCAAGGAGCCAGCTGAGGAGCAGAAGCATTTCCAAACCTGGTGCTGGAAAGCTGTGCCTTGCAGGACATATCCTGCGAGAAAGCACAATGTAATTCACCATTGTTTTCCCTGCAAGGATGCTGCTCCTCGGTGCAGTCTTCTATGTGTTTCCCAGCGCGAGGAGGTTTGCAATAGCATGCTGAGGTTAAGACACACATCATCTCTCTAATATATTTTCTTCCACAGACTTTGTGCAGGTCAGTGTCAACAAGTGGACGCTAATGATTTTTTAGGGATCAGAAGTCCCACAGTGTGATGTCTGTACTTCCCAGGATAGGCCTGTGCACAGAATTTAATTTTCTGCCCCATTCTACCTTGGCAAGCCAAGGACTTCTATGCCCATTTGGAAAAAGAAATATGGAAAATACTTATGACAATAATTTCTCAAAGACAATATCTTTTCTGCAAAGCTGAAGAGATGTCAGTATTAACAGGCACATGAAAAATACCAAGTTTCTTCTCCTTCAAGCTAACAATACATTGGGCCCAATCCTGCTCATATTAAAAAACCTGTTCCATTACCTGCTGCCTGCTTTAATCTGTTTTCCCCATACAGGTGTCTAAGGAAGCAAATAGTATTTCAGGTTAAAAATGTGTTGAGCTATAGATATGCTAAATATTAGAAACCTTGCTCTTTTGCAGAGACATCTGTACACAACTTCTTTCTTTCTGCTCCTGGAGAATATAGATGACGTATCAGTGTTTTTAGAAAGCAAGTCATTCAAGTAACATACAACCTCCTTATGACTTCTTTAAAATTTAGGATCTAGGTTTACTCTAGTGGCATAGATAATTAATTCTGTTTGCTGGCTCCAAAGGAAAAGCTTACATAGCCGCAATATGTCTCTTATCACAACTAGCATAACATTTCATGATTTGAACCATTTGAGAATTACGAAGAAAGTTGCAGGCAACTTCTCAAGTGTTCTTAGGTCTCATTTTATATTTTGGTCATAGTGAGAGCGGTCTTTAGAAGGGTGCTTTTTAATGAGGTAAAATGGTTTTGATTCATTTTTTTAAAATCTCAGGATGTTTTTCTATAAAGAGCTGGTTATTACCAAAATAACTTGAACCATTTTCAACTAAGAGAATAATTTTTAACGAAGCCTGTGAAAAACAATTTATGAAAAATTCCATGAAAAATTTTAAATATAAATCTTCAGCCTCTTCTGTTTCAATGCTTTTTCATAGACTGTTGAAAAATACTTGTAAAATATAACTGAACAGTTAATGAAATAATCTGCCTACAAATGATTAAGGACAAATTAAATTAGCTTTATTTTCCTGCATGTACATGTGGCTGAGGAAAGACAAGAACTTCCAGTATTTATTAAATAGATCACAGCCTAAAAAAAAAAAAAAGACATTTTGTTGAGCTGGGTAAAAGAAAGTGAAGAAAATTGACACTTCAACCATGTTTCTCCATCTACGTTTGCATGTACACAGGATAGAGGCATTACAATATTATATTTGAAAAACAGCATCTCTCAGGTAGATTGTTTTCAAGAAGTTTGTTCCCTGAAATAGTTCACATGTTGCATGTGTAAGTATGTTTCTCTCTCTAATGTGTGTGCATGCACAGCTGTATTATAGGCATTGATGAATGCCTATAATATGTAAGTGTGGATATGGGTGAGCATAACAGTGTGTGTATATGAATACAATTTCTATATGGGTGTATGCACACACATATATATTAATTTGAATATTTTGGCAAGTCAGATTGTTTGATATATATTATATGCCAGATGGATTGTTCATTACAATCTTTCCTGGTCTGCATAAAAACATAACAGATCCAGTAATAATTAAATAATTACTTTACTTTGCAATAAAGGACTTTCTGTAGCGCTGTTTCCATTTTTCCTGCTTTGCCACCAAGCTGCCATAAAAATAGTGGAAAAATTTTAAGAACACTTGCCAAATCTTTTGTCTTAGAAATTATGTACTGAATTTTCACCTGTGATTGACTACCTCTTCTTGGAGAGTAGTTCTTCCCTTGGGAATATGTATCAAATTTTAAACAATACTGGTGTTTTCCTAAACAAGACATTGAATGAAATACTATTCACACAATAGTTTCTACTTTTGTTTTTCTCTGAAGGACAAAAATACACAGTTGCACTTGTGCACTAGGCACGTCTAGGGCTTACGAGAAGATTCCACTGTGAACACAGGATGCTTTTTTCTGGTTTATCTGCCAGGTGTTTTTGACTAACCAATAAATGGTGAATATTATTAAGAAATCTATGAGATTGTGTTTCCCTGTGTCCTCTACAGTATGTCCTAAAATTGTAATCTTACTCAGCTGCTGAGTCCACCTCCTGTTCTCTGTGGATTAGTTATTTAGCTTGGGTATTAAGTATATCAGAAAAGCTTAATCTAAAAGTCATTATATATGTGTTTTAATATTAAAATTTGTCATTGCCAAATCAAATTTTAATATTCTAAAATATGTTCATCCCCTTTAACAGCATGATTAGCAAATGTTTTGCAGGGAAAATAGATGCACAGAGTCAGCACATGGTTTTCACATAGAATGTTATTCTGTCCCACTGGAAGTAAAATGACCAGAGCTTTTTTTATTGCTATGAAATATTTTGTTAAAGGATTAAGCTGACATTTTTGAAGAATTTTGTATGGGCTAGAAAGGCTGCACTAAGCATCCATGCTTTTTTTGGCAAGAGAAATTAGCCTTCCTCAAGCTTTGCAGTGTGCTGCCTATGCACCTGGTACGCAAATTAGCAAACATAGTTAGACTCCAGTGCAAGCCATTTTTCCTGCAAGTTTTTTCCTGCAAAGTTAGTATTATGATTTGTTTTTATAAATGATCGGAAATTCTTGGGCATAAAACCTTGCAGGCATCTACAGAGGGATGCAGTCAGCTTGTGCACAGGAATACTTTGGCCATCTGGAAAGTCCTCTTGTGAAATCCTCTGGGGGGGCTCCTGGATAAGCACAGGTAGGCATCTGAACGGGCTACAGTCCCTTCCAGGCACCTCTTTTATAGAAGGTGCACGAGACAGAGACTTAAATGAGCCTAGCAGATTACATGTCTAATAGATCATAAAAGTGCAGTGAAGCCCTTCTTTGTTCCATTTATTTGGCTTTAAAATCATTGTAATGGTCTCCTGTGCAACACAAAAATTGTCAAAAATGGGAAAATTTGCTTATTTTGTTTACTGTCATTGTACCCAATGACCATTCCCTCTACCAGATCAGAAGCATTTGCCCCTCCGTGGTGTGTGCCTACTCTACAGGCTATAAACTTTAAACAAAATGGCTTAGATACAGCACAGAATCTAACTGAGAAGCACAATGATCTTGCCCACCTGGGACTTTGACCTGGGGCGAGACCACTTCCAGGAGCTGAGAGGCCTGTTGCTCCAGAGCACTGCAGTCTCCAGTGCAGAGAAATCCTTAGACAGAGTCTTCATGTAGCCAGAAAGGAAAGAACTTTGTCTTGAAGAAGCTCTGTTCTCTCTTCTTTTGCCTGTTTTTTGCTGCACTTCACAGCATGTATTTTGCTTCTGTGGTTTTGGTGTCCATTCTGAGGAGGCTTGGAACTGCAGTTCTTGGAATCAGGCAGTGCAGAGCATGGATGCTGTTATTCATCAAGTGGGCTGCTCTTTGGTCTCTCACAATCTATGTTATCAATCTAACTCTAAATAGACCCTAAAAAATACTGATGATTTGAGTACACTAATTAATTCTAAGTATAGAGTTAATATCATTTAATTTTCTGAAGAGTCTCAGCTCTCCTGATATGCTCCTGAATCATGTTGTTTCTCCTTCTTCTTGTCTTTTTATGAAGAACTGGAGTGTGGAAAATAAAAATGATGGTCAAAGGCTACTTGAGTGAAGGCAGAGGCCAGGGACACTGTTTACAACCCCAGATGGTCAAGGGAATCGTATGACATTAGACAAGAGAGTGGATTCAGACAGAGTAAATGAAAGAAAATGGGAGGGGAAATGCTAGTGAGTATGCAGAAATTTTAGAGCACTACAGACAGGGATAACGAGTTTAAAGGGCATACAGTAAGAGACAGGGAGGCAAAGGAAAGGGTCAAAAATGTGCATGATGTTGGTTGGAAGAAGGAGAAAGAAAATTGACTTAGGGTCCAGTTCAGAATGTTTTTAAGAATATATTTGAGGATAAGTACCTAAATAGCTTCACAGAAATCAAGCAGATGATTTGTAGTGAAAACCATGTGTGCACCCATGTGCTCTGCAAGGAGCTTTTAACGACAGCCTTTACAGAGATTTTGAGGGAGGGTGGAGTTGACGAGAAAAGATTACAATAAGCAAGATACATGGCTAGCAAACAGAAGAAGGCTAAGGCAAACTGAGAGCTAACGGTAACATATTTCTTTTTATGTTCCAGAGCTAGCTACAGACTTTCTTTGTTTTGTTCCACACCCTGTTTTACTTTTACATCAGACTGACAACATTCAACATTAACCTAAAACTTCAGGTCTCTTAAGTTCCAGCTCTGAGGATGTGCAGTGTTATAGCTGTAATACACAACCTTTTCACTCATCACTTGCACTGTCTTATAAGTTTACTTGAAAGATTTTTGAACAAGAAAAGATCTTTTGGCTCTGGTAGGTGCAGCATAATATTCAAGTGGTACAATCCAGGCACAGATCTTGTTGGAACTGTACTTATAGGTCTTTTTTATTGTTTCCAGTTGGAATGGCATCCTACAAACAACAAGCAAACTCATTTCTGCAGTTTCCTTTTCACAGAAAATGATGAACACCTCTCTTTTCCCTCCCTTCCAGTTTTGTCCTGCAGCCATCACTTATATTTGTTCTGCACCAAACATGTAGTTGGTGCTCCTCATACAAAAGTGGAGCATGCCTACAGACAAAAGCTTTAAGTCCTGGCACAAACACTTGCCTCCCTCGAGATGTGTGTCAGTGGTGGATCTACCAAGGTGCTTTACATTACTGAAATAAAGCACTTAAGTAAGTGTCTGAGGAATCAGGACATGAGCAAAGAGCTAGAAGAAGTGAGACAAATGCCGTAGTAAGACCTTGAGGTTTTGGACTAAGTTATATTTTTTTGGAGAACCTTTTGTGTCATAAAGCTTCAATTACTAATTTAATGATAATACCTGTATTTTCTAATTCCAGACTTTACTATTGACTTCCTACTGTCTCTGTAGCTTCTTGGTTCTTGTGATGACATCACTTTGCCTTTTCTCCCTTTCCTTCTTTATACATCAGTCTGTGTCTGTCAGAGGAGTAAAAGTTCAGGAAAGATGGTCTCTAGTGATGCTGATGAAGTGTGATGCTTGTGATGGTGTTAAAGTTTGTTTCTTCTATTTTCATGGAGCCCTTTCCTTCCCAAGAAACCCTCCTGGTTTATTAGCTCAATAGATGTTAGTAGGTGTTTGATGTGTCCACAATCATGGTTGTTGGATAACTTTTTTTTTTAGTTCCTTTAAAAATGTTACCTTTTGCTCATGAAGTGGATAGATTGGCAAAGAGATGCTATTGCTAGGTGAAACTTCAGTTCCCTGAGATTCTAGCAATACCCAAGGCACAATAAAATCTATGGAAAGTATTTATTGACTTCAATAAGGCCAGGACTTTACTATCAGTATCCAATTTTTGCTGTAGTTATGGTCCTCCTTACAAATGTGCTTCCCCTGTGGAAGAAGCTTTTTGAAAAGCTTTCAGACAAGCCTTTCCATCACCAGAGTGGCCACAGATCAAAAGCTTGCACTGCTCTGACTATGTTATAGATTTACACAGTAATATAATGAGAGAGCTGTGTTCTGCATCTGGAAATTCAGCTGAGAGACTCAATCAGATGGTGCTGAGCTCTGCTGTTAAAGAAAATGCCAGCCCTTCCCCAAGCCCCAGGAAGACAAATTAATACAAAGGCCAGAGATGGTAAAAAATCACAATTATTTTTTTCCCCAGAAAATGTCAGTAATTTAAAACAAACAAACAAACAAACAAATATAATATTTCAGCCTGATTTAGTAAGAGGCCTGAGCACTACATGTTGCTTAATCTCCTGATTTCCTGCATCCCAGCTCCCACCCGGCTAGGGCTCCATTTTCACAGGGGCTTTTTTCCCCAGCATGTTTTATACAGGGCTGATCTTTTCTGTTTGACAGAGAAACAACCATTTTACATTTTGTAGCTTCTCTCTGAATTGCCTTTGGTAGGGTAGGTTAGTTACTCTCGTGTTTTTCTTACTTAAAATAAAAGAGTAAGTTTCCTAAAGGTCAGGAAAAATAAAAGGCAAAAGTCAGACCTCAAATTTCCAGTGTTCCCAGAGTGGTCCAGTGGACTCTGCTACAGAAAGGTTTTTCAGATGTTTTAGAAATACTCGAATTTGAAACACAGGAAACAAAACTTTTCCCCTGTCAGAACTGGTGTGGCATCTGTAGTCAGATGTTAAGATTAGTTTTGCATTATTGGTAAATTAGTATTAGAAGTATCTGCAAATTCAAGAAGCAGACTGTGAGTCAACTGAGGCTCTGTATACCAAGTCCAAACTGTGACAAAAAACCCCCAAGTGACATTGCTGAGTATCTAAAACCAAAATACCGGGACTGAGTGCAAAAGTGGTAGGAGTATCAGTGAGACCTCTTTAAGATACCTTGTTCTGTTGTCTTCCTTCTGATTGTCAGTCTTCAGGCCCGGGAAAAATCCCTTTTCATGACGTTGTTTATTAGTGCTCTGAACCTCTTGTTTCAGTGCTAACATTCAGAGCCTAAGCCTGGTAGTGGTGCAAAGTGAAATTAATATTAGAGTTGTGTGGATCAAAACTCTTTTAAAAATATTTCTCTTGACCCTGCCCACCAAAATAAACAAGAGAAGCCATCATAGGGAACTACTTACAGAAAATTCTCTTTAAAATCTGGTATTTAGATAGTAATCTGAAATTAGGATTTTCAGTCAAACTTCCAACTTGAATTTGGCCTCTGTGCTTGAATTTAGTTGTTTTTCACAGGATCAAAGATGCTTCCACTTATGTGGTACATACATGACAGATGAAAAGATGAAGAGTAACATAAATGAAAAGTAACCATAAATCTTAGTAAATCTCAGCTACTAACATTTAATATTCCACTAAAACTAAGCAAATAATATATTACTTATGCATATGCACATATATTTCTAATTGGGTGCAATGCATTGCTCTCTTCTTCAAATTACCAGTGTGATTTTTTTGTTATCGACCCTGGGCACTTTCCCTCTGCTTTTGTACTGGCTCATACTACATCGTTTGTCAGTATTTGGAGTGTTTGACATTGCTGCTGCCATTGTAAATTGAAAGATGGAACCATGGGCCAGATTGCTTTTATCTGTTATCCAGTTTTGATCTTTTCATCTGCTCTTTGCCAAGTAATGTCAGCCATGATTATTTATAACTTGCCAAAATTCTGAATGGCTTTAAAACAGGTGACATTTTCCTATAAAAAGACTCTACCACAAGCATGTTTCTTTTCCCAGCCCCGAATGTCACCTTTTCTCCCATAATTACAGTGGTCTAAATGACACATTTCTGGACTACTGACAGTTTTAAAGGTTTGCTGTTTGTGGGTATTGCAATTACTGTGCATTACCTTCTCCCTTCTGCGAGGAGTGAAATTATTTCCATAGATTTTGCTGCCTTCACCGTTTTTCCTTTGATTTTGCACAGTTGGCTCTAGACTAAGATCTAGATTTGGAAGTAGCTGGGAATAACTTAAGTGTCAGGCAAATAAATAACTTCAGACTTAGCTACTGCCATCACTTAGAAGAAATCTTTCCTACACTTTTTTCATCTTGCCTGGAAGAATTTTCAAATGGTTGTACCCTGAGTAGAATTTGTGGGAAAATATTTTTGTGCCTAGGATCACTTGTGGATGTTAACGATGCCTTTCATTACAATTATTCTCTCGCAAGGGGACATGTCTTACAAGCGTCTGCCCTGTATAAGTGCAACCTTGTGTTGTGTGATGATGCTGTATTGAGCCCATGGGTTGATAATGACAGGTGGTGTCCACATATTTCTACTGGCATTCCACCTCTTCTTGTAGAGAAAGAGTAGGTTGAAAATAAAGTCAGTAAGCTAACTGGGCAAGTCATTTACTTGGTCTGTCTTCTGGCTTTTTGTTTAATACCACAAATAAAACAAAGTGATCAACAAACATTACTGACCTAGACATCATGCAATTTAAGTGACATGTACTGTAAAAAATATAATAGTTCCCCGTCCCGTCTTCTCATTTGTTTCAAAATAAAGCCCTGTGAAACACCAGAGACACGAACCAGAGACGTACTTGTAGACTCCTCATCTTTTATTCTCTGCATCATAGCAAACACTTCCAGGGCAGACTTACCTGAGTCTTCTACAAACTCTAGAAGGGGGATTCTCACAAGTGTATTTGAACACTAGATATGGACTTTAATGTTTCAGATTTGAATAGTAAGCTACATAAATCTGTTAGTCTGCACTGCAGATCTCTGGAACTAAAAGAATAACTATATTATGAATTTGTGAAAAATCAACTCCTTTATTGATGACTTTTGGACAATTGATTTTTAATTTATGCAGATTTACACAATCACATCCAAAAATTACCTACATAAATTAGGAGTCTGAAACAGGAATTTAAAGAACGGAAAGAACAAGAGCAGCAACAGACTTCACAGTCAGCCTCCTTTAAGTCCTTAGTATAGTCATGAAGTTAAGATATAAAAGCATTTGCAACAACAACATAGTGGGCAGAGAGTATAAAAGAGAGGCCATGCAGCCATTAAGGCAATTAAAAAAGATTAAGATTGCTTGTGGTGGAAAGACCCATTAATCAATAGGCCAGAAATCACAGCATGTTGTAGAATATACTTCACCAAAAAAAAGGAGAACAAAAAATATATCCCATACTAAAGGTTACGGAGTTCTCATTAACTAGAAATCATATTAATCCCTCAGATATTGTTGGCTCCATAGTTAGGTTTTCCATTTGCATGCGTAGGAACAGCACCACTGGAATGCATCCTAACTGATGCAGAACCACTGTTGAAAAAATACCTGTCCACAGTTGGCACCACAGATAGATCCAACAATATCTGTGGAGGGGAAGCAGAGCTGAGTCAAGAGGGCATGGGTGGATGCTGCTCAGCATTTTGCAGGAAAGGGACAGTTATTACAGTTATTCATTGCTAGCAACAATGACGCACAAACCCCCATTCACAAATCTAAAGCTGCTGTACAAAGACAACATGATGCCTGTCAGAAGGATGGGTAATTGAAATCCTTGCAATTGCAAAATGCCTGTGGGCATCTAATGAAAGTCTTCATATGGTAATGAGGAGAGGAAACAAAGTGGGAGGGCTACTTGCACGTGTTAAAACTTGCACCTGAAATAATTGAAAATTGGTTTAGACAGGCTTGTAACCAGGCTGAAACCAGCTCTAGGGCACTCAGCTTCATCTTCAGCAGCAAGGTCACCAATTCCAAGCCTATGCATGTTGTCTAAAGGAGCAGCTACAGGTGGGCAGAAACTGATTTGCCGAATGGTTTTGCAGAAAGAGCTACAGCTGGTTGAGATTTTTTTTTATTTTTTTTAAAACAAACTGAAAAGCAGAGGTGGGAACAGGTGCTTTTTTCAGGAAGAGGTTGGTTTTAGTAATTTTTGAACTTGAAACTCACTCCTAGAACTATTCCTCAAGAATTTTCTGCTTGTTGTCTTAGAATGAATTTTTGTTCACTGATTTGAGCAAAGAATATGGAAAAATCACTTAAAATTATCAAAACTACTGAAATGAAGTATTTTAATAATCCAAACCACATGTTTTGCTTTGTGTTGTTGGTTCAGGAAGGGACTTATTTATTATCTTTACGTTTTCTAATTGCCATTCAGGTGAGGAAAATGCTTTCTTACAAAACTGAACATGATTTTGGAGTATATAGAGACAATGGATGAGGCATTTGGAAGTCTCTTTTGCATTCATGGGTTAAATCATCGCTTTTGGAGGGGTTTTATTGTAATTAGGATATGTTTCTTTGGTTAACATTACTAGAAGAAATTGTCAGAGGCATGGTAAAAGCCAGGATGATTTAAGAAAAGAAGGCTGTTGTCATGCTTCCCTCACAGTAGTTTTGCTGTTGGGTGTATAACTATAAATACGGGATAAAAAGCCTGTTCTACTGCCAGTATTCTAGGCAATATTAAATAGCTGCTTTCCCTGATATCAAGAGAAGTCAATTCCCTGATATCATGAGAAGTCAAGTATCCACAGTGCCTCCTTCATCTCAAGCAAGGCTACAAGCAGCTGGTTCTGAACTTATATAGACTCCATTTCTTAGTTTTACTACAGAGCAAGTCCTACAATTCCTAGAAAAGCAAGAAGACTTATATAACAAACCCTCCTGAAGAGGCTGATTTTTAGGATCCTGCATCACTGTGAAACAACACAAGTAGATGTAGGGCACCTCTGCTCTAGCTTCTGATGGCAAATAATTTCTTTACACAGGTTCTTCATAGTTAGCAAATACAGTACGGCAGCTTTTGGCTGAACAAGAGAGCTGAAGAGTTGGCTGTTTCCTTGACTGCAGAGAGCAGCAGCCTTTTCCTATACAGCAGACTCGTGGTGCTTCTGAAGATCTTGGGAGTCTATTTTGGTACCAAGCATGTGTTACTGTTTTGGGAGGCAAAGGCACTCGGTAGATGTTGGTTGTCTGCAATGATAGAGAAGGCTGGGGTTTCCAGGTTTCTTGGTCTTGGTGCTATTTATATTCTAGTAAACAAATATTTTATTGTTAATGTGTGGGTGTTCAGCTGTCACAGCAGTGTCTGAGAATATTAGCCAGTTTTCAGCTGCTGTACGTCTGTTGTCTGCCATTTCTGTTCTATATACAATCACCTCACTCTTCTCCTATTGCAGCTTCTCAATTTTACTACATAAACACATCTTCTATCATATTGTTTATCCATGCATGGAGCAAGAAAATAATCTGACTGCACCATTCTGGACCTCTTGACATTTAGAGAGAGTTGGGATTTAGACAGACCATAAAAGGAATTGCACTATTCAAGATGTGAAGTGATTAAGACGTGAACAAGGATTTCAGCAGAGGCAAGGTCAAGGTAAAGATGAACTCAAGCAGAATTTCAGAGGTGGGAATAAGGAGGAGAGTGGGAAAGGTAGTTTGATGCTATGAAAAAGCAGTTTATTGTTTTCAATTTTTCACTGCTGGAATAGAAATATAAAGGCCTTTAATATCATTTAATTATGCCGTGCTAGTCAGCACAGAGATGCCAAACACTTTGTGACACATTGTTGTAGTTTCCTTTGCCTCCCTCTGATTCCTCTACTTCCCCCTTCTTCCGTTGCTTTTCCCTGTGTTCTTGTGCTAGGTGCTTGATTTGAATGTTTTACTTACAGAAATCGCTTTGTTATAAATGGCTTCTACAATTTTAATTTACTTCTGTTCTCAGGAATTCACAACTACTTCCTGGTGTCGAAGGTCACCACAGCCTCTTACTCCGAATGTCTGATTCCAGGGAGAAGCAACACTTCTGTGGAAATAATCTGCAATTTCCTGGTGAGATTTGTTTTGCTTTTCCTTTTGTCTATCCTTCCACAGTAGCTCTTTCATATGCTGAGTAGCTTGTAGATATTAGGTCTGCTGGTGGAAAAACTCTGGTCCCAGCCACTGGGAGAATCCCCAGCCCCTCCAGTGTACTCATGCTATGAGGAGGAAAGTAGAAAGAGAAACAGCAAGGAGGGAAGGATGATATGCAGATCTTTGGAAGAGGACATCAAGACTCATGGACCTTTCATAGTTTGTCAGTGCCAGGTTCAGTAAGATTCTTTTTCACATTAGCTTTTGGTTAAAAGTCTCAGTGCAATGCCTTTTGAAGCTTTTATGTTGATTTAACTGTGCACATGTATATATTAGTTAAACTATTTGTGTTTTCATACTAGAGAAACCTAAGCATCTATATAATAATAATAGATAGCCTACCATTGACATTTGCCAAATGTTTTCATTCAATCTGTTTCATCAGAAGGTTCTACTTTTTCTAGTTCCTTCCTCCCACTTTCTATGGCACACTTTCTTCCACTGAGTATTTCTGCATAACACTTTCTTACCTAGAGATGAGCTGTACTTCTGATAATGAAATAGGTTAAAATAAACCATTTTACTTGATGAGTACGCATCATTCCATCATTCTGTTTGTATGGTGCTACCAAAGTAAATGCAATTAATGAAAATCAAAATGCCTTATGAAATCATGTCAATTCCTTGAAACATAATTTGGGAGAAATTTTTGGTTAAAATGTTCTGGCTTTGTCAAAACATCTTGTTTTGATGTCTTTGAGAATACAGTCTTTTCACTTTCCTCTTTCCAAACTTTTTCCTTTTGAATGTCTTTAAATATTGTCTTAGGTACTGTAGCATGATATAAAAATTAGAAGCTAATGCTTAATGAAACATCTTAAGTAACTGAAAGTAAAACTTATGGGGTTTTTTAATTTTTGGTGCCCGAAATCTTAAAAATGTTTGGGCATTTTGCTCTTGGTTGGAGCTTTAAAACCCCTGATAATGTGAAACATCTAAAACCTTTGCAAAATATTTTCATTTTCTTTGTGGCTTTTATTGGCTCTGGATATCTGCATCAGGAGGGAAAGAATTTTTGAGTCCAAGTTCCTGATCTCATATCTTCCTTCAGGCTAAGCACCCTCACTGATTACCACTGCTCCATTTAAACGGGAGGGAGGCAACCTCTTCACAAGCCGAATGCCATTTAGGGCTCTTAGGGTGGATGCAGTCACTGTGTTGATGAGAGGCAGCACAGGCAGCACCAAGTTACCCTTTCACATGTTATCGAGCATGCGCTATCCTGAGTCCTGTTAATGGGGGAAGAAAGATACCTCCTACTCAACTCCCTCCCCCACTGATAAATTGCCAGCACAGCTTTAAACCAACAACCTTAAATGCCATCAGGGAACTGGTTGGTGGCCAGCGTAGATCCCAGAGAGAGAAACTGTTGTGCAAACCTGTCATACCACTGACTGGGTAGACTACTTTGAATTAGAGATGATGAATGCATACACAGTGGTAATGAACTTTGTGTTTGAAAGAAGAGCTTGCACCATGGAGCTAAGAACAGAAACTTGTATTTTAAGACGAGGAATGGTTTCAAAGATGTTCAGCTCTCCTTTTCTTCCTCCCAGTTTTCTACAAGCTTGAAACCTAACCACACAGCCAGGCTTCCAACAGGAACAACTAAGGGCTCATCTTTTTTGACAAAGAGCAAGCCAAGCCATACTTCCATTCCCTTCCATAACATCTAACTCTTCCTCATCTATGTGAAGCTCAGCCAGTGAGCTGCTATGGATGTGCAATCCTCCTTTGGGTGCCAGGTAAAGTATGACATTCCTTCAACTAGAATGGAAATGGATCTGGACATGAAAAGTGCTTCAAGAAATTGAGAATTTTCCTGTTACCTATTAGATATCAAACAAACACAGGGCAGGTACTTTTATAGTATCTGTGAGAACTCTCACAAAAAAACAAAATCAAACCCCAAAATACAAAAAAACCCAAAAAACCCCTCAAAAATAAAACCAAGCTATTGTTCTAAATAATACCTTAGTGGCATTCAACAGGAATACCTGGCTTGCTCATTTCATTATGTTTTTCCAAGAAACAGATGGATTATTTTACTATTGCATTTATATCCATCTTGATCATAAATGCCACCTCCTTGCAGACATTTAACCTGCTAGTAGGCTTTACCTGCTGACTTGGTCAATAACAGCAGCCAACATTTGATACCACTTTGTCTTCTCTGTCATATAAGAAGATCATTCCTATTCTGATTATTTTTGTTAGTCTGTAGTGCCAGTCAATATTGATAATTCTCTTTGAGGGATTGTTTAATGGGATGACCTTAACAAGAATAAAGTAGCTGGATAAGGGCTTTTTTAACATTGTATTTCTTTCCAAAAACATAAAAATTATCTTTTCTGAATGGTACATTTTGTGTGTGTTTTGTCTGTCGGTTTTCCATGAATCGGTTAAATTTGTTCACATACCCTTTACATTTTGTATTAAGCTTCTCATGGAGGAGCTGACAGATGTAGTGGACTTTCAAAAACTGTAACAGTCTCCACCACTATCTCAGCATTTACATCTCCAGTTCAGAAAGTGCTCTAGGTAAATTTGAGTGGAAGAGCAGTCCTACTGATGTGCTTGAAGTTAGGCATGTCTTGAAACAGAGCATATCAGATTCATTCATGTTTGAAGCTTCTGTGAAACTTTCCTCTAAAATTTACTATAGTAAATCTCTGGCTCTCTAATGATTAAAGTATGAATTGTGCTAATACAATTCAGTAAATAAATTGACTGCATTGATGTAAGCAGGCATAATGAAAGTTAAGATACATGGGAAATGAAAACAAACATAAAAAGACAGTTCACTCTTGGTTATACAGTGAAAAATGTCTAGTTATTCATTGTTCATTGACCAATATTTTTATAGCAAATGAGGCATAAATAAATTGTGCACAAGAACAGTGCTGGTAGAAAAAAAATTAATCAAAAGAATCCCTCACTAGATGTGGCATTGTGAAATACTGTAGCTTTGTGAGCTCCACATGTATATTTATCTGACTACTGTTTGTATAACTTAAAACATCAAAGAATAAAAGGTTGATATGCACAGTAGAGGTAGCTTTTCTGAGATGTTTTACCTCTTGATGCACAGGCAATCTAAATATTAATATTCATCATTCTAATTTCCTTATTCCTATGCCAAGCTCAGAACCACTTAGAATTAAGATTCTTCTGTTTTGCTGCTATTACATATTGTTTTGTCTGATTTCACTTCAGCTTGTACAGTTCCACCTAAATAAGCAACTGTGCATGATTGCTTTCCAGCTTCAAACTGTGATATGTGGAGGAAATAAAATTCCCAATGTGTTTCTGGTAAAAGACAATGGCCATTTTAACATAAGATTAGAAATTTACGACCCAAAAATCCCAGTCTTGCAATTAGATCTGTGTAGTTCCTGTTGCCCTTTTTCTGTATCTTTTTAAAACCTTCTGTAGGCATCCTGACCTCTTGATGCAAGTTTTTATTGTCTTCAACATATCCCAGTTTTTATTCACAATGTTTATGTAGATCCTTTCTCTTTTTTTTGCTGTTCAGCATCTTGCTTCCAGAGATATATTCTTATCTTTCCATGTAGAATCTGTGGAACAGAATTTATTGTAGGCAATGAGAAAATCACACTTGATAATCAATGAGAGATTCAAAGTATTTCTGTAACTCATAGTGCTTCTCCAAAGGATTTCACTGGTGAAGGGGGCTGAAGCTCCATCTGGACAGACAGTGTTAAAATCATGTCATTATAAAATGACATAGTTCAAAGAATTATTATAAACCAGCAATACTGCTCTAAGAATTGTAACAAAATTGCCAATGTCTGGATGAGCCCAGAGTCTGGATCTAAAGACCTCAGAAACCATATATATTCTGGTAAAAGTTGTGAGGCCACAAACACAACGGTTCTGCCTAAAATCTCTCAGGCAGGACTATTGCTATTGAATCCTTTTCGGGGGGGATGGTGCAGAGACCTGTTTCAAATGCCTTCTAATTGTGTACTTCATCATGGTCTGTAGCACAGGTTGTCTGGTAAGTTTTTCAGGATGAAAAAAAATCCCTGTCCATGTAGATAAAATATCCTGCAAAGTTCTTAATGATAGCAAAATGAATCTTCTATGTCTGGTGCCAACACAACTTCATATACTGGTGTTAGCACTTTTTTTCTTTTTTCTTTTTTGTTATTAATTTTCCAAATGCAAAACAATAAAGAGAAAAGGAATTTTGCTGCTGAATTCAAGCACACCCGGGTGTTATCCAGAGGCTAAATTCTTTTCCTGCTTAACATAAGAACATAATAAGAATGTAAGAGGCATACTGGTTCAGAACAAAGGTCAGTGTGGCCCAATATCCTGGCTCCAACAATAGCCATAAGTGGGTATGCAGGGAAGAGTAGGGAGTAGGCCTCTTGTATCTCATGCCTCCCCATAAGTATTCTCCCGGCTTTCAGCTACTCTTGGCTGAAGAATTTCCTGAAACGGGTGCAGTTCTGAAGTATTCAAAAGCCCTCTATATATCTGTGTTCTGTGGTCTTGTCCATTCTCCCCTTGAGTCTATGTGAAATTACAGTATCCACTAACTGATGCTGAACGGGAGTTGCGCATCTGGATTTTGTGGCAAAAAGTAATTAATGTCACTAGAGACTCAAGGATAATACTTTATTAATACAGTAGTTCTAGAACAAATCTGGTGATTTACAGGTATATGATGAGAAGTGAGGATGTGTTCAAAATATTACCAAGTTTCCTTTAAAATATATAAGCAAGCATTGAGAACTGAGACCAAAAAAAAAAAAGAGTGGGCTCTGGCAGGGTAGGACACTAATAAACTGTTGATAAAAGAGTAGCCTGTGGGCTGAACGAGGAGATACTCAAACTGCTCAGGCAGGGTGCTAGAGGCAAAGAAATAGGTGATTACCTTTGAATTATGTAGTTCTGAATAGGAGGAGAATAACTGACAGAAGTCCATGGACATTTTTCAACCTTGCTGAGGAGTAGGCAGAGTGCTATACCCGTTCAGTGGCAAATTCCAGATAGATTGCTCTCAGACCAGATTACAACAGATTCTTGCATCTGTCTTCCTTGATTTTTCAAACATTTCCTTTTCCTCTTCTTTTTTTTTTTTTTTTCCCAGTGAAATTTATTCGTTGTTTAAAATGATATAGATTGACTTTCTGAGATCATACCACTCATTTGCATTTCCCCATATTTGGTGAATATGCAAAATGAACCAAATGCAAAGATATATGCAACAAATCTTCCTGACTGTAAGTGCTTCTAAACAACAGAGGCACTTGAATACTCCGATAATAAGGCTTGTATAAGGACCTGTGTGGCTAGACAGAGCGAATCTTTTATTTTCTGTGCCTACTGTAACCAGCTGTATCTCCTGCTGTTCTGAATCACTAGGTTCAAATCATTGGCTTCCAAGAATCCTGTAGTTGGAAATGTTGAAGACTGAAAAACTCTAATGGGTCATTTTGGACAGCCTCCTGCCAGGACATGATTATTTCCTCCAGAGCTATGTTAGTGCTTGATGAACAGCAACAGTATCCACAAATGAGGCAATGTTGTCCACAAACACAGACAAGCAGAAAGAAGATACAGGTGAATGTGGTCAAACTATACATTCCTCTGTAGCCTGTGTTTTTTTCTCTGTTGTCTTTAATTTTATTCCTCATTTTGGAAAGACAGGAAAAGAAATCTTGTTTGAAAATCTCCAGGAGAAACCAAACTGCTGAATTTATGAATTTGTGTTGGTTTTATTCTATTTGAGTAGTGGGGAGTACTCTAAGGTAACTACAATCAAATGCTTCTCAGACATCTGCACGTTTTCTCTAACATGTTGTGGGGGTTTTTTTTCTATGAGTGTATGTGTGGATTTTGTAGGCTGGGAGATGTTCTCTTACCTATTGTATCCTTCAAAGGATGTCTCATTTGATAAACAGATAGCTCCTGGTGCCTGATAACTTATGAATCCTCAGTGACATCTGATCACAGAGCTAGCTATTTTTCCAATGAGAAGTTTTAATAAGATTGTTTAAGTCAGGGTGAGGTCTATAATCTTAATTTCTGGGAGCAGTTGAGTCATTTTTTAGAGTGAAGGTAAACGTCTTTGTTACCTGAACAAAGTGTCAAATGTCCTGAAGAAATTTTTAAACCAACCTGTAAGAGGGTGCTGGACTGGCTCCGTAGTTCGTAAAATCTTCTGATGGGGTGAGACCCACATGAGGGAAAGGGACTGTCAGTGCTAGTCTTTAGTGTTCACTTTTAATGAGATTTTCCAAGCTTTTAGTATCGACATTCTCGATCTGCAAGTCCTTTAGAGTCCTTAATGGTTTCTGCCTATGCCCACGGCAGTAGCTATGACTGTTTTTATCTAATCTACTTGGTGATGAAGCTGTATTCAATTTCATCTCATGATTAGATCTCTGCAATGCACCTACATCCAGTTACACCACGAGACCAGAGCCAAACTTCACCTGTGGTTTATTTGTAAAGGGGTGTTTTATGATCAGCCTGCAATGTCTTGAATTTTTTTCTGTAGTTTTTCCCCTTAAATAATTATGATCCTTGCTATAGAAACCATCTCCCTTTTTGTGTGATTCTGTGTCAGTGAATATGAGCTGATGTGCCCCGAGGGAGCAGGAATGTGTCAACCTTGACTCTGATAGATGGCTCCTTGGCCGGTGGAGCTATGCATCTTATAGTCTCTGCAGAGCTGTAGGCTTTTAGGTGACACTGTAAAGCTCAAGTTTACCCAAGCTTTGAGAGGAGGGGGAGATGTCAATAGGGTGTGATGACAACAAGGCATTTTTATGTTTTGAACTGTGAGGATTTGAGAGTATCTTTGCTCTGATGACAGTCAGTGATGACTGAACATGAGTCTAGATAGGTGTACTGTTATATTCTGAAATAAGTGAGAGACTCTCTGCCCAATCACAAATCTTTCTTAAAAACCAATTTCTCCATTCTACCTGTGTTACACCTAGCATGCTTGGGGTTATACTTTCATGTATGTAAATAAATTATTCTTAAAGAAAATCAAAATATATGTGTGTGAGAGATAGTGTTATCTCTTGCTAACTAGCAAGGTTTTGTAGTTCTCCAGTTTCAAACATATTTATTGTAGTAGGTAATATTTAAGACTGAGTGGTCTATTTTCTATGTCTTTTCTGTGCTCCTTTCTGTGCTTCCCTCTCAAAGTGTGATAGAGATACATGGTACATATCCTCTAGGGGCTCGTGTCCAAGGAAAAGTTGCTGCTCTCTAAAAAACTTCATCTGTGGCAGTCTCAGAAGGAGTCAGATTTTCTATGGTTGGTCAGAGAGCTACATGTCTCACATTAGAACTATCAGCCTTTTAATTTAGGAAAACATCTCAATTTAAGATGTTCTGCTTTCCCCTCCTGAACTGAACTTTAATATGAATGGGACTTAGGTACTCAGTGTCCTGAAATGAAATACTTTCCTCAGTTGGAGCCCAGGTGGGGAGGAGTGATGGGATGGATAGGGTAAAGTTTTAATGTGTTGGTGACTCAGGAGGTGTGCAGAGAGGACAGCCTGAATAATTTTACCAGAGCTCCAAGAGAACCTACAGAGCCTATCCGGAGCCCACTGCTGTCGGTGGCAGAAGTCTCCACTCATTCAGCAGGAGCAGGAGCAGGCCCAGTGTTTGTAAAATGTAGGCTCATTATCCCTGGGTTTCTTACACAGAGATTGTTACTGTAATATTTTATATGACTCTTCTCTGAACTGACAATTCTTCTTATTTGTTGAGCAGAACTGCCTGTTTTGCTCCTTGATCCACTTACACAAAGTACCTTTTCTTTTCTTGTCTTTTTAGGTAGGATTTTCTGTGGATGTGTTTTATTTGGGAAATAGCATGTGACATGGATGGATCTTCTCCTTTCCTTTCTTTTTCTGATGGAAAATACCTGCAGCATAGAACAGCTTGGAAAAGTCGAGTAAGAGCCTGTGTGCTGCGATGTGCTGCAGCAGTAAATATATTCTAGTGCACACCAAGCAGCATAAATATGTAAATATTTTGCAACATATGTACTTACATATCCTACCTTTTTTTTTTTTTTTTCTTGCAGAACATACACTTAAAATACACTCAGCAAATTATTTATATCTGCTATACTGGCAGCAGAGTCTGCTCTGTTAATAATAATACTGAATATGTAAATCCCCCCGCTTTTTATAACCAGTGCTTTAGGTTGCATTTACTGTAAACAAAGATGTATTTTTGGGGGCAGTTGGTTTGAGTTTATTGTTTATGTAAATCTCTCAGAATGTGACATAGCCAGATAGCTTCCTATGTTGTGCTGATCCACATTTTAGGCCAGCAGCCAAAGTATTTTATCTTTTACTTCATTATAGTGATCTTCCAATTAGCTGTGGTCTGTAATACCCTGATTTTGGTGGCAGTGGTTTGGGGAGGATTGTTTGATAGTTCTGCTCGAGAGGCAAAATGAGGGGCCTTATTATAGAAAGTGCAGAGGTTGTGCAGTAGCTGAGTTCTGTTGCAAAGTTTGCCGATAAGGGAAAACTGGCCCTTGAGCATCCATTCTATTCTGTATATTAACACTTCTAATCTGCACTGCTGATAAAACTGCAAGCCATTTGCCTTTGGAGGAATTAGTTCTGCCTCACTTGTGTAACCAGGCGATGGTGATTAACCTTTAAACTGTCCAATATTCTCAGCAGACTCCTGCTCCAGATTAGAAACTATTTAGTTATGACCAACTAAATTAACAACATTCCCTCCTCTGAAGAATAAGATTTGGAAGGTATGCATTTTAAGGTGGAATGTGGATAATGTTCTTATTTATTCAGCACTTTTGCTGTATAAATAGTATTTGTCATTTAAGAAGAAAAAGAAAGAGGGAGATTCATTTCAGATTGAAACAATCTACAATTAGTTATGTAGAGGAGGCTCTTTGGTTGAATTTGGCTTGGAGTGCTGCTTTAGATAGCTGAGACCCGTTTCTGGCTTTTCATTCTTAAATAAAACTTACTGTACAGTGGATAAATCGGCAGGATGGTGATCTGGTATGGGCAGCAGTTTAGGAAAAAGATTTCCTTCCTTTGAAAGTAAAGGCAATTATCTCAATTCTTTGGGAGAGTAATTTTTGTAAGTTTACTAATCTTCCTGTCACAATCAGGCAAAACAAAAGGTTTTGTACATGGTGGTGACAGACCGACATATCCAATGAACTTTAGCTGCTGTGATAACCTAGTACTGTACCATTTATCTACATATTTTAAATGTGTAATTTATCAATTGAAACATACCCTTCAATACATGTGCCATAAAAGAAAAGAGCAAGGGCAATTATGTAATAGTATAGTGTTTGTCTGACGTGCCTTAAATCCCCATATTGTTATTCCTCACTGAATAACAAATACAAAATCCCTGTTAGCAATGTTTTCCGTTTTACCAGTTTTATATTAGCTGCCTCCTTAAAAATTGCTAATCTAGATACTATATTAGTAGGATGTCAGTCAAACTGCAATCCACAGTGAAGCCTTCTTCATATACCAATTTAAATCATTCATGGTCCTTTCTTTGGCATTATTCAAAAGATCATAATAATTTTCTTGTGCCCACAGCACAAAAAAATCAATTATTTCCCCACAAAGACTTGAAAGTACTTAGCGAGTGCTGTAAGAAAAGCTGAGGGTTATATCAAATTGAAATTGCACTCATTACACACAACACAATTAGTTGCCACTAGTCTGGCCGGTGCTTTAATTCTGAATGGCATATCTTTATTATTACAGAAACAAGCATGCAAATGGCATTGTTCAGGATTTGCAGAAATCAATAGGATATAGTGCTGTGTGTTTGGTGGCCACTGTCACTCAGTCTGCTGTGGATTTGAGATAATGTGTGTATTTGAATTAATGAAGGGAACGTGAGACATCATAAGTGACACCCAAATAAAAGAAATGGGTACATGATATTTGTAATTATTCTACTTGTGTTTTTGTTGTAAATACTTGTGCTTTTTGTTTTTTAATCAAAGGATTAATTGCATTTTAATAAGGCATTATGATTTTCAGAGCTTTAGTTAATTAAAACTTGTAGTATATAATTATGAAGTGATGCTGAGATTTGTCTAAAGATCACCCATATGTTTAGAATATGTATATTTTTTCTTGTTAAGCAGTTGCTACATTTTGGGGGGAGAATGAATTCTACAAAATGTTTGAAAGACGATGGCAGTTCCAAATGGATTTCTATAAATGGCAGCTAGGAATGTAGATTATGTTGTTGGACAAATTAAAGTGGAGGAACTACTAGGGCTGGAAACACTTTTTGGCTGTAGTGCTGGAACATTAATTTGCACAAATGTTAGCTTTCAGCCACAGGAGTAAGAACAGATGTATTTGTTCAATGTATCATATCATTCCACCCATTAGGTCCCAGTGAAATTGCTGCAGTTTGAAATTCTGAGTACAGGATATAAATACTCACTGATGGTGCATGGTAAAGATTATTTTCCATGTGACAAAAGGGTTTTAAGAGGAGGGAGAAGATAGGTGTGCATGTGTGTGTGTGTGTATACAGACAACTTTATGTATCAACTTGTTTCCTCTAATAGAGATGGATATTCCTGGTACAAAGCTTTAATCACTCACGATCTAACCTGAAACATATATATATATATAAAAAGATTATTTCCTGTGGGAGTACATTATGTATAGATTGACAGACTAATTGCTAGATAGATAAAACAGAGTTAGAGTAAAACAGTATTAGAAAGTTAAAATCTTAATGCTACAAATGAAGCTTTCCTTTGGCAGTATTTAAAAAAAAAGTCTCTTATATTTATTACATTCCTTTTGTAAGTGTATATTGGAAATAAAAATTAATTTTTCTCTTTTTTGTTTTTTAAATATAAAGAGGGAAAAATATTCCCTTGCTGTTGAATGGTGAGGGTTTTTTTAATCCCTGTCAACTATAAAATGAAATACATGTTTGTGCAGAATAATCCAGCATGGTCGTATATTCCTATCACATAGCCCCTTGGGTTAGAAAGAGTTTCTAATGTTTTCTCTTGATGAAGAGTCTTAAATTAGACCTCAGTATTTCCTACTTGGAAGCTTGACTCTTGCAATACAAGAATATTTATTTATTTTATACGCCCTGGATTGCAGATACTTTTTGAGACAAACTCACTCAAGAGCTTAAAATGTTCCAAGTGAGGTGCGGAGACGAAGCCTGCAGAGAGGGCAAAAGAAAGAACAAGAATTCTCAGAAATTTACGTTGACTTCAGCACTCAAAACAGGATTTTATTAGGTATCTATAAATGGATTTTAAGTAGGATTTTCCCATGTTTTCTCCCAAAGCTGATTTAAAATCTAATATTATTAGATTGGTCACAGCCTTCATATTTTAACTGTCAAACCCAACGCCTGAAAGGTGATTCATTCAAAGCTTGCTAAAATATTTGCTCAGCAGCACAATAGTGTGTGATGGAAAATAAACTCCTCTAGACCATCTCACCCTATCAGCCATGGCCTGCAGCAGGAAAAGAATGAGGGAAGGTCAGTCAATTATGTGTGGTAATCACCGTAAGCATATTATCTGAGACACAGATGTCTTCCCTGACCCCACACGACATAGCTATTAACCCCACAGTAGTATAAAAATGGGGAGGAGGAGGAGCCGGTCCCCTAGGTAAACCAGACCTTTTCAGTCAGGGCTTGTCCAGCAGCCCGGCGGAGTTGTGGCGGCAAGGGCGCTGTTGCAGGGAGCTGGCCCTGTGCACGGCGGGCGGCGTGGCTGCCTCTCCTCTTCGGGGACCTTTCTACAGACCTAGTCATGTGAGATAAATAGTTGCATCATCGGAAAAATGAGACTGGCAAATTGACTCGTGAGATATTTCGGGAGCATAAAGAGCCCTGGAATGCTGGGCGCTGCCTGTGTTTTTGGGGGGACAACTTTTGTGTTCCTGAGTACACTTACACAGTTGATGTATTAGTGCTGATAAAGTATAATACCACAATCATGCAATCATCTAGAAAACAGAGATGATTTTCTCATTACACCAAGTAATGTGCTGATTACCACATACGGCTCCTTTTGAGTTTAAGTTCCTCCTGTATTTACTTCCGAAAAATGATCAGCTGCTTAGTCAAGTGCAAGGGAATTTTTCAGTGCAATTGTTCAAACACATCAAGTAAGAAAAACATATTTTTAAACTGACTATTTAAACTCTTGAGATTGAAGGCTCGTTTAAAAGTTTGCATGTAAAATCTGGTTGCTGTGTAGGAAACATGCATTAGTAAGATATGCAGTATCCCTCACTAGCTCTAAGCTTTCTAAGAGTAAGCATTAACCCTGAGAGTAGGTCTGTTTATTTCTTGTAGCCTTTGAAGAATCTTTTCTTGAGGTGATGCTTTGTTATCTTTTGGGAGGCCATTTTGTATTTTTCTACAAGAAAGATGAATGACCATTAAGCAATGTAAGCTGTTGCAGTGCTGCGCAACATACAGCGCAAAAGAGTCTGCAACTGACCAGATTCGTGGTTTTTCTCCTTTTTAAATAATTGATTGTAATGGCATTCTGGTCTCGTGGCATCATTGTAAATGGGATCAGACTGGCTCCTGTGAATACCAGAGCGTGAAGGAAACACTTTGCTCATCAGATTTGCCACAGAATGCAGCAGAGGAATCCCCAGGTTCCCTTTCTGGCAAAGGGAATTATTAAAAGATATTCTCTTTGATACTGTCCATTTTCCCAGGGTTAATCGCTGAGTGAGTGAACATTTGCATGCATTGCTGAGCTACAGGTTAGAGACAAGGAAAGTGGTGGGTTGAGCACTGGGATAAGCCTAACCACCAGGCTGCCAGGAAAGGAAAATCTATTTGAGATACGGGATTTTGTCATGGTGCAGAGGAAGCACAGGCTGTCTCTGCAACCAACCTCAGGGATAACCTGAAAGTGGTTGAAAAGGTTGATGGAGTTAACTGAAAAGGATAGCTGGACTTAAGAAGGTGTTGCAGGTTCTCATTACAGACGCTGCTGACCACATTCAGCTGGAGTCCAAAGAAGAGTTTTGGGCTATCCTCTCCATGAGTAAATCCCCTGTGGGAGTCTCGGCTATGTGGAAAGATACCATTTGCACTTCCTCCTGTTATAGTGATCAGTCTTGAATTTGGGTCCTCTTGTATTCCCTTGTTAAACTTCCGTCCTATTGTCATTTTAGCCCTATGTCTAAATGTTGCTAAGTAACCTCCTGTGTCAGATACTTTTTCTGCCAGGAGAGAATCTTGCATCAGTCACCTATTGTGACTGCCAGATTAGATACCGTAATGTGCTCGACATGGGACTGCGCTTTACTTCTATCTGGAAACTGCAGCTGATACAGGATTTGGCAGACTACTTGTTAAGCAGCATCTTTTCCTTGAGCATATTAAAGCAGCCCTGAACAACTTGTACAGTTTGTTTACTGGTCCCTGGGCTGATTTTTAAATGTTGGAGATTTAGTTGTTTGAGGTTTTTTATTTTCCCTTTTAGCTCTAAATCCTACCTGTTTGAGTGACCAACTCTGCTGAAGAATAAATGGCTCCATTTGCAAACAGTGAAGCCTGTAAGTTAAGACTTTACCTCTGAAAGAGAGTGAGCAGTGCATACCTGGAGCTTTAGCAAGCTGTGGCTTCCACATGGCTCTTTTATCATGTTTTCCGTGGGGCCAAATAAAAGCCAAATTCTGACGATCACTTGCGTAAGTAGAAATCGGGAGTAATGCTGTTTAAATAATATGTAATTAGGCTAGAGTGAATGAGAATGGAACTTGGTCCCAATTGATTATATATTTCAGGTCAGTTGAAATAATGGAACAGCCTTTTCTGTCTCAGCTTAATGCAGTGGTTCTGAAGAGTTCATCACCTGCTCTTGGCTCCCTTTCCTATTTCCAGCTGATAAATCATCTTTAATGTGTTTCCTAATATTGCTTTTCCATGTAAGCACTGGTTATAGTTCTATGTGACAGCAACAGGAGGGGGAGGGGGGAGTAGGCAATAATTTCACTGACACAGAAATTACTCTAAAAATGCATTAATGTGTCTTAAGTGTAATTGACATACTTTGAAATATATATTGCCTAAATTTTTAAATTTTGCTAACCAAAACTAGAGATAGGCAGAACTTCCATAGCATCATTCCAGGATACATATTAAATAGTAGTGATGGTTTCAGTCTATATGTTTGTAAAATATATTCAAATTTCACATACAGAAATCACGTCTTAGTCATGTTTTGTCACTTAACCTCTTCTTATGTGATACTTTATTTTTCTAGACGAAATATTTTATAAAGCCTATAGTAATTTTAAATACACAATTTACCATGTTAATACTTGTCACTTATCACATACTCTTCAGTTCCTCGTTGTTGATACTCTGTTAACCTTATATGTCACAGCAAAAGCAAAGCATTTTCCATAAGGCTGTGGGAAGTCAGAATTTAAATTGACTTTTCTCCTCTAAATTTTGCCCTACTTATAAATAATCATGGCCAGTCATTTTTTTTAAAAATAACACCTTGCACTATGGTTTTATCATTGGCCTGAAACCCTCTCCTGAATGATGAGAACAATCTGAGAACTGTTAAGTTTTCCTCATCGAAGTACGACTATAGCTGTTTTACATGCCAAGAAGCCCAAAAGTACTGATTTCCCCATGGCACAGGAGGAATATAGATCTCTATATACTTTATAAATATACTGGTTGCAGGGAAACTAATCACTTACATGAGATGACTTAAATGTGAGAAACTGCACGTATGAATTGCATCCAGTACGCGCATCTGAGCACTCCACCTGCACACTGCAAACCACTCCATCTGCAGCATTGCTAACATTGCTGAGAAGCTTCAGATAGCTGCAGCTGAAAATACAATATGAAACGTGGTGTCCTGCCACTCTCACCCGTAACACTAGTCTGAAGGGCAATATAAAGACAGGTCAGTTCCGGCTCACTGGCAGATAAGCTGCCTTTTTTTGAAATGTGATTTGGGCTTCCAAATAATTTTGTTGCTTTTAAAGACTGATGTAGCTCTATATGTCAAGAGATTTTTTTTTAAAAATATATTTTCCATAAATGCTACAGTATGGTAATGAAAAGGTTTTATGCAGATTACAGTGGTGTTTGTATGAAGTGTTCAAACACCAGATAGGAGGGGACCTTCATATGTTGGGTTTTTTTGGATTGGATCCTGCAGAATATATAAAGCATTTTATGCGTGACATATCCCAAACCAAACCCAAAGCTGCGTTGGCTATACCTACAGTGTAAGCAAGAGTTTGTTTTTGAAAACTGATGTTTAGAATTTTATGAAAGGACTGAGAACCTTCGGGAAATGCATGGATAATTACTAAACATAGAGGTCTGTATTTAGACAAGGTTAAATATAGGTGTAAACTCAAAAATATGTCTTTGCACCAACCCAAATTTTCTCTGTATTAAACATTTCTGCCTACATCTGCCTAATTATTTGAGTTAAAATGTGTTTTCAGTATGCCTTTAAGTTAAAGGGTAAAAGGGTTAAGCTGCTGTCATAACAGCTATGTGCTGCCCCTTCAATTTTTATGAGAATATCTCACCTGTATTCTTGTCTGTTAACATCTATCTTAGGAAGAAAAGTGCGGCTTGGGTACAAGAACTAGGTGTAATTTTTTATCTCCTACTAATCTGTAATCAAGCACAGTAAACGCAAACGCTTGGTCTGAACCTCCTGTGACATTTAATAAGATTTTGATTGTGAGTCAGACTCAAAGTACCCAAATTTTTCCTATGAAAGTATTGTTCCACTGTTAGCCAACAGAGCATTTCAAATGAAGTGGATAAAAAGTGTACTTCACTTTTTTTTTAAAAAAAAAGTCAGATTTTGACATGGTTCATTTGGTTTTAAGGAGCATATTGACAGAAGAAATTGTATTGTTCTATCTGGCAAGAAGTAGGGACTGGAGTACCTTCAATTAATAACTGACCTCAGAGATTTCAGGTAATTTTCTTCTTTGCCTGCTAAAAGTTATGTAGAAACAGTGAACTGGGAAATTTCAAGTTCTGACACAATATGAGAGAAGAAAAACAAAATACTTCCAGGACTGTGCAGTGCCCAGTGATGGCAGAAGCTGTTTATTACCTTTGAAGAGGTTTTCAGTATTAGCTACATAAGTAATGATCTTACTAGAGACTACAAAGCTGCAGAAGCAAAGAGAAGAAAGAGAAAACTTAGAAAGAGGAATTGTGATTTTGCTCCACTGTTTCCTGTCTGACGCTGTCCAAGAAACAGTGAATTGGGTGCCGGTCCTGCAAGCTCCCGAGTGAAGCTGAGGATCACAGAATCACAGAATGGTAGGGGTTGGAAGGGACCTCCGAAGATCATCTAGTCCAACCCCCCTGCTAGAGCAGGATCCTAGAGTAAGTAGATCACACAGGAATGCATCCAGGTGGGTTTTGAATGTCTCCAGAGACGGAGACTCCACAACCTCTCTGGGCAGTTCCAGTGCTCTGTCACCCTCACAGTAAAAGAGTGTTTTCTTGTGTTAAGACTGAACCTCCTATGTTCCAATGTGCCCATTGCCCCTGTCCTGTTGCCGGACACCACCGAGAACAGTCTGGCCCTGTCTTCCTAACACCCACCCTTGAGATATTTGTAAGTGAGATATTTATATTTTTAGTGAGATCCCCCCCTCAACCTCCTCTCCTCCAAGCTAAATAGACCCAGTTCCCTCAGCCTCTCCTCATACGGGAGATGCTCCAATCCCTTCACCATCTTAGTGGCCCTGCGCTGGACTCTTTCCAGTAGCTCCACATCCCTCTTGAACTGGGGAGCCAAGAACTGGACACAGTACTCCAGGATGAGGCCTCACCAGGGCAGAGTAGAGGGGGAGGAGAACCTCCCTTGACCTACTGGCCACACTCCTCTTCATGCACCCCATGATGCCATTGGTCTTCTTGGCTGCAAGGGCACATTGCTGGCTCATGGTCATTCTCCTGTCCACCAGGACTCCCAGGTCCTTTTCCCCAGAGCTGCTCTCCAGCAGCTCAGCCCCCAGCCTGTACTGGTACATGGGGTTGTTCTTCCCCAGACGCAGGACTCTACACTTGTTCTTGTTGAATTTCATTAAGTTTCTCCCTGCCCAGCTCTCCAGCCTGTCCAGGTCACGCTGGATGGCAGCACAGCTCTCTGACATGTCAGCCACTCCTCCCAGCTTTGTATCATCGGCAAACTTGCTGAGGATACACTCTGTCCCTTCATCCAGGTCATTGATGAATATATTGAATAGAACCGGACACAGTACCGACCCCTGGGGGGCAACACTAGTCACAGACCTCCAACTAGACTCTGCCCCACTGACCACTACTCTCTG
Organism: Podargus strigoides; assembly: GCA_028020825.1. Classification (NCBI taxonomy): domain Eukaryota; kingdom Metazoa; phylum Chordata; class Aves; order Caprimulgiformes; family Podargidae; genus Podargus; species Podargus strigoides. The sequence continues at coordinate 94,112,198 of CM051619.1, read as the reverse complement.
GGCTCTGTCCTTCAGCCAGTTCCCAACCCACCTCACTGCCCAGTCATCCAGTCCACACTTGTTAAGTTTGATTGTGAGGATGCCATGGGAGACAGTGTCAAAAGCCTTGCTGAAGTCAAGGCAGGCCACATCGACTGCCCTCCCCTCATCAATCCATCTAGTTTTGTCCTCATAGAAGGCTATCAGGTTGGTCAAGCATGACTTCCCCTTGGTGAACCCATGTTGACTACTCCTGATAACCCTCTTTTCCTCAACGTTCTTTGAGACGGCACCGAGAACAAGCTGTTCCATCACCTTTCCAGGGATAAAGGCGAGGCTGACCAGCCTGTAGTTACCCACGTCCTCTGTCTTGCCTTTTTTATAGATTGGAGTGACAGTAGTGTGTAAAAAGACTAGCTTTGGACTTTGATTTAGGATCTGAAGTGCAAAGGTACTGAGCATTTTGCAGAAGATTCCCAACAGTATTTACTAACTTCTGGTGTGCTCAAAATCTTGCAAAATACTGCTCCCAGAGCTCTGAGTGACTAAATCTTCATCACAAGTTTTGCTTGTTGCTGTGATCTAGGCCTGTTTAAACCCATCATTTTTTGCACTAGTGTTGCACATATGCTGGGCTTAATATACTGAAGGGTACAGGTACCAGTGCTATGCTCTTGCAAGCTACTGTATTGGCCATCTTCTTGTCCCATCATGGATCCTCACCTCGTTCTGCTCAATCACTGCATCCTTTGGCTGATACTCTACCTCCCCTCTACCTTCTCCTCTCACTCTCCGTCCTTGCCACAGCTGCATCAGCTCTTCCTCTCCAGCAGGCATTCAGACTCAGACCTCAGACTTTCCGTGTTTCTCTTCAAGGTCCTTTGTGCATACTGAAGATAAAACTTAGAAGAGTGTCATTGACGCTCACAACTTCCATGCATATCCTTTTCTGATATCTGTCTTGCACATCCAGTTACCTACGCAGATGCAATTTGTGCAACTGCTTCCTCCCCTATGCGTACCTTTCCTTTTCCACTGCTTTAGCCTGACTCAGCTGCAAAGGCATGCAGCAAAACGGCTGGTTAGCTTTTTTTCTCCTCTGCCTTTAGCAAACCCTGGATCAACTCTCCTAATCCCTACAAAGGTTACATCCTTTACCATTTTCCCACAAAGCACTGCTCCTTTCTGACCTCTCACTTTCTACATTCCCCTCTATGACAAGCACCTCATCTTGTTAACAGCTTTAAGCAAAAATAGTCTTTTTGCCTTGAGGAAAAAAATAATCAGACCAAACCCGGAGACAAAATTGCAGACATCTCTGAAATATTTTTATGCTAGAATATCACAAAGTTACATTTCCATTCCTGGCATATTACCTTCAATCACTGCCACACTTCAGCTATCTGCCTGTCATCTCTTTTGAAGATGCTTTATCTTCAGCTTTGACTTAGCATGGTCAAAACTGAGCTCTTCTGCTTCTCTTCTGTACTCTAACTCTACTTTGATTCCTGTTCTTGGTTACACTGACCAACATTACTATCATTCCTGTGATCTTAGACCTAATAACCTGCTATTTTTTCCCTCCAAGATCGCAGACAAACCCATCTTTCTTTTTGTACTAAAACAAGGAAACGTCTCATATAAACCCTTGTAATCTCTTGCACCTCTTTCTTTGTGGTCTTTATTGCCCTTCGACTTACATCACGTCTCTTTGATACATACAGAAAGCCAGCCCTAGTCATGCCTGCTACTCCGAGCACTCAGTCCTGCTCATTCCTCCTCTCTTATGCCTTCCTATTGCTCTCTCACCTTCAGGTCTACTAAGCAGCTGCCTTGCCTCTTAGGTGTCACTAGCCTGCACCCTGTCCCTGGTTATTAGCCTGTATGGACACCACCATTTCTTTTTAAGACAAATAACACCCTATGGGCTCATTTGTAAGGTTCTCTCATTCTTCAGCCATTTCTTCAAAAGCCACACCTGCTGCAGCAATGACTGGTGAAAACATCTGAGGTCATAGTTGGCACATAATATTTTAGTACTATTAGAAGAAGGGAGAGGGTCAGGAAGGTATGCAGGTGCCTACAATGAGAGTGGGCATACGTATTTTTGGTTTTATAGTTTTTGTTTTCTAGTGCCTGTGTATTGCCTGAATTATATGACTATAAGTTCTCTGGGGCAGGGATGCTCTGCCTTGAGCTGTGTGCAGCACGACCTCTGTGGGCTCCTCATCCCAGCCAAAGCCTCTGTGTGTCACTGCAGCAAACTCACTGGGCTCATACCCCCATTCACAGGGGTGTACATTATGGAAATCCTCTGTGTTTGCAACCATAGTCCTCTCCCTCTCTTTCCCATACTTAATGTATCTTTCTCAGTCAAGCACAAGATGAGGGGCTCCTTTAAATGCATCAACCTGCAAAAGTCTTATGTGTAAGATGAGTATGTCACATATGCTTTGTGGAACTTTCACAGTCATGATGTTTATCATAATTTAGTGATCTATTTTTCCTCAAGAAAACAGGAGCTCCAAGGCAGGGACAGACTCTGTCAGCTGTAAGGAATGATTACTTTCCAGTTTGGCTAATGATATAATCCACTGTGGTTGCAAGCCTTGCTTCCTCTTCAGATGATGTCAACATTTCCATGAGCTACATGTGTTGTATTCATAAGTGGTACTTAGAAATATGTCTTCTGTAATCTCCTCCTTATGCCTGACACTTTACACATGTGTTTATCTACAAGGAGTGGTGACACTAGCTTGCTAATTTTGCCAGTGTACTGTACCAGTGCGGGTGTGAGAGACTCGGAAGAATATTTAAACTGGCAAAGAGAGAATTATTGACATTAGCTATGAGTACTTTATAACACCCTGTTTTGGAATGTCATTTGTTAGAAAATCTTTGCTGCTGAAAGTCATCCATCTTTCCCAGATGGACCAGCAAGCCTTATAGAAGCCTCTCTTCCCAAATCCCACTCATTGCCAGTGGCCAAACGTACTCGCCTATTGACATTTGCAAATTAGATATACAGATATTACTCCCTGAGAAGAAGTGGATTCTGCAAATGGTATGATAAGATATGGTTTTCTTGGCTGCTGAATGGACTTCAGTGGTGCAAAAAAATGCCCGTTTGCCAGAATTCTACATACATGCCTCTGTGTATTTATGGAATTCAGTTTTTCTTTATTGACCAGACCGTATGCACAATATTCACATGGTGAAGATCTTCAGCAAGAGCTCATACTGCCCATGTTTTTTTTTTTTAAAGAAGCAAGCTCTTACCTCTCACCTCTAAAAATTACATTCATATGGCATTGTTCAATATGTATGGCTGACTACTATAGAGAGCAGCAACAATGGGGTACTATGCACTAATTTTATCCCACTTCGACTTTGAAAGTATAATCGGTACTTATAAAAATTGTAAATACTGCAGAATCATGCTAGTAGTATTATTCTAAAATGGAAGTGCTAATACATCAAGCAAAATAGCTTTGCTAGTCCTAACTGGCTGCTATTATCACTATTATCAGAGAAGATACACCTCTGGCAACAAAAATGTGCTGGAGCATAAATGAATATATGCAAGAGAGCCAAGATTTAAGGAAGTGTTTCTTTTTATCATACAATGAACTTTGTTCTTTTGAGTGCCACAGTCAGAGTAATAAGTGCAAGCTCTTACGTCCAGTGGCCAAGTCTCATCTAGTTAATGAAATGGTAGCCTGATAAAACACACATAACTACCCATTTTGGCAGTATACTATTCCTCTCTGCACTAGGCGACAAAATGCAATCACTCTTGATGCATTATGTATTTGTAATATTACCTATAAGTGCCTATTGTAAACAAGTTGTTAGATTAACAAGCACAACATATGGAGTATCACTATAAAGTAATCATTCAATCAGTGACTCAATCAGAATCATCACAGGGTTGTTTTTTTCCGTATGAAAGACAATGCCTGAACTGAAGGGATTTTTCCTTGCGTTATGCTATACAGTATTTTTTTTATATCACTGTTCTGAATGTTAAATTGCCTATCTTGAGAAACTGCAACAGGAACAGCATGGTGACTTGGACGCGGGAGAAAGGGCTACACAGCAGTGTTTGATTTCAACTGGGTTGAAGATAGCATAAACACCATTGCCCAGTCACTAACGACAGTCCGAATCATTTCTAGCATGTCCTTTTTCATGAAGTTTTCAGCAGGTGTATTTCAGACTGCTGCTGCCTGCTCCTGCTGGCCTGGAAGTTGTGCACCGTCCATGTGCTGAAGGTGTTGTGTCAGCACTGTGTCAGAGCATCTGAAGCTAGAACCTTGCTTCAGGAGTCCCATCAAATGTAGTTGCTCACAGCCAAAGCTTTCTGGAGTCTGCAAGGATTCTTCTCATCCTCATCAACATGACACTGTGTCGGCTTTAGGACTGTCACAGCAGCACTTGTAGGAGCATGGCAGCCACACAGAAAGCAAAGGAAAAAGATAACCTATACCCTCTACCTACCTTGAGGAGGGCATCTTTGCAAATGAAAGCCAGTCAACACAGACCTCACTTCTCTTTTGTAGCCTGGTACACATCAGGTCAGCAAGACAGTGGTGGCTTGCCTCTCACTGTTTGCTGAAATAACGCTCTGCTTAAGCCTGGCACCTTAGCACAGCAGCAATGGATCTTAATGTCTCTCTCTCTATTCCCAAAGAACAAAAAGACTAAATCTAGACATTACACCTTCTATAAATACCTTCTGAAGTGCAATTTAGCTAGTTTGTAAGTTGTCTGGGATGACAGATTCTTTTATATAAATATAGATAGGATCTGTGAAATGAGCCCTAGTCCTGGCAAGACCTGCTTCATACTTGTGGAAATGATAGTAGCAGTGGAAGTGGTAATAGAAGAATGTAAGAATTATTTCATTAGAAATGTGGGTAAGATGGGACAACTGAAAAGAATGTATAGAGAGATGCAGACAGCTTCAGACCTTCTTATATTCTGCCATGCAAGTTAGTTTCAAGTAAGAATGAAAGTTCTCAATTCATGTTGATGAGTTTAAGATCTTTGGTTAATGATGAAAAATGATCTAGCATTTGTTATGGGAGAAGGTTGGAACTGCATAACTAAGACGTGTTTAGGTGAGATGGAAGGATTTGTTTTGGTGTTATTAATACAACATAAGAGTATATTGTGCATGAGAGGGTTTTACTGGTGTTGATGGGTGGATTAAGTCTTTGGCTTTCATCTCATTTAAAATGAAGCTGGTTACCAGCTCCAAAAAAGAGTCTACTAGAAGATGTTGATGGAGCAGGTGAGTCCTGGAACAGTACTGGGGTGAGACATATCTGCCAGACAGTGTCTGTTTTGACGGTTCATGCTCAGTATTTAATAGAATACTGAGTCGTCCAAAACAGCCTGAGGTAAAATAAATTGTTGCCAGCAGCCTGCTCTCTCGCTGGTTTAGTACATCTTAATAGCAATCTTTTGTCCTCAGCTGCAAGGTGATTCCTAAACATGTCTTCCAAGGTTTTGTTTACAAATTGACAATCAGTAATTTATACAATAAGTGTTTACATTTTTTACGACAATAGAGAGCGCCAGCAATAGAATTACTGCGTGGAAACTAACTAGTTATATCATAAAGGCACAATTTGTCGACCAGGCAAATTGAAGAGTCTATACCCTCTGCAAAATCCTGATGAGTGGATTTATTTGGGTTGGTGGACATCTGCTTAATCCTAGCTGTCTTCACTTGGCCGCTGATGTGAATTCCTCACATTGCAAGGAAATTTCTTGTTAGCTGTTAGCTAAAACCAATGAGATTTGACTGAGCTCTCCGTACGCATGGAAGGCAGCCAGGATGTTGTTTGGAGAACACATGTGAGGTGCTTCCTGAACACTTCTCAGCTGTTGTCTGTTCCTGGTGCTCTGGCTACAGGCAAAAAATCTAAGCTGTAACTGATAGGGTAGTTTCATGCCTTTCTGGGTGGAGAAGACCACCAAGTTCTTGAAATAGCTGACTGCTGCTTGCTTTACATGAGGGGTATTTGGTGCCTATTCTAGTAGTAAGTCACTAGTACTACAAATATGTGTCTCTTCTTTGGAGCTGGAATATGAAAGGAGACATGTTGAAAGTGAACAGAACATCGTGATGTTTGATTCCTCAGTATTCCCTGAACTTTGTATTTCAGGACGGTGACCTGGATGTAGCCTAAGCAGGGCATTGTTTCCCTGTGCATCCATCTCCCCTCTATTGGTGAAGATCCACTGGAATACAATTAGGTCTCAAAGCTGTTTTCATTACTGAGGGTCATGAGGTGTTGCTGAGCGTAAGTGTAGGTGAATTGCTCTTCTTTCTCTTCAACATCTAACAAAAGGTAATCTTGGACAACTTCACTTTATTGAGATATTTTATATATGTAGGATAGCAAAGGTTCTGTGTTTGTTTAAAATCTATGTAAGCCCACTAGAAAATTAAAAATTAAGTGAAAAGCTTTCGATATGCTGATCAATCTTTATCATATGACTTTATTTCAGGTATCCAAAGATTGTGGCTGAGGATCTCTTCACAGCCTAAAAAGTCTGGACTAGAGATGAGTCATTCTGATAAATCTGGTGTAACAACCATAAATCAGGGGAAGAAATTGGAAGGGCTGACTGCTGCTATATCATTCCACTTGACTGAGTGCATTTGTTTGTTTATTACTTGCATTTGCAAGATACAAGGACCCCACCAGGTTGAAAATGTGAAATATTTTTCTGTCATTCAATAAAAAATATCTAGCAACATTTGCTTTAAAATGTTACTGATAGCTGGGTATGGAGTTTAGAATTTTGCTGGTGCAACTATTTCCTAAGCAATATTACTAGAGATCTCTGCAAAATACGGAGTCCAGAGTGGCAGTCTGATGGAATCAATACTATTTATTATCTTAACTATCATAAACACTTGCTGAATCTGTACTTTCTACTTATTACCTTGGTTAATGTTAGTGAAATACTAGTATCTATGACATGCCCCAGAAGACAGCATGCTGTACATATACTCTGGTTATATTTGATAACCAGGAGTCCTCGGGCACAAAATTTGTACAGAAATCCTAAAATTCAGATCAGGATTCGGAATTTTTTGTTCCAATTCACTTATGACCTTTAAATAAGTGCTCTCCAGGCCATGTGTAATAGCCATAAGCCCATAAATGATTGAATGTTTAAAACCTATAAGGATTTGAAAGCACTCAACACCTTTTAGAGTGTGCTCAGCCCTTAGCTGAATTGGATTACTGAAGTAGGAAAAGACATGTCTTCTTTATTTCATGGTTCTTTGGGAATATTGTTTTCTCCAGAAATCTTGTTGCAGTTTACCAAAACTGAGGATGGAGGCAGGTAATTCAGTAACTTAAATTAAGAAATACTTGATCTATTCTGTCCTTTCAAGACACACTTTTTCTCTGGTGCAAAAAAGAAAAAGCTGTATAGCCAACCTAGATAAATGTTGACTCTTTAAGGTTCTTCCAAGCGCCCTCTGCCAAGAGCTGGCTGTCAGAGGTACTCAGAACATGCCAAGATCACATCTCATCTTTATAAAAAAGAAGATGGTACTTTAGAAATGACACGCATGTACATGAAATGTAACAAGTCGCCAATTTGCAGCATAGTTCATTTGCACATAAATACATAAAACAAAACAAAAAAAGAAAAAAACACCTGACAGATTTATAATTTTTGTAGAGTAAAATAAATAACTTTATGCACAGCAGAATCTATTAATATGAACAATTATATCTCACTTACTGGGTTTATAAATACATATATATATATGTGAAAAAGAGTCTTTGTAAATATCCATTGTACTATCTTGGAATTATTGGTCAGGTAGAAGGTTACAGTAGAACGCAAAATCACCTTCTTGTCTGAATTACTGTCACCATGGAACAAATTGGAAAAAAAATTATTTTGTGTCAACCAGTCGCACCCCACTGCACACATGGATGTCTCCTAAAGCCATCAAGATAGTATCTGAGCATGTAATCATAGCTGGAACAGTAAGGAATCCTCTTTTTCTGCAACAACCAAACAGCACATTGAGACCACAAAGACACGACCAACATTGTCACTCTCAGCCAAAGTCAGAAACAAGATTTCTGCCTTATGGCCTCTGAGATATATTTTTTTTTTTTTTCAAATGTGCAGGCAGGAAATTTTAGAGACGACTTTAGCATACTAAATAACTTGTGTAGCTAAGGTTAGAACTGCAAGCTTTGCAAGTCTCTAGGAATTCCAAAACAGAAACAAAGTAATCTTAAATTATGTTTAAGTATTTGTGGGTCTATACAACTGTTCATCCTTTGGGGTTTTTTTGCAAATTTTCTTCCTATGCTGAAGATTACAAATTTAATCATTTGTAATGTATATTTGCCATACTAAAAAGATTTAATCAATACCAAGTTATCTGACGGTATACATTTTATGCAGAATTCACTGTATAATTCTCATTTTAACATATTGGCTATATATAACTTGTATTTCTAACAGTAAAGCTCTGTTTCAAGGAAAGCAAAGTAACTTTCTTTTAAAGGCTTTATCTTGCAAGATACTGAATGCTCCAAGCACCATAAAATCTGCAATGGGTTCTCAGCACCACACAGAAAGTGCAGTTTTTGACGGCATCCTTGGTTCAAGGCTGAGTGAAATCAAAGGGAAAGAGCTCCCAGGGACTTCACTGAGCTTCAAATCGGACCCAGGCTCCTTGCTGGTGATCCAAGGTAATGTGCTGTTTGTGAACCACCAAAAGTATAAGCCCTTACTGTAGCTGCAGTTTCTCAGATAGAGAAAGTAGCTAAAGAGTGATCCTTAGTAATAAGGGATATCACTCTGGGTTAGTTTTGGAATTTTCAGTGATCTGCAAAGCTTTTAATTTTAATGCCAACTACCATTGGGAATGTACTAGGAAAATGATGGTAATGTGCAAAATACTCATTTAATACTCATACTTTTAATGCTCAGAGTTAAATATATGCTCTAGTGATCTTTGGAAAGGGATATCTTAAAAACTAGTCTGGACTGCTCAGAAACCCTTGATATTGCCTTCTAACCTGCACCAAATGCTGATCGTGAGACACAAAAAGAAACTCTGCTCTCCAAATCAGTTAGAGGTGATGGTGGTGTTTGAAAAAGAAATTTTCCCCCTGAAATTTTATGGTCATATGGATTCTACTTGCACTTGTCCTGAAGAGGCGCTGGTGTCCTGCCAGGGTGTTTGTTCATATGCAGCTTCTTAATATTTATTGAAGAAAGCTCTGTAAAGAAATACTGTAATGTGAAATGACAAGAAGGTTTTGCCCAAGAAATACCTATTTATTTACTCTTCCATCAGTAGCCTTCTTTTACCCCAAATCACCAAAGCTACTATACATTTTGGGTTTGGATTTTTTTTTTAATTGAAGAAATTTATCATTTTGGTCAATTTTGTTTAAAAAAAGCAAACCCAGTTAGAACATATATGCCTTTGGTTTCACCATATTTTCTTGCTTATGGATCTAACTTTAATGTAAAGCACTGTGGTTTAGTTGTTCTGCTTTTAGAGGTAAGCGGAACGTATTCTACGTTGTAAGAATTCTATGGGTATTTGCTTCTGACCATGGAACAAATAAAAATGCATTTGTTTTCTAAATGGTCATTTTCCAGGAAGTTCATTAAAGTGCAATTTATCCAGTTTACAGAAACACTATATCATTTCTGTGTTTAGCATTATGTGCATGAATGGATGACTTCTACAATAGAATGTAGTATTTACTGTACAGGCAATGGATTTTCTACACTGCCTGGCTACCAGTAACTAAGAAATAAGATGAACTGTGAACGATTCTAATGGAACCTAATCTATTAGTATACTGCAGTTTTATTCCAGATCAAACTATCTGTAAGTGCAGGGAAAGAGCATTACTTTGCTGATTTGAGTGAGCTCTTGCAGCCCAGAATCTGGACCTTATCTCTTCTGGGCATTTATGAAGCTGAATGAATTATTTGCCACTTCTGTTTAAATACAGTTCTTGCTAAACTGATTCAGGGCCAGATTTTCAAAACTAGGAACATTTCTGTCTAGCAAAGGGAAAAGTAGCAACACTGGCTCAGGGACAAGACAGGAGTCAGAGAGCAGTCTGACTGTTTTGATGCATGGGGTGTATTTCTAATAATGAAATTACCCCCTAACAAAAGCAGTTGACTGCAGTGGTCCACTATAGCCTACCACTAGTGTTGAAATTATTTTGCCGTTAATGTAGACAGAAATAAGTGTGGATTAACACTTACACCAAGCCATAGACTAGATTCACATCATCCCTTAATATGCTGCATGTAGCATTACATAGACCAAAATTAGTCTTTGGTGCTAGTCCTGACACAGCCAAGTGGCTATGATTTTTAGCCTCTGCCTACAAATTGTCACCTCAGCTTCTTCTGAGAACAGCAGACCACAGCAGTGGAGACACAGTGCATCCATACATTGCTATTGTAGGCAGAGCTCCAACGTCCAGGTTCCTTCAAGGAACAGTTACACAAGAATTTTCCTACTCCTTTGTACTGGTAAATTGCTTGGATTTCATCAGTGTGTCTGAGTCTTTAGTAACTATTGTCTTGACCTTAATGGATCAAAGTGTTTTTAATTCAAAAAAAGCAAAAATTCAGTTGTGTGGTTTGATATTTTGATATATCCCACAAATATCAAGAAACAGAACATTGTAGGTCAAAGAAAAGAAGCCGCAAGGTTTTGCTAGATCCCTAGTGGTGCCCCCATCCTCAGCCTTCCTAGCAACTTATTTCTCAGACACTAGATGCAGATACTCTGACATGTGCACTGGAAAGGACTCTCCTGCATATAGAGAGAAAGGTACATTAGAAAGCTGGTGAATTGTGCATAGCTTTTAGAAGGACCATATCTTCATTGTGACTTCATGAAAAATACTTTGGTTTTCAACAAGATTTTTTCTTTTGTGGTACAATTATTAATTCACTAATATCTCATCATATTTTTCACCACAGTTATAGGGAATTGGACCAGGCTGGCTAGGCAAGATTGTGCAACCTTATACAAACAGCAAAACTGAAGATCATATGAAGTGGTGCGACCAACAGCAACTCACTGAGCAGTAGAGAGTCAGTTTTAATTTAATTAGCTGCTTATAGCAGTCATAGCATGAAAAGTCAGCTGTGTAACTGCAGTCTTTACAATTCCCAGCAGAAGTCTAACACCAAAACACACCCAAATACACACTTTGGGATTATGAAGGGCATTTATTTGCCTTTGGTTACCTGAACAGAAAACTGTACAGAGGATGTGCTAATGACCACATACTTTTGTTACATTACATACGCTTGTGACACTGGATTAACAAAGAGATGTGGGCATAATGTAGGCTTTTAGCTGTGGTGGAAAAGGAAATCACAAAATAACTTTGGTCTTTCACCACATGGAAGTGTTTTTGCAAGATTTTTGAACACAGACGTGTTCCCCATAGCGAGGAAGTAGGAAAGCAAGTGATCATCATTGTAATGACTGAAGAAGGGCAGTAATATTCCTTGTAGCAGAAGCAGCAATGGAGGCAACGAGGGGACATGCACTGTGGCAGTGCCTCACAGTTCCTGGGCAGTCTGAGCTTCCTTCCCATCCTTGCTTTTTAACAGTATGACCTTAAGAGCCAAAGAGGATTGTTGTAGGGTATGCTGTTATTGTGGGATATACAGCAATAACATCTTCAAGAAGAGAGGGAGTTTGTTTTGTTGGTTTTTTTCCCAAAAAAACTCCCAGATTGGTTTCCACTTATTGACAACAGAGCACATGAGCTCTGACCCAGGCCCAAACTGTTCTTGTGCTAAACATACACCTTACATGGTTCACTTTTCTCCTTTGGCTACTTCTCAGTGGTAAAAATAATATTGCCCCTCACAGCCCCACAGACAGCACTGCGAACTGGGGGGCTGGAGCTGTCACAACCGACCATGAGAGACTCATGAGTGTACAGCTCATTTTTGGAACTAATTAATTATGTCATGGAAAGGAGATTTATTCTTCCCCCTCCTTCCAGCCCCCACCTTCCCCAATCCTTGCTAATCTTGCTTTCTGGATAGCAGGGAGAAAATGAGGAAGGTGTTTAGCAGTCTCAGTTGTCTCTGTGATTCAAATCACAGAATGAAGCCAGACAGCAAAATAAGTGCAGATCAGGCAAAGACTGCCTGCTCTGCTTGTGCTTTCTCTGCAAGAATCAGTTTCAAATATTAGCTGGATTTTTTTTTTTTCTGTTGCAATTAACTAAGAAAAATATTTCAAAGCTGTATAATTAAAGGCCAGCATTTTATTAGGGTTTAAAATAGTCTTTATGAAATCTACTCCTGCCACTGGTAATTACAATGTACATCTTAATATACCTCTGCTAGGCCTGAGCTGGAGATAAGAGTCCTGTGTGTATTGCATTTGGCTTGTGCATAGAAGGTAAAATCCTTTATCTTATCTCAATCTCCACACAACAACCAGCCTCTCTTCCAATTCAGCCCTAATCTTCTTAGTAAATAATACTGATATTTTTCACCATAACAAAAATGGAGCTGCCAGATTCAGACTGATAACACCTCTCATTTACACACCATTCTCTGTCAAAATCTGCCTGATTTTTCTTAATCTCTTTAACTCATCAAAAAATACTTTTTTACATTCAGCCATGGTAAGTTCCTTGCTACCAAATAATATTATTATAAATAAATCCCTTGCCTACAGCTGTCTCTTTGGATAGATATTGGAACTCCTCTCTTTCCTGGCTTGTTTCCTTGAATGATGACAAATTATTGTTGTCCAATTTAATTTTGCTATAAAGTTTAGCGTTCTAACGAAATGACCTAAAAGGAGTGCTTAACTGAGAGCATGCCCAAAAGGCATCTTTTTTTTTTACTTCCACAGGATGTCATCTCAGTTCACTTCTCTTGAGAATGCTGTCTTTGCACTCCCATCCTTTCCTTTGCAATGGCTTATCTTTAAAACAAGGGGAATGATAACCTAAGTCCTTGGATTTTTATAGCCTATTAATTATCTCTGTATGATTTCTGAAACTGTAAAAAAAAAGTACTGTTGAGAGAATGGCAGGAAAAAAAGCTGGATAGCAGGATTTCTGCTTACAGGGACTGAATGGAAATAATATACTTAAATGTGACTATTTTATTTCAGTGGCAACCTGCCTCCTGAGTGACACCAACATTTGGGGTACCTGTCCAGAAATGGCAAACCATCCATGTAAGCAAACACCAGACTCTGACATTTTACACCAAACCTGCTTTCACCCACTGCCACGTGACGGACTGAGGGATATATGACACCAGCAATTTTTATATCAAACTTCCCACATCAGAAAAAACAATCTGAAAATCTATAACAGAATATGGCTCAAAATTGTCAGGTGTTACAGCTGGAAGGAATAGGTATTTGTCTTCTGTGGAGCCTTTGGACCTGAAATGCTAATTTTATCCCCAGGTAGAAATCTGTAGGATATCTTTAAAAACACATAGCAAAAGGGGTTTTGTTCCACTAACTTTATGGCAGGTTTTTAAGGGCCATTTTTAAACCACCCTTTACTTTCTTAGTAAAGTTCACAGAACTTTTTTCAGAAGCAAGGCTACAGATATTCATTACAAAGTAATAAGATCATATTTTGAGGCTTGAAACCAAAGTACTAATTGGGCTCTTTTAATAGCAAAACACCTACAGCATCACTATCCATGTCAGGATTATGGAAAAGATGAACCACATTGTTTAGATAATCTGTCGTCTTTGTACCACTCTAAGAGAGGTACGAGCTTGTAATATCAGTGAGCACAAAACTGACATCTTGTGAGACAGGTGAGGAACGAGATGTGTGGTTAACAGAGATGTGGGGCAATGGTCTTAGTCAGTAGATGACCGCTGGCAGGGCTCCAAAACAGGTCCATGACTGTTGTACACTGGGACTGTATTTAGCCCACACATTAGGACTTGTCCTAGTGCTACACTGACCTTCTTTCACTGCTCTGCACAAGGAATAGAGAGCATAGCTGAGAAACAGGGCAAATATGTTAGGAACCAAAGACAGGACATGATTGCTGATGCTGTCATTACTACTACAGTTGTTGTTTCTGCTACTCGTTCAATCACAAAGGTGTGCCAGAGTGCCAGAGTTCCTTATTAGGAGGCACTATATGAAAGTGGGACAAACAGAAGATCCCTACCTGATGGGCTAACATTTAAGTCAAAATGTTATATACACTAATGGGAGAAGTTCCCTGAAAGATGTACGTAGCTCCGTGTGGTCTGACCAACTGTCAGTACTGACTACTGTTAATACCCATCACCCAGGTGACACAAGAGACCAGAGTCTTCCTGCAGACTTGAAGAAGAAACCATCTTTCCTGAATATGAGGTAAGGTAAATGGTTTTTATTCTAATGACAGCCTCAGTATCTGTATGTACCCCTGACAGCACACTTGTTGGTTTACTCTCTATTTTCCTGATCATTTTGGTTAGCCCTCCTCTGCATCTGGAGCAGTTTTAATTCATCTTGCCTGAGACTGTTGTAACAAGACATTACCCGTGCATGTAGTGGGGTCTTACCAAGACTTTCATAATGCATCAAGTCCTCCTCTATTCATCTGAAATACACCTCCTGATGCATCCCTCATCACACACAGAATCACACAGAATGTTAGGGATTGGAAGGGACCTCAAAAGATCATCTAGTCCAATCCCCCTGCCAGAGCAGGAACACCTAGATCAGGTCACACAGGAACATGTCCAGGCGGGTCTCATGTGCACTTTTTTACTGTAGTATCTCACTGGTCTTTCTCAGCTGTACTGTGACCGATAACTAACCTGGGATCCCCCTCTAGATTAGTCTTTCTAACTGATTCCTAATTTTTGTTACTAGTTTCCAAAAGTATTGTCTTCATTTCGGGGTTAAGTGATTAGCTTCATTATCTTCAAAATACTGCTTCTCATCCCATTCCTGTTACAACTGTCCTTACTGTCATCCAGCCTTTTTCTGCATTATATCCTTCTCTTCTGTGTATTGATAGTGCCAACCTATGTAGTATCACCACATTCCTAGTATTTGTGTCGTGGTCTTAAATGAAAAAAGAAGAGTATCAGACCCAAGACTGATCCATAAAGAATTCCACTGCTAACTGGAACCCTCCCGATACTTTTCCTTTCAACATTATCTTTTGCTGTTGTTCCTTAAGACAGTCTTTTACCTATCTTTCAGTTCCTCTGCTAATCCCTATCTTCTCCATCTTAACAAATCATTTCCCATGTGGCACCATACCATATGCTTTACCAAAGACTAGATAGATGAGATCGACTCCATTTCCTTTGTCTAGAAAATCAGCTATCTTATCAAAAGAAGCTATTAAGTTCATCTGCCAGATCTCCTTTTATTATTTCCTACTGCACTGTATCCAGTATTTCCTTCACCTCCATGTCTTTATTTATCTGTTCCTTCAAAACCTGTTCTAAAACCCTCTGTACTTTAAAGGTTAGGTTCATGAACCAATATATGCCCAAATTTTCCTTTTTTCTCCCCTCTCACTTAGTAGATTTTGTGTTCTCCAATCATATGATGCTATCTTTGCCCTTATTCATCAAGATTTTGTTCTCCCTTTCAGCTTGAAAGACAAACTTTCTCAAATTTTTAGCCGCTTTGACTTCACGAAATCCTAGGTCTAATTCTAATTCAAGTCTCTGAGTTCATCATTCCACATCTTAGTAACCAATTGCACTAGTTCATTAACATTTGTTCTCTAGTAATAAATAAAATATTAGTTGCAATTTTTTTCAAAGGTCTGTCCTTTAATTGAAACTGCTTAACTCATTACCCATTTTTATCTTTCACAACCAGATTTTCTATTGACCTGTAATGGTTTTGATGATGGGTGCTGGAGTCTTGCTTTGAGATGGAGAGCTATTTTTTTTCTTCATCCTTTATAAGTGATATCAAGTGGTCCCAGATAACTTCAGTTGAGAAATACAAGAACAGTGGGGGTCTGATTGTGAAGGAAAGGGAGCCTAGGTTTGAATGGGATGTTTTGCTGAGAAAACTGAAGAAAATTGAAGTTGGGCAGAACATTTTCAAGTTGATACTTCATGCAATTGTTTAAGATTTTATCCGAAGCAAGGCAGGAATGTAATTTGCTGAATACCCACTCTGGTGGATGTTCATCTTTACAACAGGAAAAAGGAAGATACTATGAAATAGATGACAGAAAATCAGGAATAACCCTGAGGTCTCAAATCACCTTACTTCTTTTTCTGACTTGGAAATTCCACATAAACCATCCTGGTTCAAATATATGTGCTCTTATCTCACTCAGCATTCACACAGTTTCTTTCCATTCAAATGTTTGTGGAAGGTTAGCAAAGGGGGCAAATAGACATTACTCCTTGTATAAGCATAAGCTTCCCAATAGTTATTCTTTTTTTTACTTCTTTTTTTTTTCAGCTACTCTGTTTACTTAGTTTTATTGAACTCCTGCCCCCTCAGTAAGCTGTTAATCAAAAACTACGAATCCCAATTCCCATCAGATAATAAATGAGGTTTAACTGGTACCCAGTCAGAGAGACGCACTGCAGAAGCAAAGTGATTGCAACACAGTCCACTCTTTGTTTTTTTTAAACTTCTCAGTATTGCCAAAATTAACTGGTCCGTATCTGACATATGCCTATTTCAATTGTGTGTGTGGAGGTATTCCCCCTTGTATGGCTAGTGAGCTGATTTATGAGGTAGTTTTAGTAATGTCTGTTTAACCCTTAACTTAAAAATAATTGAAGCCCATTCACAGTACTGGGTGTTGGAAAATTCATTTCCTGACCAATATTTAAGGACCAAAAGCTGTTCCTGGTTACACGAGCCCTGTATTTCTACAGGGACTTTGCCAGATGTCAAGGAAGACGTTTACAAGTGAACATGCAGCTTTCACATACACTTTACAAACTTTGAAGTTTCTGCTGCCTTCCCGCTGGGCAGAGCACATTCAAGTTCAAGTGGGATATAGAATTGTTATTTAAATCTTACAGTCAAATTAGACCCTGGAGACATGATTGTATAGTGTTATTGTCTCAGTCCCCATGAAGTTAAGTGTTCTCATATCAAATATGATGTATTTCAGTTTACCACCTACTGCACAAGTATTCATCTTGTTGTTAAAAGATATGAGGCAAAGTGGTGTTTTATTTGTTTTAACATGTGTCAGTTATTTTTAGTGGCAATGCTAGTGTGACACTACCGCCTTTTACTGTGAGTCACAGGAACATGAAGCTGCTACCTAAAGTTCTCAGCCATGTTCATGATCAAAAAGCCTCCAGGCTTTTTTTAAAGATCAGGATTG
The DNA here is from genome assembly GCA_028020825.1 of Podargus strigoides. Classification (NCBI taxonomy): domain Eukaryota; kingdom Metazoa; phylum Chordata; class Aves; order Caprimulgiformes; family Podargidae; genus Podargus; species Podargus strigoides. The sequence goes on along the minus strand of CM051619.1, from coordinate 94,094,837 downwards.
CTTTTTTTGGTGTGTCTTGCTTTCAGAGAAGGATTGTTTTGCCATGAAGTGCTGCTCTCAGAAGTGGGCTTTCTGAATGCCAGTTTCAGTGGTGGTCCAAAGGCGTAACCGTTGATGAGACAGCAGAGCCGCATCGCTGTGAGATCGGCAGGAAGGAGCACCGACCCCATGCTGGGAGGGCTGCTGCTGCCCAGAGGGATCAGGGGCAGAGGGATGTCTGCAAGCCAAGAGGGACAGCACTTCACATCACAAATCAGCCAGAAGGATTTTTGAGAAGTTGTGGTTCCACTGAAACCAAATTGCATGGCAAACATTCAACTTGATTTCACCTGAATTTTCTTTTGAAAGAAAATCAGGAAGAAAATGTCAAAATAAACCATTTCAACATTGTTGAGGTTTCATTTTTCACTTGAAATGATTTTTTACTTTTGTATTATATTTTCTCTAATACAACAGATTACATATTACAGCACAAAATAAAACATTAACATCAAAATGTGATATTATGGATGACCTTGAGTGGTTTTTAAGTAGTTCTTTGTGAGAAGTTTTGAAATATCTGTGTTTTATTCCTGGCACAGAATGAAACTCTTGTCACCAAAGCTCTTTCTGCATAGCCTCAGAGTAAGTCTGCAGCTGATCTGGGAAGTAAAGATTGAATTTGCCTACTTGTCTCTCTGGCTAGCTCAGAAACACTTGCCTTTCTGAAAATTATTTCTTACATATTCTGTGATTTCTAAGAGGACTTGATCTATAGTCCTCTAAAGTCACCAGAAACCTTTTCCCTGGCTGGAGTTTGGGCTGTAGACACAGAACTTCTGCGCACTTTAATACTGTTACAACCAGTACTTGTCCCTTTCTTTATTGGTGTGGTAGGTGATACATGAGTGAATCTGGAAGACATTTGTAGTCCAGCATTACTAGAAGGTGAGCTGAGATGAGGGCTGTTCTGATCTTAATGTTAAAAACAAATGAAATCCAGACTTCTTAGTCTCTCTGAGCCATTAAAGCAGTATACAGTTGTGACTGAAGAACTCTCTTTATTTTTTTTGCATTGATTTAGCAAAGATATGTTTTGCATTAGTACTTTATTGTACACCTGTATTAATTATGCTGTTGGGTAGCCAATGTTTTTTAAAACAGCATGGCTGTCAATTGCTTGTGTAATGGCACATTTTGTGATACTATCAGATGACATATAACTTGTTAAATTACATTGAAAAAATATTGGAGAGAATTACACTATAATTAAATGACAATAATAATGAGACCAATATTAGGTGCCAACATCAATTATGTAAGACTGAGCATTTATTATATATTTTTCCAAAAAGCCTTGCCTATCTGTGAAAAGACATTTCATTCAAAACCCTGCTGATGCTTTTAAAATCCAGAAAGATGTTAAGCTCTGAATTCACAAATGTTTATGCCGTGCCCAGAGGAGAACTTCTGGGTGCAAGAAGTTTGCTAAAACTCTGTGAGGTCCTTTTGGAGATATTTTATTAATCATTTAAGTATCATGCATTTTTGTTTGCACTTTTTGTTTGCTTGTTTTATATCTAGGTCATTAATAAGTTGTTTAAAAAATTCAGTCCTGACCAACTGATAAAATTGCATTCACTTCCATGTAAATGTTTTGTTGACTATTGAATATTGTTCAATGATACTGCCTCTTGCTGATGGCACATCTCTTCAGCATCATCCAAATAATGCCGTTTTCAAACAGCAACACAATTGCTAACACTTGCTTATTCTTACATCTGAAATATCAACACCTAGTTGCTTTAACACTACAGCAAATATCTTCTGTTGCATTATTATTATCAAAAATAATTTTAAAAGATTTGGATAGGCTAACTGGGAATATAAAATATTACAAGCAAATTCCTTCCACTAATTCCTTCCATAATGTTGCTATGCTTGAGCTTGGAGTATGATGACAGTGTGAGGGGAAAGAGTTAACTAATAGACTTGCAAAATACATTTTCAGAGGAATAAATGATAAGGTAAAGGTTAGGTGCTCCTTCTTTAGAGCTGTGGAAGCGGCAATAAAATGGCAGATGAAACTCTGTGTTGATCAGTGTGCAGTGATACACATGAGAAGAAACAGTCCTAACTTTACATATGCAATAAGGTAACTAGCAGCAAATGGACAGCTATTAAAAGAGGGAAAATGCTCTTTCAAAGAGTAATGCTTTTCTTAGATAAGAAATGTCCTTAGGTACCATTGTAAAAGGAAATAAATTAAAACCTGACTATCCGAATGTTTTGCACTAGTAAAGAGAGAAAAACAAATAATTGCGTGTCAGGATGTTCACTCACCGGGTTACACAAGGAGCATGAGCCTATTTCGGAACCGGCCCGCTCTCTGCCTATTATCTCCATCAGACATTACAAATATGCAAAATACTCCGGTCGCTGTTGATTTTGAAGGATCGTTAAAGCAGATAGATGAACTGGTTTAGGTGAAAATAGAAAGTGGCTTCTAATCTAGTCCTTTTTTTTTAATCTGCTCTCTCTCTGAACCTTGTTTTCTGAGGTTTAGTAAAACCTGAGATTCACATGCTTCTGCATTTCCTGTTTTTGACCAATAGAGGAAACAGAAACACTGAAATACTGTAAGATGTTATTTTTAAAATATTTCCACTCAGCCAACCAGGAAGTTCTGGAAACCTTGCAAACCTTCTAATCCTGTAGACTATGTAATCCAAAAATGGTTGCACAAGTTCATCCAGTCTTTCAGGTATTTATAGTCTTACCTGATGAGGATCAAAAATATAGAGCAAGCACTCTATTAGCATGAAAAATATTTTGCATGTGCAATTGCAGTTGCCTCTGAAGAGCTTAAGTCCCTGATGGGAAATATGCAGTAACCTGAGCTGCAGCTGAGTGCCAAACGCCAAGGGGCCATGGGAGGAGGTGGGGGCTGAGTTGCCACACAGAATAGGAAGGCTCAGTGAAGGGAATTGTCACTGCAGCTAGGGGCACCCACTGGTCTCTATAGGATGGCAGGGAAAGTAGGATACCAGCATGGGATGGATTGATGATATGTGGAGCCTCTGTAAGAGGGTTGAGAAACAGACAGGTAGGAACTAGAGGAACCAACAGCAGTAGTCCAGAGGTTGAGATGGTGTGGTGAGCAGAGTGCAACACAGTATATGCATGGGACAGCAAGTCCATACATGTTGCTTAGAAGAAACAGGGGGCTGAGGAAGGTGAGGTATGGAGAAAAGAGGATTAGACCTTTTAACATCAGTGATAATGTTGCAACATTTTCAAGAAGTGTCACTGTACAAAGGTGTGCCATGAGGTGGGTGATAATTAGGCAACGAGCCTACAGTGAATGGATTGTCAAAAGTAAATGCGATTTACTTTGAAGTGTGATAGAGACAAACAATTTAGAATGGAGATACCCATCCTATAGAAAGAAAGCAATGGACAAATAAAAAGCAAGACCAAAGTTTAAGTTACAATATTCCACTTTCATTTCTTGTTTCTCAAGCATGTTCTGCTCCTCTCCTTTCTAGAATCAGCTGTTAAGAGTTATCCAAGGAGGGGGAAACAGCTAAAGAAGAGATGCCTATTACAGAAAAACAGTGCATCACTCAGTGAGAGGTAGCTGGTATGTGAAGGCTTATATTAATTCACAGCATGGCACTTAACTGCCTGGGTATTTTGTGATTTACACTTTAATTTAAACATCATATCTTGATTCCTGATGGTATGAATGTTAGACTAAAACAAGATAAGGAACTATTCAGATATCTTTAACATTTTAAAGGCGGGTTTGGTTCATGTGATTGATAAAACATTTTTTTTCATGTTGTGAAACATCATGATATGTTTTAGACACCTGTCCTGGTTTCCTAGGAAGAGACCCATGGCAGGCAGGCCATGAGTAGCCCAGAGTCAGCTGGGGGATCCAATCAAGGCAGCTGTCCCAAGCTGACTCACAGGTGTATCCCATAACACTTAATCATGCTCATTATAAAAGGAGGGAGTTTAGTGAGGGTGGGGACTTCCTTTTCCTGGGGCTTCTCCCTTTTAGCCTTCTGCTCTTGATGCTGATACTAAGGATGAGCCTGAGTATAAGCTTGTGTACTTTATGTTGATGATTGTATTAGTTTTGTTATTTCTTTAAATTTGTTTCTACTTCAATCCACAGGGCTTCTCCCTTTTTCCCTGATTCTCAGCTGGAGAGGGGTCACTGGGTGGTAGAACAACTGCTACAGTTTAGCTGTGGGTACAGGCTAAACATAAACAACAAGTTTTTTATGGAAGTCTTTTCTGAAATAGTGTGAAGGCTGCTTTTTTACTGTGATAAACAGTAAAACATGATAAACAATAAAACACGAGAAACTGAAAACACTCTAAACCCCCAAACATTTAATGTCATTCACCAGGTGAAATTTTTAAGCCTGTTTAGCATGTTCTAGAACAAAAGTGTACCTTCCGTCAGGTCTAATTATCATGGATTTTGCAATAAGTCCATTTTAGGATGAATGTGTATAAGCACACTATAGTGTCCCTCAGTTGGGTATACAATGAATAGGAAAGGAAAAAAGAAGGAATTGTTTCTTTGTTAGTTGTGCTTAAATAGCAATAACAGAACTTAAAAGTTCCATGGGGTGCTTAAAACATGAGTAGTAATACAGCTAGCACCAGGAACTCATCAAAACCCTTACACAAAGTCCTCTTCCCCTGCTATTGCTCTGGGAAGCACCTCCTTGGCTACCTCCGCAGCCTTGCTTAAGAGGCAGAGACCTTCCCCTCTTCAATCACAGGCTACCTGATATCTTTTCTCTTTAGAGCCACTTACTTTATTTTCTGCTGCATTCAGGCTGCCTTTCATTTCCAGGAAGTCTTTGCAGATATCTTGAGTCTGACAGATTATCACAGAGCTCATCATTATTAGTTCATCATCAGATGATATCGTCCTCTATACATAGATATCAGACCTTAATCATCTGTGTGTGTATTTTGCCATTAGCACAGCAGTAGACTCTTTAAGAATGGCATTGTAAAAACAAGTCATTTCTTACTCGGGGTGTGACAGACTGTTTGAATCCTGAAAAACTGCTAAACTGTTAGATTTAGATATAGTCTTTCCCACTACCCACTCCATTGCTCATTCTATCTACTTCCAAACTATCTGAGTCAGTAGGATAACCACAGAATATGCCCTGTTTCGAAACTACAGGCTCAACACATCGAACAACATTTGCCTTCAGAAGTACTCCTGTTAAACAGTATGGCAATGCTCAGTGGAGATCTCTAAACACCATTAAACGTGAGTTTAAATACTATACGGTTCCTTTGAACAGTAAAGTAAGTTAGAGTTTCTCTCCGGTGTTTGGTAAATTTTATGTCAGTTCAAAAGCTTTTCTATAGTTTTTTAATCAGTTGAGCTCTCCGCACAGGAAAATTTTGGAAAATTCTGTCATTATGCTATTAATAATGAAATTAAGTACAACATACAAATGTGAGTAGTAACTGTAACCCCTGTAATAATAAGGCTATAGATCTTTAATAAGTATAAACACAAACATTTTTAGTCTATTTTTGTAGTTTGTTTAAAATAAAGATTTTAAACAAAGAAGTAGTTATTTAAGGCAAAATACTTTGGGAGAACTTTTGGAAGGGATGAAAAATGTAGGAAGATATTAAGAGTATGACAAATTATGAGTCATACTTATGTTTTTATTACCTAATACTATGGTATTACAAAGTTCCTTCAAATTTACAAAATGCTCTCTGAAGTTACAGGGTCTACAGCTGCCCTGTCATTTTTAGCAGGTGAAATGAAGAGAGAGATATGATAAGGCAAAACAGAACTATTACCAGTAAGTATGAAAGCAATTAGCCATCTATCAGTATGTAAATAGACTATCTCTATGTATCAAATAACCGTGCCACAAATCATTATTTACTTTTGTGCTCAAAGCAGAAGTGAGTAATGACTCTGAACAGTATTTCAGGCACCCATTGCATGTGTAGAGGTAATACTAAAAAGAGGGGAGGCAATGGCAATGGGCAGTCAATAGGGTACATTGTGGGCAATGCAAAAAAATTAGGATGGAGAATTAAGGGATTGATTGGACTCTGAATTGGAAAGACTGGAATTCGATACAGAGGAGGTGGATTTTGGTGAAGAGATTTAAAACAAAGACTCCAACCTGCAAGAAGGATCTGCCCTGTGCAAATTGTCTTGTGTGATGCAGAAGTAGTGAGTTGAATGTCCGGGGGACCAAAGAGGAGGTGGCTGTGGTGGGTGGTTCAAAGCTTTTGATGTGAGGTTTGGTCAGAAATAGAGATTTGGATCTGGAGATAGATGTGGCAGAATTGTAACACAGCTTGGACATGCGATTAGAGAGGAAGTCAAAGATGATCCTCAAATTATTAGTCTCAATGTCAATGAAAATGTAGCACAGATAACGCAGAAGAGATCAAAAATGTTTAAGCAATGATGAGGGGCTTGTTTTTTGTTGGAGACAGGCTAAGATACAAGACTGTGTGGATGGAGATAAGACAGGATGGCACCTAGCAGAGATAAATTCCTGAGCCATTGCCACTAAGTGGGATTTATTACACAGGTGGCTGAGGGAAAAAGATCATACCTAAAGAGAGACATAAAGAACTTATGAATGATAATAATATAAAAGCAAAGGGAGACATGACTTTGTGGTGAGGAGAATGTCTGAAGCTCTCCAAGGGTACACAGAGGGCAGTGATGAGAAAAGCTTAGTAGAGAGTTTATTGAAAACAGTTCTGTGAGATTAAACGGATCATAAACAGCTGAATATTGGATCACAGGGGATGACTTAAACCAGAAGTTCATGCAGTAGTTTAACACTGTTTGATAAAATTTTGTCAGACAGTGGGAACATGAATTTATAGTTGGAGACTGTATTTTAGAGTTGGGTGTGTGGACAGAAAGCATGCAATGAAAAATCAATGGAAAGCTGTGGGAAGGATGGAGGTAGCAAGTGTGTCTGAAATGTGGCAGGAGACAACATGAGCAAAAGACATCCAAAGGTAGAAAAGAAGAAAAAGTACAAACCCAGAGTTGCACTGTGAGGAATTAGACAAGATTTTAGCTATTGGTTCAGTCTGTACTAGAGTGAAAACGTCCATCTGTGGAAATCCCCAGGATGGGGAAGACCCAGCATGCTTTCCAAATCGGCAGAACTTTCCTGATTCAGAAAATAATGACAGTGTTTTACGTAAGCGGATATATTTCACTGTTGCCTTCACTGTTACCTCAAGTAAGGCTTCCTGACAGCATTTTTTCCAGAAATCTGTGTGTACTCATTAGAAGTTTAATGACACAGTCTTTTTCTAAAGGAAAGAAAAAAACCCAGCCAATATTAGAAGAAACCTTGCCATCAGAAATGGACACACATGCTAAATGAAAAATCTGGGATACTTCTAAAACCTCACATCTTCTAAAAATACATTGAGCTGCAAGGCACAAAATCTGCAGTCTACAGATATTTTTTATCCTCAGTTCACATATTCAGAAAGGAAAAACTGTTTCTACAGGCTTTCAGATGCAACTGAGAAGCACCAAATTTGTAATGCCGCTGCCTGTCACCCAAGAGATTAAGAGAGTAAGTGGAGAAGAATAGCATATCCAGCTGAAATTGCAGGAAGGACTACAGGCAAAATGTAATGAGATGATCAGTGAATGCAAATGAACCCTCTCACTTGAGAAGGTGATAGAATGACTTCTTTGAATAGTACAAAAATTTCACATAGGTTTTTAGGCCAATAGATAAGAGCACATTGTTAATTTTAAAAGACAAATTACTTAAATAATTATCCTCTTTTCTTAATTATTCTTAGGCATATCTTCAGTTTTAAAGCAGAAAGTGAAGCGTAAGACTGACAAGCCAGAACATTTTAAAACTTCGCAGGTATCCAAATCGGAGTTGCTGATTATTGGACTTAATCTGCAGGACTGGTATCTAGGAAAACTCCCATTAGCTTCCCAGATAGAAAAATAAATACTGAAGAATCAAGCCTTACATGTTAATTATTCAAATTATTAATTCTTTTGTACAGAAGAATAAGCTAGTTGAGAGTGTGCATGTATGTATAAATATACAGATAGATCAACAGAATTAAAATGCTTTTTTTTTTTGCTATCGTAACTATAGCCATTTCTGTCACTGATTACTGGTAGGTTTGCTTTTTGTTGTACGTCATAGATACCAGTTGTTAGCTGTCTTTGACAGTGGGTTGAAATGCACCAACATGGCATATATACTGGGGATGGGTGGCATTGAGTAGAACAGCTTTGCCACGCAATGATACACTTGAGCTTTGACAGGATACTAGCCCGGTGTCAATCATCCTGTCTTTGCCAATCAAATGCACATCCTTCTGGAGGCGCCTGCAGTTGACACTGGCACCCCAAACATAGCAAAAGGTTAATGCAATGACATTTCAAAGGTGACACGTTGTCAAGGGCCCAGCAAAAAATAGCAGACTGTTGGAAAAACTAGTGTGTTTTACAGGACACACACATGATGACGACATTCCCGGAGGGGATGGATTCGGTGCAAACACCCTTGAAAGACCTTGTTCAAGAAAATCAGGAGTCAGGAGTGGATAACAGAGTAATAAGATCTGGCCAGGACCCTGAGGTTGTTTCTTTTCCCATCTGTAAAAAAAAAACAAACATCCTTTTGCCAGAGCTTTGGCTAACCTTTGCCAGGGAAAAGAGCAGGAGCTAGAATGACAAAGCCTTTGGATTCTGCAAAGCCCTCTATTTAATTACAGGGATTTGCAGGGCAGCTCATGACTATAAATGTATAATAACTTTTCTTTCTTCTTAGGTGAAGATGTGTGGCACCCCCACCCATTTTCAAAAGGGATAATTGATGATTGAAATAATTCAGGTAAGGAGAGAGCTGCATATTTGGAAGTCATATTCCAGTATGTGTCCCTGGCATAAATAGATGCTATGTACATATTTTAGAATTCCATTTCAGTTGCTCCCTCCCCCCATAAGCTTTCCATTTGTTTCCATTCCTCCTCCAGCTTGCTTGTTTTTCACCTGTGTTATGTAGAAGGCCTCCTATCCTAACACCTTCTTCTAATATCACCTCAGTGAAATATAACAGAACATTCATATTTGGCTCATTACTATGAAGGGCAAGCGTGTTGGAAATGAGGTCAAGTTATTTTCTTTTCCCCTGACCACAAAAGACCAGTTGGAGCAGGCACTCCTTTTTATCATGATACTTCCCATTGACTACAATTAAGCTCTGCTGACTTACTCTAGTTACAGACCAAGCTTGGTATGTCCTATTTATTTATTTGTTATTTATGCACGTATATATTCATTCGTTTATTTGTTAGAACTTGAATGTTGTTTGAAGACATAATAAAGTGCATAAACAATCATTGGGCCTAATGGTAGAAGAGGAAGCTATTTCAGAATAATTTGGGGGTTGAATTAGAAAGCAAAATATCCAATGATAATGGCAAATAAATTTTAAAAAGAGAGAAAGGTCAGAAGTGCTGCAAGGCAATTGTCTTTTCCCTTGAGACAATGACAAGGACTTGATGGCTACTGTATCTGGGCCTGAGCTTCTTTTCATTGACGTCAGTAGTAAAACTTTCGTTGACCTCAATAAGAGTAAGACTAGGGTCTATAAAAGCTCTTAATGTTGTCTTCTGCAAAGCTAAATGCCACAGACTGGTCTTGCATTATGTACAGATCATCAGCTACTTCTTTATCCTATAAATGTACTTTTAAAAATGAAAATATTAAGAAATACCATTTCCATTCTACTGAGTGGTTTTGGTTTAAGAACTAGAGATAAGCCCAAGCCAGATGTTCAGATACAAAAATTGCCCTCAAAATCTTAGAGCAAGAAATCACAGAGCAATAGCTTGTCCTGACATCTTTCAACATGCTCCATTGTCAAACAAGAGAATTAGTCTTCCCTGGGACTGAATCCCTTCCTTTGTCTTTGGATAATTCTTGTTCTAGGAGGTGCTTTGACCTTTCAGGATGCCTATCTCACTTGCTTGACTATGGAGGCAGCCTAGGCAATGCATAGGCTTGACATCAAATGTTTAGGCACTAATATTTAGATGAAGTGAATATTATCCTGAAGTCCCACTACTATTCACCACCTTCCACATCTTAATCACTGACCTATAATATCATTTTTGCTTTTGCATAAACAGCCTCTCTCTCCCCACATTCTTGCCTTCTCTCTCTGTGGGACAATTTCAGCAAGAGAGATCTCCATCATTTACTAGCCAATGATCTGTTGGTTAATTACTTCATTAGACACGAAAACCTGGGAGTTATGTCCACACAGCGCATATCTATATTCTTACCAGACGGTTATTTTAGAGTGGTGACTGGTTTTGAGAAGTGTATGGGACAGTGTCCCTTGACAACTGTAGATGGCATAAGCATGCTTAGAGTCCTACTGGTAAGACAAGTGAGGAAGCTCTTATTACCCAGCCTTACTCCAGGACCTGTGGGACTGCAAGGCATTGGCAGTTAGCAGTCTTCTGCACATCCATTTCTTTGACAGAAATACTGGTGCTGTTGGTGATGAGGAACTGTAGAGGTAGGCTGCAGATGAGTAGCATTTTCAAGGATAATATTGGCACATAAATATCCAACATCTAAAAATGGTAGATGCTATTCCCAGAAAAAGCAGGGTGTTCCAGATAAAATTAACCCAGCTGTCAGATCCAAGCATGAGAGATCTAGTGGTATTCTTGGACCTATTTAGCTTGAAGAATTTGGAAACAATGCTCTAGTCTAAAGCATAAATTGATTGTTCTCTTCTCATGCTTGCTTATAGACTGAGAGATCTGCACAATTAAATTATTTTTCCACAGGAGACTTTCAGAAGATTGTTCATAATCTTTATAGTCAATTAGATAAAGTTTTACATAGTTTCAGATCGAAGGCTATACATGAGCAGTAAATGTCTTCTCTCTGAATCACTGAATGTTTCTATAACTCAGGCTGAGATAAATGAGGTGTTAAACCACCTCTTTTATGTTTATCTTTGTCTACTCTGACATAGTCATGAGAGTTTGGTAAAGAAGTTGTCTAGCGTTGTGCTTGTTGTGCATAAAAAAAATCTACAACTTACCATTTATTTCTTGGAAGGAAATTCGTCTTGCTGCTGGATGGTTCTTCAAGGCAAGCACAGGACATGAGTCCTGAACTTCATGGGCTTAGCTTGCTGAATATACAGGTCACACAAGCTCTTTCTTTGGCATTTCATTGTCATGAGAAAAGTGGCGGAATTAAGGGCCTAAGTCATTTGCTTTGTTCAAAGTGTTCCCACTGGTTCTTCCTGTTTGTACCTTAAGATTAGACGAGCAATGCATTTAAATTTGAAAACAAGAATTCAGGGTAGACATCCTCAGACATCATGAACTGGTTCTGAAAGAGCAAAACATCTTTGTAGGACTATTCAACCAAATAGTGCTTGTTTGTGAAAGGTGAAATCAACAAAATAAGACAAGGTGTAAAAATCAGTTTATTGCTGCTCTACTCAGTTGTGGAAAGAGCAAAGCTTATCGTGTAATTATAGCGTTGTGTTTCTTTTAACAGGGCTCTTGCAGCTGGTTACAGTCTTCTGTACCTGTTCTCAGATGTGCTTACAAAGTCTACATGTCTTCTGGACCTGCATTGCAACACCAAAATCATGTCTATATGAGAGAGTCATGTGCCATGTAGAATTATTTTTCCCAAGGCTGCTTATTCAGTACAGATATATTTTTAATTATTAACTGTAAAAACTGTTTTTGAAGGAATATGTACCTTATGTGTCAGGACTTGGAACAGTGTAAGTTTCACTGTAAGGGTTGTGAAGCAATCATACGCTGCTTGAGAAGGCTCTTTGTGGCTTACCAGGCCCTAAAATACCTGGAAAAATAACTTGGCAATGACTGAAAAACTGGGTACTTATGCATGTTCAGTCTTCCAGATGGTAGTCCATAGACAGACTTCTTAGTGTGCCTTGTTTATGCAGTGTTTTGGTCTTCAGAATATAAGGAATCATTTCATCTTAGCAATGAATTTTAACTTTGAGCCCCACTGCAAGGAAGAAAATACAACTGCTTTTATTAATACAAATTGTGCAGTTGGACAAATGTAATGGCATAAAAATAGCATGCTGCTAACTTGCTTTTGAAAAGAAACTTGAAAGAGTCTGTATACAGTGTGAATATTACATTGTACAAGCTTTTTCTTTGAAGAGATGAAAAAATATTGTTATGCTTAGTATTTTCATCTATTAACCATACCAAATATAGTCCTTGTTAAATATATGGAATTGCAAGCTTTTTACACAAGGAATTTCTTTTAAAATTGCTCAGGCACATAAAAGGTTGCCTTATTCTACAGACTAGAAGTCAGCTAACTCAGAACATGCCTTTGCATTAGTATTAATGAACATTATTTTTCCACAGCCTGCATAAAAATTATTGTCCATGTATACAAATAAAATGTATGTGTATTAAAGACACTAACTTAGAGGGATGTAGCATGCAAAATGCGTTACAAGGTCAAATCCAGCCCAAACTTCATTTTTCCTTTTCATTAATATTTTTAGAAGGAGTCTTCAAACTTGTAGGTGGTGACTCAATGGGATTTGATATGAAGATGTGACACCTCATCTTAAATTCCTTAACCACATTTCTTAAGTTGACAGGAATGTCAGGAAGTGTGCCTGATAAGGCTTGCTGTCCTCTCCGAGCTGACTAATCATACATGAAGTCTTGGCAAGAGATAACCAGGTTACAGTAGAGCCAAAATGACATCACATCAACTCAATTTCATATCCTGTAGACACCAGTGCCTATCACCACTCCAGGTTGCTAACATCCTTGACACACAAATGGTATTTTCAGTCTCCGATGTCCCCCTTTTACCCTGTGTCTGTCACTCTGGGGTAAATCAGGAACAAATTTGTCACTAAATGTAAAGAACCATTAACTCATGGGCACTTTGTCATCTGAAGCATAATTTTCTGTGCACAGCTTGCCAGTCCCTGAACTCTAGCTATTTGCATAACAGTTTGCTATATGAATTTATGACGGAGGATAGTGCTGAACTTGTTAAAATTCCATATGAATCTCAGCGCAGCAAATGGACTGGTGCTTTAAATCTTGGAGAGTTGTTCACATCAATAATGAATTTCAAATAATTTATTCACTTCAAGTGTAAGTGGTTGGCATACAGTCCTTACAGCTGGTTTGTTGAGATAATTGATTTCCATATAGTTTAAAGACGGGGAAAAGAAACATATGACAACTACAGCAGGTTTCGAGGCAATTGTGAATGCCATATCAGTTTAATTATAGCTCCATCTTTAGCTGACATGGGTTCTGTCCTATTGGAATTAAAATATCCCAGCAACTTGAAATGTAACAGTGATGAATTTTTTATGTTCTTCTACCTACCTTGTATGCTAGCTTAGGGCACTGTTACAAGCACACTTCTAGCTTTTTTCAGTGGGTAGTTAACATGACATGCAAGACTGGTCTGCGTGACACAGATAACTCAAGGGAATAGCAACAAAGTAAATGAGATGCATTAGTATCTGGATGTGAACTGGGGGATATAAGTTCTCAGAACTTCTTGTTTAATTTATAGAATTGGTTTTTTCCCCCTGTGCATAAGATTTCAAAATGGTAATCACATTCAGGAAATGAGATGTGCCCACTTCAGGTACTAACATCAATATGTAAAAGATAATCATTAAACAGATGTACTACTCAGCAGTGCCTATTGTATGTAAACAAGCTAAATGAGGTGATAAAAGAAGCTTCTTTAACTTAAAATTTAGTTTTATTGACCACAGAGACATTGGGAAAACTGGGAGGTTGTTTGTTTGGGGATTTTTTTGTTGACCACTGTATGCGCAAAGAAAGGGCTGAGTAAAACAAACAGCATAATAAAAAAATTTATTGCAGCTAACACCACAGTGCATGAAACACTTCATTGTATGAGGTCCAAACTGACTGCTCCTGCATGTGACTACTTAAAAGGAGACATGCTACACATCTTTTTCCACATATAGGACATACAGTATGAATAGAGAACCAGGACAAATAGAAACCCCAAACTTCACTCCATTTTTTTCTTTCCACTAAAAATTGCATCACAGCAATAGTAAATAGAAGAGCTTTATTTCATTCTTATTACATTCTTACTCCATTCATAAATTTCACAGTGTAGAAAAAGAAGTAGCAGATAGGCTGTCCAGTAAACTTTCATGCAGTCAGGGGCCTGATTGCCTACTGTGTTGTTTCTGCTTCACTTGATGTAACTTTACTGATTCCAATCAGGGTCCTACACTTAATACTGGAACTTAAATTAAAGTAATTCCTGTGGAATGACACCACAGTTTTCTTTCAGATTAAAATAAAAATTCTGAGTATACCTCAAATATCCTTCCACCATCTGAATAAAATGGAATAAATGAGAATGGACCCTTCTCTGAAATAAATTATAAACTGTAATGATGAAATAAGGGCTTCAGTGGTCTAGCTTGACATAGGCAGCACAACATTCCTTGCCATTAACTCTTTTTATAGATATATACAGGTTTTTTACGACATTGCTCAAGAGCAGAAGGTTCCCCAGCATTGTGACTCCTAGCTTCCAAGATTTCTTACGGAGCAACTGTGGATGATCTGCCAAATTGGGGTATAGATACTTGGTAAAAAATATTCAGCAGACTCCACAATTGTCAACATTTCACAAGGGAGAGGCAGCGGAAGGATAAGGTAGAGGCTTGATCTTAGTAGTTGGTACAGCTGGTTGGAGCTGATGGTACCAGTAAGAAGACCATAAAAAAAAAAAAGAGGATCTTAAATTTCTAAGAGCTGTTTTAGCCATAATAGCTCATAATCATGTTTTGTGCAAGTTTATTTTGAGAAAACACTGAGTTAAACATTACTTATAAGGCACCAAAGACTAAGGCTTCTGGTATTGACTTCCAGTTCTAATTCCAGAATGCAAGCTTTTACTTTAAAAAAAGCACAACAGTAAGGTGCTGGAAAGGATTAGTTGCATGTCCCTGGCAGTTACCACACAAATATTCTGGGATGAATAATCCCATCACAATTTTGCTCCCTGCTTGTGGCTCAAAAATGTAGCTTTGATTATGAGTTTGTGTGTGTGCATTCTGAACACATAATCATAATTTGGGGTTGGAGCTCAGACAGAATCTTGTATCAAGAAGTCCCTTGTGTGGAGTCACACCAAAATTGTCTTAGTAGTCTTAATTTAAAGACAGCCCCAAGATATACTGGAATGATTACCAGAAGCTCTGGAGAATTAAGAAACCTTATTTTCATACAGATACATTAAGACCAGAAAAAGTTGAGATGAGAAAAGAACACAAAAAGGGGGCTTTATGCAGAAGGAACACTCTCTAGCATCTGTTTCTTAAATACAAAGGAAAATTTAGATTGCACAAGAAATGGCAGTGGTTGATTTTGCTTGCAAATGGCTCCTGAAATAGTGGAAGTCAGCTGGAAACTGTAATAGAGAAATCACTGTGCAAAGTACCACCTAGACTTCCTTTGTGAGAACAAAGTTCCACAAATACTCTTTCACTGTTAAATATAGGCTCACATATTGCTGATATGCCTGAGATGGCTTGTTATGGGCAAGCAGAAATTCTACCAATGGAGATAAAGTAGCTGTTTTGCCAATTAGTAGGCCCAGTACAAAAGACGCAGCCAGCAGCAGAACAACAATCCAGTGAGTAAGTTCTATTTCACATAAAGGACTCAGAATATAGGGGATTGCCGGGGGTACAAACAAGTCAGATAGATCACAAATAACAGATATCAACCCCAGCGACCCCAGGAATGACACAGTATCACTCATAATAGATGGAACAAGCAGAGACACAAGGTAACCCACAGAGAAAATGGGAGACAACCAAGACAATAAGGTGGTTACATATGACAGAAGTAACCCCAGGTTGCCTCCCCACAAAGCCCGCGTTTGAATGTGCCAGACCTGACTGCGATCCAGTTGCATGAGTGGTCAGGAGGTCCTACCCCAACAGGAAAACTCTGCGAAGTGCATCCATGCCACAGACAGACTCTCCAACCCTTCCTGCAAGTGGGCCCAGCTTTTATCCCCAAACAGGACACCTGGCACTTGTTATCAAAATGCAGGGCACCTGGGGCTTGTTTACCCAAGGGCTCTCTTTGCAAGGCCGGCCGCACCTTGGAGGAAAGCCAAAAGGTAAACTCATCCCCTCCTCTTAAAGGGCTATGGGAGCCACCCATATGTCAACCTTAATTCAGGGCTGGGGGTTCAGACCCCAGCACTTCAGTAGCCAAGTGTGAAACCTGCTATAAATAAAGGAAGTGGTCTGCAAAAGCACTGTGCCATGGGATTTAACCTTCTGTAACTCTGAATCCAGTCAGGTGAGTAGGGCAAGCTAATAAATGGGTGTCGACAATATTTTTGTGTGTCACACTTTTATTATACATTCCAGGTTGCATCACTGCCTCCCAAACTGGCGAGTTAATTTGAATACTAAATAGATACCTGTGGAGTGATACTTTTCTTTTTACTCATTGTCAGTAATTTGTAACACTCTGCTTCCTTCCCTAAGCCTACACAGGATGAGAAGGGGAGAGCTGGAGGATGAACTCTCTCCATCTCCAGTGACAGATGCTTACAAAATTATCTTTGACTTCAGAGGGGCTGTGATCTGTCCAAGCATCTAGTATCTTTAGTAGTTTTGGGGACCAATGTTTGTTAGGTCTCAGAGTGTCTCTTTTTACTTTTCTTTCTCAGCCACTGAACAGCCATACTTGCTTTAGAAGGAAAAGACTAAAAATCCCAGAGCTATAAAGTATATTTTCAAATATCTTAAAACAACACTTCCGGTGTGCCATTTTTGTGTATAAGTTGTTCCCATATCTCAGAAGAAATAGACAATTAACTGTGTATTTTAAATCCTATATAGAATACAAGGAATTGTACATCAATTGTTCTCTGCTTCTACCATATGACAAAAAGTGAGTCATCGACAGGATTCTGTCCCACTTGGAGTTAGTGGGAAAACTTTCATTGACTGGTGTGATTCAGACTCCAGTTGTCCAGCTCTTATCTGTGATGATGAAAATCATTTCTGCACATCCCAGACCTGCAACTACATGACAGAACATGTCTTTTCAGCTCTTAGAATATATTATATGTTGTGGCAAGTTATTAATCATGCAACAGGGTTTGTCTATTGGGAAGTCATTGGATAACTATATTCTTAATTATGAAAACTGTACTAAATAAGAAAACAACTTAGGAACATACATTGCTTTCATTGCTGAAGGCTACCCTTACGCTGTATGCCTTGGTAAGAGCTGCAATAGCAGCAGAGCTGCTGGCAACAAGAGTGGCAAAGTTTATAGGGCTAGGTTGAAAGTTATGGATGTTGAGAATGACCTTTTGGGCACTGGAACCTTACCCTGCATTGCCCTTAGTTTTGGCTGAGGCTTTTATTACCTCTAAGTTCAACCTAAGCACTTGGTTCAGACCCATTGTCCTAGCCAGGTGACATCTTGCTGCCTACTGCCTTTAATGCAAGTGTTTCTGTACACAGGTAGATGTCATCTAGTGGCCCAAAACCTTACTGTTTCCTTTCGGTTTCTGGCCAAAAAGTGGAGTTTAACTTTTCTAGCTTGCTGAGAGAGTAGGCATGTTTGAATCAGTGCGTTGCACAAAGGACGTTGAGACAAATTCACATGAATCAAAATTTATTAGCAGTCTCCACAGCTGATGGCACATATCAACAATGGCAGAGAAAAAAAGAAAAAGAAAAAAAAAAAAAATGAGGAAAGGGAAAACTCTCCTCAGCGGCAAGCTGGGAGGAGAAGTCGTGGCAGGCATCCTGAGATGAGCATCTTCCCCAGGCATCCTCTCCAGGGCACCAGGTGGTTCCAACACAATATTTTCCCTACAGAAACAACACAGTTTTGATCAGGACTCACTCAAACTCTTTACTGATTGTTTCCATTTACAGTGCAAGCTTTGAGCAGGGGAAGGTGCTGCATGGCTGGTTGTTCAATGAGCTCTGTGCAGGCATATTGTTGAGTCCCTTGATGTAAACCAAAAGCTACAACCAAAGGGTAGGAAATGGAGGGGAAGTCGAGGGGGTGTTTCTTGCTCTGGTGGCAGTCTTTTCCCCTGGAACCTGCCATGCCCAACACTATTGGGGTCTGCAGGCAACTGCCCACTTACCTCCAGGAGGGCCATGTGGTCAACAAATGCATTGGTACTCCTGAATTGCCCAATTAGCTGGTGTGAAAACACATTAATAAATTAATAAATTCTACACATTATGTAACTGGATGTTGCCTAATGTTTAAATTTACAGCACAAAAATGGAAAGTCATGTCTCACTAAACTTTTGCCTTCCTTTGCCCAGATTGTGTGCAACAATTCCCTAAAGCTTCTTCTCTTCACCAAGGTGCAGAGTACTCCACAGTGTGGAGAGTCTCCCCTGCAGAGTAGGGGACACAGCAGTACATCTACACTAAACAATTTTTTTGATTCATACTGCACACATAGTGATATTTGTGGGGATGTAAAAAGCCTCAAGATACAGAAGGCATAGTATCATGTTTAAATATTAACTGAATAGCCAACTTGAGTGGTTTATATTACAGAAATTCCTGGAAATAAAAGAATTATGAAGTAAGTGCATTTCACTTATCCAGATACTGAAATAAGCTTTTCACAACTAGTCTGTTAGCACAGAACCAGCATTATTGCTGGATAGGATAATACAAGGAGGCAGGCACTTGACATGTAAACCCTCTATTTCCTGTTTTCATATGAAATTCTGCATACACAGAAGATCATGCAGACAAATAACACTCATACTACTTGTTTTCTCCTTCTTAATGCACCAAACATAACAATATCAATTTTAAAGAATGGCTTTTACCTACACATTTAACTTCATATAAAATAAAAATTTGAATTTCCATAAGCAAAAATATAAATTAACATAGGTCTTTTCACTTTTGCTCTTGAACCTCCTTTACTTCCAACATTGTATGTCATACATGATCTTCCATCGGGACTATGCTGCTGCTTTATGCCAGCTGCAGAACTGAACTGACACCGTCTGTATGACAATGTACAGATGCAAGATACAACCTGCATGCCCCAGTGACTGTGAGTACTGAGTCTCTGACAGAGACCTTGATCCACTCTGTGATCTTTCTCCAAAACACTTCAAACTAACTTAAAAATTTTTAGTTGATTAAATTTGTGTCTGCTGTCTCCTATTTAAACAAACAAAACCAAGAAAAAAAACATGCAGAAGTGCTGTGTTTGGTATCTATGCATGAGCAGGAGGCTCTGATTTATTTGCTCTCTTGTTTGCATAGCTCAAACTATGGTTATTTATCTAGATTATTTATTATTCATAGACCTCTGTAAACACTGGCCAGACACACCATTGGTATGTTCGCAATTGTGTATCTGCAGTGACGGACTCTGACCAGCCTTCCAGAAAGAAACATTCCATAGTCACTTCATTCTAGAAACAGCATCTTGCAGATTAAGGAATAAATTTGAGATCTTGACCCCATATTCAGTCAGTCCTTTATGTCACCTGACTTCAGAGTAATAATTAGGAATTTTAATCTCCATATAGGCTTACAGGTTGTAACAATGAGTTTTAAGAATTAACTACTTTAAGCTGAACCTGTGATGCTCCTACTAGGTGTATAAACACACAAAAAATCCCATACATACAAAAATAAAATAGCTGGTTCTTCATGCCTTCTTTTTACTTGTTTTGATCATAAAATATCTAGATCTTGCTGTAGTTTTCAATCAATATGAAATGTATTTTGTTTATAAATGATTATTCTGTTTTGCTGCATTGTTTTATAATGAATAAACAGCAGCAGCTAAGTATAGAAAGTCTAATTTTTACTTTTATCATTCACTTGCAAGAAGTTATTCTCCAATTACTTATTACCTGTGGAATAATACTGAAATTAAAATGAGAAACCTAGTCAATATTGCACACATCAAAAATGATTAAAATATTCACTCACTGAAAACTGTGAAATGTTTATTGGTTTTTAGACATAGAGTCCTCCAGGGAGTGCTACAAATCCACACAAACTCACTGCATCTTTGATGTAGCATTTGGAGCGTTGATTCAGACAAAGTATGTGTAAAAACTCCTGTAGGCAGACAGCTCTCTAGCGACTATACATCTGCAAAAGCTCAAGAACATGAATTATTCCAGCATGAGTCTGGAATAAATTATTCTCACTTCACAAACTCTAGATCTGCTTGATCCACACAGTAGCAAAGGAAAAATTGTTGTGTTTTAGAGTTAGAGAACAAGAGTTTATTTAACCATCCTGTATACGTGTGTGTAATTTTACACTGATTTCTTTCTAAGTAGCATAAAGTTAATGAAACCAGCAAAGGGAAGAGGACATGAAATGACGTGAGACTGGCCTGGTACAACAGGTTCCCTGAGCTACACCCAAGCCAAAGGTAAAGCATTTTTTTCCTTCTCTTCAGGAAAAGAATGAATCAAGCTTTTTCCCCACAGCACACTACTTAGCTTAAAGCTACTCTGTCTCCCCTGCAAAGATAAAAGCACTGTGCTCTCTCTTCTAATTTGTATCTCACAGACTATCAAAAAGACTATTGAGATTGGATCGAAACAAACAAACAAACAAACAAATTCCCAATATTCTGCCTCCAGAAAACCAGAGCAACTATACAGCAGTTCATTACTTCCTACTATTACACATCCAGATATTACATTTGAACACTGCATTCAGTAGCTGTGGCAGGGCTCATCTTCCATGAGTTTACTGAGTCTTTTCTGAGTTTACTTATTTTTAAGTCTTTGCAACATCTTTGGGCAATGAGTCTCACACTTCAGCTACTCAGTCTGTGAAAAAATACTCTCTTTCATTTGTTTTGATTTGTTCCCAGGTAATTTCTTGTGTACCACTTGCTCCTGTGTGGTGAGAAATAGTGAATAATCTTTCATATTTACCTTCTCTGTGTCTACTGAAGAAAGAATCCCTTATGCTAGCCCTGGGTCACTTCTTGTCTGCACCAAAGTCTTATTCCATTTAAACAGTTCTCATTCAGAAAATATTTAATGCAATTGACCATTTTTTCTGTCTTTCAGAGTATTTTTCTACTTTTTCCTATATTGTTTTTGAGATGAGGTGACTGTCTACCACAGTCTATGTATCAGCAGAATAGATTCTGACTTGTTCTCTAGTACTTTCCTAATTATTCTTAATTGTTTTTGCTGCTGCTGAGCACTGGGCTGACATCTTTATCAGACTCTCCAAAATGTGTTTCCTGAGATGAAATAGCTAATTTAGTGCTCATCACCATGTGGATGTATTTGTTTTCCCTACATGTATTGTCATTATTGGACTAGAATTTATTGACTTCTATTTTATTACCCAAACACTCAGTATAAAGACAGGGTTTTTTTAATTCTTCACATAAGTTTTAGTTTCTCTATCCTGAGTAATTCTGTGTTAATATAGATCTCAGCCCAGATTCCTGTGAGTCTCCAGCAGTAAGCTCCTTTCCTCGACAAAACTATTTATTCTTTCTTCCTTTTCTGTTTCCCTCATTTTTTTCCCAATGGTGAATACCCCATGTTTATCTATGAAATCAAGCCTGACTTGTACTGTCATACTGCAGCTACAAACACTGTTTCAGGCAATGCAATATGTAATTAGTCTTCCTTGCAATTTGCCTTTTCTTTTTCTTTCCACATTATTTCTTGATTTAGTTCTTATGTCTTTTTTGCTTCCATTTTCTGTCTCTATCACTTTCCCTCTCTGTGTCGTTGTGTTCACTTTCTCATCCAACATATTTTTCTGTGTTCAGATTTCCTGCAAGGTCTCAATCCTTTCCTCACTACTCACACCTCTTTATGCAGGCTTACTAGAGCTATTCTAGTATGTGTATCTCTCCTTACCCTATCCATCCCTCTTTCCCTAAAAATGGAGGCAACCTGATGCAATCAGTGCATGAGCCAAAGTCACTGAACCTGGTAGAAGTGTCTCCACCGGGGAAAGTAGAGTTGGAGTCAAGTTTTCTGTGAAAGCAGTCTGACTTTCATATGAGACTGGTTTCCGGATAGACTCCGCACTGTCATTCCCACCGGTGTTAGGTGAGAAGTGCCACATCTCCTCTTGCATTGTTCAAATGATTTGGACTTCATGATAAGGTGGAGAGGTTTGCCCAAATGGATTGGGGTGCTCCAAACTGATTCATACTCCTCCCAGCTCATCTGCCTCTCTGGTGAATGGCATGCAAGGGTTGAATAGCTCTAGGAGGAAAACTGAAAGTTCAGCTATCTACACCTTTCCTAATATTTGGCAATTAGGGGATAAAAGAGCTACCAGCACGTATAGAGAAGAATGAACAAGTCAGTGTGTCAGGCAGGAAGCTGACTAACTCACCTTGCCTGGAGGCAACAACAGCAAAACATGGGACACCGAGCACTGCAGACACTAGCTTGGAGAGCTGTGCTGAATTCTGCTCTTCTGAATTCTGCTCTTCAGTCCCATGGCTCCTGCAAAAAGGGAATGACCACAGTACTTAGTTGTGTTAGCATGATCATAGCAGAGGTGGAGCAGCCATCCTATGTCCTGTCTGTCAGTGATGACACCTGTGGAGCAACACATGGTGGGACACCATAGTGGAACTTCTTTCCCCCATGATAGACTTTTTTCCTCATACCTCAAGTCTTGATTTTCTCAACTGACCTTTTTGATGCCAGCAATTCCTTTTCTTCCTCATAAATACAGTATCCTTGGTTTATCCAGTCATCACCAGGGAGCTCTGTGGTATTCAAGACTGCGAATATGTGGAAAATTTTGTGAGATGGAAATGTGTGATGACTGATGAGAAAGTTGAAAAGATAATTTCTGTGATGTGGCCTGTTATTTTTACCATTCTCAAAGCCATTTGTAAAGCACGAAGTCAAATAACAGAGAACAGAACACTGTTCTTTAATCTTCACAATGAAGTATCTGTATTTTTCAGATATCTCCACTGGACTTTGTCCTTACATTCACAAATACCTCACTCCTTCAATGGCACTGAAATCAGTGGGGACGTTTTGTAGAGTGAGGTACTCTTCCACCAGATAAATACTCTCCATGAGAAACAGTGATGGACTGAACATATTTGGCACAGTGAGACAATCTGCAGAACTGGGGACAGCATGGGGGAATGAAGGTTCTGCAATCAACTATTTCAGTGAAAATAACTGACTGAGTCAGCTGTTATGTGTTAGAAGTGGTAATAGCAATAATGACCACACCTTGTGGCCACGCTGCTCTCCTTTTGCCAAGGATTGTTTTCTACTGGGTGACCTCTTCTTCAGGGTAGTCAGGATATTTCTGCTGTTGCAATGCTTTCACATAAAGGTTCTTTGTGCCAAATAACATCATATTTTTGCTGGAGGGTGTTCATGGTTATTGTTTCTTCCATGCATCTCTAATCAATTTTGCCAAAGCCACCCACCTTCTGCCATCTGTCAGGTGGCAAGAAGAAAGAATGTGGCTCCAGACAGCTAGACATTTTGAAGGACCGGAGAACATGTGGTGAGGTGAGAAGGATATGGAGACAAATTCAGATCACCACCCCACAATAGCTTCTTTTATATGATAGCTTACAAATCATAATGGACTATTATATTTACAGTAAATAAACTACGGAGTTAAAAACCCACAGATTTAGAAATTGCAGCAATGTTATGAAGCAAGAGACGTTAAAGCCCCTGTGGTCTAATATATCAATGCCAATAATAATTCAGTTATTGTAGCGATTCTTCTTAGACCAGTAAGCTGAGTCCTCATAGACAATGCCCGCAGTTTATACTTCCCGTTAAGAACAAACGTGTATTATCTTCTCCCTTAACTGTTTCCACATTTCCATACACTTCCAGTCATTTATCTTCATTGTGGAAACAAAACCAAATACACAACATGTAAAGAAATGGCTTGACCTTCCTTCCATAGGCCACTTCCTATATTTGCATTCTCCAAAGCTGCTCTGCACTTCAATTAACTTCACTAGGAGCTGTGTTTGTGCGTATACCCACACAAAACATACACATAAACTGGCCTCACATGGCTCCTCAGCGGTGAACTGAAATCCCAGTAGAACTTCAGCTTGTTTTTATTTTTTTCATTCATCATGCTTTTATGACCTAATGTGGGTTGCAAGAAAATATTTAATAGTCCATAGAAACTTTTATTTAAAGCATGAAATCCCTAAATATTTGGTTTTACATCATGGTCTTTTAGTTAGGATTTATTAGACTATTTCATATTTGCCTTTCTGTTTATTTTGTAAAAGTATACTTGTCTAGCACACATTTTTATGCCAGCCTTGCTTTGCATTTTTACAGTCTGCTAATTAGACCATTTTAACTAATTTGTTTGCATTTTGTATGAGCAAGTTGGGCTTTTGGATTGACTAATGTAATTGCAGCCAGTTTCTGCCAAATACAAATTACTCTTTCTAGTGTGAGCTAGAGAGAAAAGTAAATATTTAATAGCCATCAATACCCTTGCAGCATTTTAGAGTGTGGTTTTTTCCTATGGAAAGTTTAAATAATTTCTTCAGTGCTTGATTGCACTTTAATGTTAAGAAATTATTTTTTAATCTTTTTTGAAATAATAATGAATTAGACACTTTAGTGTCTCCGTAAGGGTTTTATTTCTGTGCACTTTGCAGTTTTAAATTCCAAGTTTTAAGATCTGGTACTTTCATGTTTGGAGTTTACTTGTGTAGCTTTTTATGTATTGAATGCTGTCTCCTGAAACCATTTTCCTGGAATGCACTTGGGTTTTAATGTGTCTAAGGGGATGAAGTCAAGTCTTACAGCAGTGTTAAATTGCAGGACTTTTGCTTGTTTTCCTTTTTTTTTTTATTCTTTTTCAGAGGAGCTTAGGAGAAGACAAGAACTGGTTGCCAAACCTCCAGTATTATTGGCATCCATCTTTTGAACAGCAAATCACATGTTCTTCATCTCTGCAGAAGTGGACATAAAGACACAGGTGCACCAGAGAGCAGGTCAAAGCTTCTCAATTTACAAACTTAATTTCCCAGGGTACTTGCTACAGTGAAGATCAAGAAGACCACTTGTTTGCCAGGCCAGGGCAGCTCTCTTCCTTCTTCCTTCCTCACACCTCCCTCCTGTCATGAGCTACGCAAAGGACAGGGGTACATCTGCCTCACCTGAGATGCTACCTCCAAAATGTTATACACAGACCACACTTCTCAAATCAGGGCCAACATAAAAGTGCTGACAGGTGTTGCTTTCTGACCAGGTTTGGTGGTGACAGTCTTCACCTCAGTGTACCCACTTGCCTGTCAGTGCCTTTTCCCTGGCGTATGAGTCTTTCAGGCTCTAATTTCTTTTCCCACATGAAGCTTTCAAATGCATGGGTCCCATAAGTGTCTTAACCAGTGGCCTAAGGGGTGGGGCTGGTGGTGCCCTCTGTCCTCCAGTAAACGTGGGAATAAACGAAGAAGGATTTGAGCAGAAGCAGTGGGTAAAGGTTAGCTGGTGCTGGGATTGCCTTAGTGCACTTCTAAGCTTAACTTACCTCTTGTCAGTCATCTTGTGCAGCTGGTGCCGGTCCCAGGGTGCCATGGGAAGGAGAACCAGCCTTTGGACAACTTACTGTTTCAGATCAACAGTGAGATCCAGCACTAAGGAGAAAGAAATCAAAACACATTTTAGCTGAGTCCTTGACATGTCAGTACTTATTTTCTTTTCAGATAGGGTGCAGCTTCATGTAATATTAACCCATCCATAATTATTAATTAAGAGGGTGAATACATAATCACTGCCAAGTGACAACAGAGGTCCATGTCATCATCAGGCTATATAACCAGGCTCTGAATTTCATAACCACAACAACCAAATTCCTTCTCTCTGTCCCATTCCTGTTACACCAAATTTGTCACGGAGCATGCAACAACATGTTTTCAATGGATGTTCTATCTCTATCCCTCACTGTCTTTGCAATCCTCCCATTGTGCACCAAGAACAGGTGCATTACAAAAGGTAATAACCTTTTTTTTTGTTTCTGGTATTTGGCTGGCCTAAATGAATGGGCAGGTGATTTAATCAGTGTATTTACCATGTTCTGAGAAAGTTACTGTTAACCAGCAGTCTTACCTGCCCTCCTGGACAAGCCGAAGTGTAGTATTTCATTAGTAAACCAAATAGTGCCATTCTCAGATATCTGCAAATCTCACAAACAGCAATAGCAAATTTCAGCATAACTCAGTGGTAGGGTTAGTCTACTTGGATTAAAACCTACATTTTTTTTAATTTAACAGTACATTTAGTACTAAAATTTAACACTGAAAAGTAGTAACTAACAATAAATTTAATAAAAATAATTTTTATCAATTTAATAAAAGTAGATTTAATACTAAATTTCTGGTGTATATTTTCCATTATGGGCATGGTCATTCTTTGGGAATAGAGCTCGGTGGTCCTAATTTATATTGAATTTCCTGAATAAGTACTTTCTGATCCTAGACATGTAGCATCCTGTGTATCCTTATATTTGTAATTTTGGTACCAGTATTTTGAAAATTAAGAGGATGGGTTTTCAAATGGATTTGAGTATGTACCCAGTCCTTTTCTGAATGTGTTCAACTGAATACATATTGAAAATCTGGTGTGATTTTGATACCCCTGAGAGGAGATAAGAGGATGGAGGCCTTGAAGATGTTGGTACCATCACACAAGAGGTCTGTCTAAAATAGCTGCACAGATCATCTTTAGAAATGAGAAGGAAGTTAGGTTATTGTCTCACTTCTGACCATTCTACAATTTATCCATGCCTATATTCTCTTGCTGCTAATAGGATTACTCATACAAGTAACACAATACCACGTTAGCCTTAAGAGGCTGGCCTCCACACTGATATACAAGTGAGCATGTCAGCTGATGCTTACTGCAATGTAGAGAACAAATTAACCAAGAACTGGACTGACTCTGTTTCACTTCATAGATAACTGAAATCTATTTTAATCATTTCAGTCACAGGAAAGTATTTTCTAAATGTGTTATGTCAAAACATCCCCAAAAGTGACAGATAAACCAAGGTACATGTTTTATTCTTGATTACATTTGCAAATTCAATCTCAGTCCTTTCAAGGCATTTTGAATTTAAAGTAATACTGGTATATGCTTATGTTCTTGATATTTAATTAAAGCAGTGTCACAGGATTATTCAGTAAAGGACTTCAGAATAATAATTTGTTTATTCACTGAATGCCCTTTCTTAAAAACTGTAAGTCTTCACAGATCTGACCCCTCTCCAGAGATTTAGTCATTCTCCAAAATGTAACAGCAGGAGATGAGGAGATGTTAACAAAAATGTATAGCACTTTACAAATTGTTAAATAAATAAGTATCCAACATAAGATAGAAATGCTTTTCACCAGCTACATCACAAGACCTTCCAGTGTCTGCTCTCTGCTCATGATCTCTCTATTTCTTTTAAAAGCCTATGAGAATCAGCGTCTTTACAATGTCAGGTCCTGACAAAACTATGCAGGGAAACTAATCCCAGACATTTAGTTTTCTAAAGCTACAATGGCACTTCTCACACTGACTCGGCCCAAGTGCTTCTGCTGTTAGGTTTTGTCAGTAATTTTCAGAATTTCATACTTCAATGCAAAATTATTTGTTTGAAATCTTCACTATTTCTAAGCCCAGTACTTCTGTGCTTCTGTGCCTGAGGAGTGGCTTGAATGCAACGGATGGTGCATGAGTGTCTGTGCTGCTGTAAAATTCCAGCAGGAAAATTCTTGATCTGAATGACAAACAGAGTATGGTATAGGAGTTAGTTCTCAAACATATACATCCTCTGATAAATTAGTGCTCTGCCATGCCATTTTCCACTAAGGACAGACCTGCTTAGAAGACAAATTTCCATGTGAATGGCAAGACATTTTGCAATCATTGTGTGAACTAAAAGGGGAAATTTCAATCGTCAATTTTAGACTATTTTATTTATACCAAACATTAAATGTTTCTAGTGTTAATTAAACTTTTTTGAGTATGTGAGCAGGTTGAAATGTTGTCTGAAAGAAATTGGTGGTTCATTTTATGTCATTTGCACCTGTAGTTTGGACTGAATAGACAAAAGTGAAGATATGTAGGGGGGGGGGGTGTATGTGAGAAAAGGTGCACGCAAAACAGTGATGCGAATAGCATGAAAGAAAACAAAGCTGAAGAAGAAATAAAATTATCTGATTAGGTTAGAGTGTTGGTAGAATATTTCCTACTCACCTCTGCTGGAAAGAGGTATTAAAATATCTGATCCTCATAATGCTCCACATTAATACAGCACTTCTGCAAAAATTGAAGTCTTGATCAACACCTGGGTTTAAACCTCCAAGAGTTTAGATCTACACCTGGCCATCACCTAAGTAATGCACTTTGACACAAAGCATTGCTTGTGTTGCTGATAATTATAAAAATTTGTTTGGAAAGATGAACATCTCTTAAAACGGTGATAGAGACATAATGAACAGGCCAAACTTCTGAACTATTACCCCATTCTATAACGTGTGTAAGGTATACTTAAAAAAACAGGAATGCCAGTTATGTTCACAAGTGGTTTCAGATTAACAAGGGCAGATGTAAGCCAAAGTACTGTTCAAAGGTCAGTGAAAAGTTTAAAGGTTAAACCCTGTTACTATTTTTTTTCCAGTTCAGACACCAGAGAGTTCAAAAAGAAAGGGCCATTTCTACTCTCAGTTACACTACTGTGAAATAAGTATTCACAAGTGCTTGGTCTTAGTTGAACTGATGTGGATTTGCAGCAGAAGGACTACCAGCTCTGGATCTATACTGCTGCTTTGCTGCTTGGTTGAAAGAACAGGTTTTGTTCAGCTGCCATTTTCCCCTGCAAAAAAAATGCATCCATGTAAATTTGCTGATGGAGTTTTCAGAACAGGGAAGCTACACGAAATACTCTGAATACACTGTAGAGGTTGAAAATAAACATGTTGAGAAAGGTGAATTTCCATATTAAATAAGCTTATTTGATACACATTATCTCATAGCAAAAATAATATTCTTCCATCAGCAGTTCTACAGCATTTTTAAATATGGCACAAATGTTGGGTTATATTTTACAAGGGAGGTTTGTTAACAGTAAAATCATCATATCCCTATTTCTATAATAACCTAACAAGAGCCACACCACTGAAAAGAAGAATGTCTTATCTCAAATGAGATTTCCTGCTAATCTGCAGAAATATATAACAACACTGTGACTCTTGGGTGACTTTTATGTTTTCCTTTCTACTATTGCCAGTAATAAAACCATACCATTTAGCAAAAGCTAAAAAGATGTCAGACAATAAATAAGAGTATTCACATTTGTATATTTTTTTCCTGGACCTATCTTTCAAGTTTCCCTCTTGGACTCCACTCTTATTCACGTTACCTGAGGACAGAAAATCTTCCAAGGAGTGAAATCTTTCAGGGTCAATCCTGATACAAATTGCAAACATGATGCACTTGAACTTCGGGGCACTGCCTTCAGCTCCTCTCTGCCAGCCATGCTACCCACCAAAAGTCCATCAGCAACTGTTCTCTCCTGGCCAGGTCCCTGAACAGTAACTACTGGAGAAGGTTGTTTAAAGAAAACGTGTAGAGTTTAATGATAAATACCTAGAAAGATTAAAAACCACACTCTGCAAATTCCCTTTGGGCATTTGCAGGCTCCTACTCCAGGTCATATCACACCGTCCAACTGCCTTCCCACACCTGCACAATGCCAGTCCACAGGCAGCTCTCACCTCACAGTTCCGTCTGGTTTTCAAACCACATAGCACTATGGAGAGGCTTTCACAGAATCACAGAATCATAGAACGTTAGGGATTGGAAGGGGACTCAAAAGATCATCTAGTCCAATCCCCCTGCCAGAGCAGGAACACCTAGGTCAGGTCACACAGGAACGCATCCAGGCGGGTTTTGAATGTCTCCAGAGAAGGACACTCCACAACCTCTCTGGGCAGCCTGTTCCAGTGCTCTTATTACACTCACTGTGAAGAAGTTCTTCCTCATATTTATGCAGAACCTCCTATGTTCCAGCTTGCATCCTTTCTATATATATTTTTTTCTTTTAGCTTTTTTTTTTTTCCCTTTTGAAACTCTCTGAAAAAAATGGACAAGCTTTAAGTCATGATCTCATGCAGAACGATAAAGTGTTGCATAAGGGGCAAAAATGAGAAATAGCAGCCTTTTTATAATACAAATATTCCTGGAAAAATACTGTATGATTCTGGAAATTACAACTGGTCTTATGACACACATTACATCTCATGGCTTGAAAAGCTGCAAGATTTTTCCTCGCCTTGACTATCTGTGAAAGCACTTCTAGCAAGAAGAGTTGCCCATGCGTCCTTGTGTGGGTTTTTTTTTCCTTTTCAACCTTTGCAAACATTCATACAAAGAAATTCAATTGCTTGGATATGGATAGAAAATGGATCCACAAGAATGAGAACTTGAGCAATGTATATTCATTTCAAATGTCAAGGAAATATTGATGGAAAACACTTCTGCATCTTCCATTAGAATTACTGAATAGATTTGATTAAATATATAGACTTCACTTTGCTATTCAAGTTCACCAAGCATGTTTGGAATAACAACTACTTTATTAACGTGCCAACATGATTTAGTCAAACAAAATTAAATATGTTTTGGGGTAACAAAATGTAAAGCCTTAAAGTATCTTTGCTTTTTTAAAACAATGGAGAGACAGAGATTTCTGCAGAAACAAAGTCATATTCCCACAAAAACTGTAAATTAAAATCATTAACCTCAGCCTTGCCATAAGCATCTTTTTTCCTCAGGGGCACGGACCAGCTGTCTTCAAAAAGAAATTTCAGTCTCAGAAAGCTCTTGGGAAAAATATAAAAAATACACTGTATGCTATTTATAAAATACAACAAGTTGTCTCTAATCTGTTTCTACTAATCAGTGTAAAACCAGAAGAGAAAAAAAAAATTACTCTTAGAATAAAAATTCCCAAAGAGTCTTAGGGGAATAGGGAAAAAAGTTTAATTTTAAGTAAGGCATCACATTCTAACCACGACATTGGCTTAACAACCTGTACAGGCTCAGATGCACCAATTTATGCCAGACTTTCCAAACTGTGAAACATGAGTGATATTTCTTACCTTGCCCAGAGCAGCTGACACACTTTGAAGAATACTTGAGTTTCCATGCCCCCTTGCCTGCTCTGGTGCACCAGGGTCTGCCTTTTTAGCATTTTACCGTGACAGCCTTGCTATCTGTTACCTCAAAGTTTTTGAGGGTGCCATATATGTACGTCATGCCTCGTAAGCAGGAAAGTTCCAAACTGCTGAACTTGTGCAGCCATGTGTTAATCTACATGCAAGAATGATCTAGTTAATGAAAAGATGGACAGGGGAAAGCACAGCCTGTCTGTAAACTCAGTGTGAGAAGTAGCATGGACTGCGGCTGGCACTAGGAAGACCTAAAACTGCCACTGACCCATTACATGATTCTGAGGAAGCCATTTCACCTTTCTATTGTGCTTTTCTTCTTAGCCTTCGCCTCTCCAACCCGACAGCCCTAAACAGCAAGATCTGTCTGTTACGATATGTGTCTCACAGTGGGAGCTCAACTGGGGCTTCCAAATTAGAGCTGATTGGGAATTTTGCCACAAAATGAATTTTCATTAGAAAGTACAGCTCGGTTTCAGTGCAGTTCTGCAGTTCAGTTGTGGAGATGCTCACCCAACACGTGGGGATACAAATTCAGATATTAATGACTCTGAAGAATACATTGGTTTAGGAAGCAGATCATTTCTAGCAGGAGCTGTGGAGTGCACCTTGCCCTAGAATAACTATCAGGCTGTGGGTTAACTGGCACAGTAGTTACAGAGACAGCAGATCAGGAATTTGAACCTGAGTATGCAAGGGGAGATCACATGCTGTACAGCTTTTTTGTCGTATTTGTTTGTTGCTTGTTTGTATAAAAACAAACCTTCTAAAAGCACTTGGGTTTGCTACAAGAAATAGAGCATCAATGAAATCCTGGGAAGTTTCACGGGTGGGTTTACTCAGTCTCACGCAATTCTGCTCTGAACTCTGCAAACTGTTAACAGTGAGGTCGGGCATATTTTATCTTGTAAAATAC
Source organism: Podargus strigoides (assembly GCA_028020825.1). Classification (NCBI taxonomy): domain Eukaryota; kingdom Metazoa; phylum Chordata; class Aves; order Caprimulgiformes; family Podargidae; genus Podargus; species Podargus strigoides. The sequence continues at coordinate 94,062,567 of CM051619.1, read as the reverse complement.
TTACAGTCTAAAGGAGACAGACAACTTCAGAGTAAATCATGAATGACCAAATATTTAAGGAAAATTAATGATGAAAATAAAGAGGAGTTACTTTCAAAAATAATTCCAAAGAGAAATAGAAAGGCCTTCTGGTGTTTAGTAAAAACAAGTTGTACCCAGCATGAGGAAGGAGGTGGCAGCATGCAGGTGTGGGCAAAGAGAATGATCAGGTCAGTAAACCACAGGAAATAGTCACAAAGTTCAGTGCAGACAACGGGAAATTAAAACATGGAATTAGGGGGAAAGTGGTATGGGGCTTTAGTAAGTTTTGGTGTGCCATAATGAGAGAAAGGAAATAACCAGGAATTTCCAAAAGTAATGCCATTACAGCTTTTAGAACGTATCCTTAGTAGCTTCTGATGAATCATTCTGAAGAGAGAAACACTTTAGAAAGAGTTTGTTTTTATTAAAAAAATTTTGTTTTTATGAAGCAGATCTCCACAATACGCCAGCATAAATTGCTAATTGTGTAGAACACCACAGCAATACCAAAATGGCAGTGCTGAAGGGAAGATGAGATGATTTTCTCCCCTTTGTAGCTCCACTTCAGCTTCACTTACTGACTGGCAGTCTAAAATAGCCTGCATTTCTAACCCAGAGAGCAGCTGAGTCGTACTCGATTCGCATAGCCCCTTGCAGCTGAGTATGACTGCACTGCCTTTATGCAAAGGCACAAAATATCATTTGCCAAAATGGCAACTCTGTAAATGTGTCTCCAGGGGGCATTTTGTACAAAAGTTAAGGCTGCCAGGAATATTTGTCTAACACACACCAATTCTGTGTGTACAGCTGTGAACCTGGGGTGAGGGTCCAGGCTCCAGTGTAACTGAAATGAGGACACAGTCTGCTGCCTGGCATCAGCATTGCCACTGTGCTCACTTTTCAGGAAAATTAAGACCTCTTTCTCTGGGAGCTAATTTTGCTTAACCTCACTCCATGAGTTTCCATTCTCTAATTGTTCACTTTAGACTCAGCTAGAACAAAAAATTTTTCCAACTTGCAGAACAATATTCCAGGAGAATAGATGGAGAAATGAGTCAAATCCTGGAAGAAATCTCAACAAAAATATTGCATTGACAGTACAGATTACTAACAAAACCACTAGATTGGGCTCCTTCTCCATGAAGACAGTAACTTTTCCAGTGCAGGATGACAACCCATATTACTTCTTCAGAAACAAAAAAAAAAAAGTTGTTTCTTTTTAAATTACATGGCTAGTAGGAAACCAATGAACTATTGAGTCTTTTGTGGGCAAAAGGTTTGCCCATGAACCTTCTGCTACATAAATTGAGATTAAAAAGAGAAAAAATTGAGACAAACAAGCACTGACCTGTGAGTGAGAGTTAAGCAAACACATAGATTAATTCAGAGATGCAGCGCTGTAATGGGGAAATACCCAGGGTAAGAAATGTGTACAGAGGAAAGTTCTGTGGATTTTCAGCCAGGGGAAGAGTGGTGGTTACCTCCTGCTGACATATCATAGTTGCACTGAAGTGGCAAAGACGACAACTGACATGTCAGAGACACATAAATCTGTCCTTATAGGGCTGACAACCTGGTATGATTGCTCTCCAAAGATAACTTTATAACTTGCTGAAGTGTGATTTAAGGATGCCCTGGAGCAGCACTAAACTGTGTACCTTTCTTGTGGGTAACTTTTTATAAGCTATAGCTTTAGTTAATAGCATATGCAATTTTTCATTTGACCTACGGGTGTCCCATGTGGGTGGGATTTTCAAAAACACTCAGGCCCAGATCCACAAAGGGATTTACACAGAGATGATTGCACCTATAATGTGTGTAGGGAGCAGAGCAGAGGCCTGGCCACAATTTAGGCTGTAATCTAGCGAGGATGCAGGAGAGGGGCTGCAACACCCTTAAACATTCACCAGAAAATTTACCCATACTCATGTGTGAAATTGCTCTGGGCTGTGGTGATGCCTTAGCTCTGTTCCCACCGAAATGGGCTAAAATCAGGCACGAGAAAAGTGCTCTTGTAAAGGCCAGACTGAATCTTTCTTTTCCTACTGTAACTTTGACCCTTTCTAAAATAAAAGAAGTACTTGAATTTTCTTATCAGGTAGACCACTTCAGCAGGAAAAATGCATGTTGTTTTTATTTCAGTGTTTTGTTTTTCAAGTCAACTATAGTATATACACACAAGAATAAAAAGAATGATAAAAAGGATAATAATACAATATTCAGTTTGGTCCCAGTGATGTTAAATGTGCTTAGCTGAAGCAGTTGATAATCTCTGTGTGCAACTTGGGCTGTAGATCTGTCAGTACATCTTCCCTTTTGATGCTTGCAAAGAGCAAGGGTTGTATCTTCATATATGTCAAACACTAGAATAATTTATGTCCTCCATGGGAAAGAAGCCACAAGCAGCAGTGTATCTTATAAATAAGCCTTTAGGGAAGCTGCTTTATTTCCATCCTTTCTCTGTCTTTTCACAAAGCCAAACCATCCCCTGTGGCATTTGGGCACTCAGAAGACAGTTGTGTTTGAAAGGCTAACAGTCAAACTAAATAAATAAATGCGAAAAGCTGAAGTCCTTGCAATGCCATGCTACATAACAGGTGCCAAAGTGGCAACTTCTGCACAAAGGCTCGATGCTGATTTGCTTCCTCAGACCCAGAGAGCTTTCAGTGAGCGTCTCTGAAGAAAAGCAAAGTGCAGGTAGGGCTGGCATGTGGAGCAGACAGCTACCTTTCTGAAGGCTGGGGCAACACCAGGACATGACAAGCTGAACTCTCAGAGCCATGTTCTGACCCCAGTCAGAGGCTTAATTTACATTCCTCTTAGTGAGGAAAAAGTGTCTTGAAAGCAATAGAGGACCCAGGGCTCTTTAGAACTCCTCAAATGCTCAAGTGTAGTGGTAGCAGAACATACTCATCTGTCTTTCACTATGACAGGTACTAAACCCAGTAAACTTAACTCAAGGTAAACCTCTGAGGGCTGCAGAGTGAACTGGAGAAAAGCCACTGTTAGTCCCCTAAGGACAGCACTATGGAAAAGCCTATAAAGTTGTAGGTCCAAGCACTGAGCCTCCATTGAGTTTCAGGGGAATGCCAAAGGCATATAAACAGCGGTGCGAACACCTAGAGGCATGATAAGAATTCATCTCAAAAGCACTGTAAATTTATTTTGCTCACACCTACAGGACAAAGTATGGTAATACTACTGCTGTTGTAGTAGTATGGTCTAACGATAAGGTAAGAACTGCAGGAAGAGGCAGCGTTTTGTCTTAGCCCAACTGTTTTAACTAGGGGGAAAAAAGCTTGCAGACACAAGTTCTCTTTAGCATACAAAACCCCTCCTTCTGCTATTGGTATCAGCTATTCTAGTAAAAGAGGTTTCTTCTCCCTGTCACTTTGCCTTGGAAACAAAGTGAGATCTGCTCCAATGCAAAGTACTAGGTGATCTGTGCATACACAGTAAATAAGCATAGAAAATGTTTGTTGGGAAACCTGAAGAACTCACAACACACTGTTTCCTAAGACTGACATGATTTTCAGGTTAGTCAGAAAAGAGGTTTTTCCCCAGTGGGTATATTTTGTAGGCATAGTGATTGAAAACCACATTCCTCACAGAAAGTCAACACAGAGTATCTAAATACTTAAATCCTAAGGGTGAGATGTGGGTCCTGGGGAGCTGGTTATGAGAGTGCAGGGGCCTCGTAATAGCATGCTTCTAATAAGGTGAAAGCTGGTATAGTGAGTGGGAGAAGAGGAAAGCAGATTCTACCCTAAAGCACTTGCACCCTGGCTCTTGATAAGAAGTCAAGTAAGAATTTTATGCTGCATGGCACTTCAAGATTTACGACCTCATGTCCTCACTGGTAAAGAAAATACCACTCACACACAAGTAGCAGAAAAAACACTTAAAAATAATTTCAGCTACTTCCTACTTCATAGGAAGAACTAAAGTGATGTTGTTGTCCCTCAGCATCAGAAAATTTACACTTTGTCAGATAAAATGCACCATTCACTGTAGAATGCGTGTTCTTGTTGGTTCTAGCTGTTCACTTGTTTTGCACTCTCTAGCTCTTAGATGCGGGAAAAGCTGAGGATGATGCTTTAGGGTGACAGAAAAGGGAAGTAGGTTTCTTCTTAAAACTCTCTAGTTCCAAGGAACTAATATATTTCTTCTAAATATTCATCACAAAGGCAGGGAAATCTAAGGAAAAGTGACTCCAAAGTATCATCTGCAGTCAGATTTGGGGTGAATGTTCTCAAGAACTGCTTTGTCTTACATATAAAATTTTGGGTTTGAGCATTATGTCCGAAAAGATGATTGGAGACTATCAAAAAAGGAACAGAAACCTGAAAGTAGGATAGTCTCTCTTATTCTATTTTGATACCTGATCTAAAAGATGGTAGTAACACTACTTCCTCTCACCCATCCATTTTCAGTGTTTATTTTAATCACAGGTGCCATACTAGACTCATTGTTAATGTGTACTATTACTTTGGCCAGCTTGGAGGGTTTCTCTTGGCACCTCCAGATCTGGGAGCAGTATAAATATATTCAGTGCTACAGTGGTAAGTAAAGTCTTTTAAATAACATAGATATCAGCATACATGTGCTTTCATATATAAACAGCAAGGCACATTCAGCATTAGCCTAAACAGAGGAAATCGGGTAACACAGCACAAGGACAGAAAGCAAGTATAAAATGAGTCTTGATCAAACGGTTTCTACTTCATTTCTTTTTATCCTGCTCTGACTGGTGTAACTTATAATTAGTTTCTGCCTGCAGTGGTGCGGTTCCAAAGAATGGTGGATTAAGGAGAAATTCTAGAATTTCTCCGTAACTTGACAAGTTATAACCTGAAAAGCTACACTTAGGCCATTAAAGATTTTTCACAGTGACATTTTAGTGTGGCTAGGGAAATATGCCACTTTGCCATTTATCATTTTCAGGGCATGGACAGTGAAAAGGAGGTTGCTATGAAGAACAAAATAAAATAGATTACATGTATAGAAGTGAGGTGAAGAATACTGATAAACATACCCCACTGAATGTCAGCAAATGTCACCTGAGAAGCCATTTGCAGCTACCAGAACAGCCTTGCAAACCAGCAAAAGTAGCAAAACCAGGCAAAACAAGTTGGGTGTACTCACTTCCACATGAATAAGCAATAAACCTCTCTGAAGTTATACCAGAAAGTTGTTAAACTTGATAGATGAATCTTTTTCCAGATTGCTCTGTCGCATACTGTATATGGCTACAAAGGACTACAGATAGTTTAAAATGAAAAAAAGAGAAAGCATTGCTCAGAATGCAACAATTTCAGCATTTTTACTCAAACACTTGCATTCTGCTTTGTATTCAAGGGACGGTTTGAACAAAGGAGTGATTCATCACACTACTTTTTCTTCCATGGAGCTGCTCTTTTTTTGTCCGAATTTCGTTACCAGAACTATTGCATTATTACCCTTTCTCCTTTAAATATATTTGCTGCTCTAGCAAGAGGGCTTAGAGTTAAATCAATTTGGGTTTGGTAGGCAGAAACATTGCAAATGAAAGCTTTTCTGCTGAAAACTTCCAACAGCAGCTATCTAGCATGCCATCTAAGCGTCAGTGAAAGACTTGCAAGATGTCTCCTATCTTTCCAGCAGCATCTGATTTGTAGATCTATGGATCAGCTCCATTTTGGTTTATAGACACGTTGACCTGGAAAAAGCTCTCCTTATAAAAGTTACAATACTTGAGAGACAACATCAAGATTCCTTCAGGCTTATTTTAAGCTGGGTTGTCTGTTTGAAGCCTCTTGAACCACAACTCTTCATTGATAATAAACAGAAGTGAAGATCTTTGACTCAGAAAATATCTCCAAGGAAAAGTAGGAGTTCTTAAAATTTCAGAAACTCTGAATGCTTTTATATTTAATTTTCCATGAGATTCTTCCTACCAAATTCTAATTTATCTTAGCAAAATGAGACACAGCCTGCATCATTTTGATTTCATGAAATTGTTATCCCCAGACCCCACACTCATGCAAATTTCAGATCAGTTTTGTTTTCATTAGTGAAAAGCAGCAACCTGGATCACGTAAATGGGGTCATACAGAAACTCCTCTATTCAAAATATTTCATACATGCTAAGATACACTGATTGTGGAATGATTTCAGTCAAACTTCTCACCATATGGTCATGTAAAAGCTAAAAACAACCTGTCCTACAATGGCATCCTAAAGCCTGGGAGTTTAAATCTTTAAAGAGAACAAATTTCTTGTACTTACAGCTCCTGTAGATGGAGTAAGGGCAAACCTTCCTTTCTTGGGCAGGATGTTTGTACAGTGAATTTTTTTTGTACGAGTCTTCGCTCTGTTCTTGCAAAATCAAAAGTGAACCTTATTAGTGAAACCAAACCCTTTATTAAATTAAATGTAAAGCCTGTTTTAGAAAAGAACAATGAAAATCAGAAAACAAAAGTTAAACTGATGGGTTGTGCTCAGCACTGCACAAACTTTCCTGAACCCCTGCCCGCTCCCCTCCCCCTGATTCTTTGAAAACTGAAGCAATCTTTGAGGTAAAACAGGCGTTTGACAACATCTGTCATGCAGAAGCTCTGTAGCAGTTGTGCTCCTTCTTTGGTCTTGTTTTGAATTTCTCTGTCAATTTGAATAGACACAACAGAGTCTCAAGGAGTGATGCTCACAAGCTGAGAAGGCAAGGGCCATGTCGGATGCAACAAAGGGGAAAAGATCTATGCGTTTGTTACCTCATCACAAATATCAGTGTCCATAAAAGCTTCTCCTTTTACATGAAAGTGTGCAGCTCAATGAAAAACACAAGAAAGCTTATTTACCTATTATATGTGAAATTTAACATATGCTATGTAATAATATGCTTAACGTTTTTTAGAAACTGAGATGTATTACATACGCACACACTCATCTTCAAAAGAGACAAAAATGCAGTTTCTTAAAGGGTATTTGAAAAGTAGAAATGCTTGGCCAAGAGATTTTTAAGGAATTCCTGAACAAAAAGACAGCACATTAATAAATATGCTGATTTTGTGAGAAGCACTGAAAATAAACTTCTGGCTAGCAGCTTGCCTAACCTAATGAATGGTTTAGTCCTTCCCTCCTACATCCTAAGCCTGAAACCTGCTGTCCACACCCCAGACTTGATCTAAACTACAGAATATTGTAAGAAAGTGCCTACTGACGTTGGATCAGGCCCAGCAGCCTCCAGGCTTGACCCTGTAGGCCTGCACCAGCCCGAAGTCAGCCTCCGCTTCTCCATAACCCAAAGTCCTTCAAAGGCAGCTGATAAGGTATGTACGAAATATTCAAATCTCTTAATCAGACTGATCTTGTCCTTTGGAAAAGTAGAAATTTTGCCTCAATAAAGAAATACGGGGTTTGGTTTGGTTTGGTACAGACAGTCATAATGAACAATCATAGGTTCTGTTATCAGAGGATTTTGATACATTTGTCTTTCTAAGTAAGAAGAACATATATTTCTAAGGGGGGGTGTGTGTGTAATTTTTTTGTCCTTTTTTATTTTAATGGCTAAACATTGCAATGCTAGCTAAATAGAAATTCTTGTCTGTTAATAGGTTCCTTTAGTTTGTAATAAATAGGAATGCTAATGACTAAAATTTGGTATTTGGTATGCATTAGCTTTTTTAAGTCTTTTCTTTACAGGCTTCATTGACATTCAATATGGCAAGCTTCCTTTGAAATATATTTATAAAATAAGTACAGTATAATTAAACCAACAAAGCCATCTTTTAAGTAAGCTTAATAGCTCAGTTTTTCACTCCGTAAATTTTTTATTTTAAGGAGGAAAAATAGTTATGCTTCAATTCTACCGTATATTTCATTTTACAGCTAATATTTCCTTTCCATTTGCAATCTGTGCATATCTAATTCTTGACAACTGTGATTATTAATAAGCGTGCATGAAAAACATGCTTCACAGAACCTTCCACAATAATTTTTTGTTAATGAGAAGTGAAACATATCTTTGCAAATACAATATATGTAATATATATATGTGTATATATGCATATTTTAGTAGCTAATGTTGATGCAGCTAATACATAAAAATGGACTAACAGATAAGGCAGGTAACAATCGAAGTAGATGCTGTTTAATAAATCCAACTACAAATATTTTAATGATATAGAAGCAATTGTTAAATAAAAGCAACTGCATTTAATATTGCTTTCAGCTTCTGAGCACTTTCTGTAAGCTTCAATAGAGGGGAGAGCTTGTGCAGAAGGCTAATGGTAGAGTCAGCGTCAGCGTTATTCATTAGGGTTTCTAAGTAGTACTTATTCTGATATTTCTCTGGAAGACTAGAATGTTCTTGGTAAGGGCACTTGGATCCTTATAATCCTAATTCATAATAATAACCTCCTCATTCAGAAAATTGAAGTTTACTGAGTCCTCAGCAGTTCAAAAATCTTTATACTATTTAGCACCGTGATCATGTTTACTAAGGACGAGCTAAAAAGTGATAGCTCACATTATAATAAGTAAAGCGGAACCTCATAACTGTTTCTTAAACTCTGTCCTCTACAGGCATAGTAATATTGAGACCCCGTTTACAGCATGGCGAATAAAAACAGTTGACATCATTGTTATAATCTTTATTTAAAACTGTTACCAAGGTTACAAATTACCATCACTGTGTGCAACAGGTCCCTCTGAAGCAGTATCATTACAGATTAACTGTAATGTGTAGGATTATAATAAAAGGCATAAGGGATTATGCAAAACCAAAAAATGCTAGAAATAACACAAATATATCTACATTATACAGTGCATCGCGTTGCAAAAACCTCTGCTGTCAATGCTGAAATACACAATGTGGCTTTTTGTTTAATTCGGGCATTTAGAGAGATGTTAACTGTATCTTGAAGTGGCTTTACAAATGCCAGGGAGCAGAAGGGGGGTAGGGTTTATCTCTACCGCTATTGCTATCTCAACCGCTGTTGCTGGAAATGTTCTCACATCGTCTCCCCTCTTAGCGGAGCACCTACTTCACAGCAAAATATGCCTCCGTTGCCTGAACCGGGACTGCAGTGAGAGAAAACCGAGCCAGCGGCTGCAGGACCCTCGCCCCCAAAGGGGGGTCTCGCCCGAAGTGCCAGGATGGCTAACGGGCAAGAGAGGCGGCAAGTGCCCCCCCTGCTCGCCAAGGCGGCCGGCCACCCCCCGGCCAGCGCCTCCGTCCCCCGCTAAGTCACTCTACCCCGCCCTCAACTTAATGACACAAATCCGGGCTCTTAAAGTCTTTGCGACTGACCGTACTCGCTCATTTATAAATAATGATCTCCATATAGATGCATAACAACAACATACCAGAAGCGTTTGGGGAGAAATCCGATTAAAGTCTATAGCTTTTTTTTCCCCTCTTTCGCGGAGCAAAAGTCTCGCCACAGGTCAGCTGCGGCGGCTGGCCCCGGCTGCGGGGTTAAAGGGAAGAAAAGGCTCCAGGAGAGCCCGGGCAGGGGTGGGGGCTGGCACCGAACGTCTCGTCCTGCCGGGGTGCAGGACATTCCGGGGGGAGGGACACGCTGCCCTGGTTGGAGCCTGAACTCCACTGTCGGGGCCGCTTTCCCCCGGCGCCAGCATCCCCCGGGCAGGGGTGTGGGGCGCGGGGTGGTGGTGACGCAGAAACGCGCTTTCCTTTCCTCTTTCGGGCGATTTAGGGGAACTACAAAAACAAACATCGGGCCGTTTCATGAAACCGGTGGAGAAAGCTCCGAAGGGAAAGAGAGCGGGGCACATCCTTTTAGAGGAAGGACAAGGGTTCTCTGAGGAGGGAAAACAAAAGCTGACACTGTTGGCTGTAACCCCACCATGAACCAGGGACCTCCTGGCCACGCTGGGAGAGCTAACCTCCCCGGACTTCCCATTACCTCTCCATGACACTTCACTAATGCTCACACAATGGCCAACTGAGCAGTTTAAGTAAAGATATTTTAACCTGAACTAAACATTGTCTCCAGACAATAGGATGCAAAGCAACATCTGGTACCACACATAAACAATGCTGTGCAACAGCATATGCTCCACGTCTGGAAGTTTATGTCAACAGTAAGCAGTCGAGGACGCTGTCGCTGCTCGGCATGAAATCTTAGTAAATAGCTGTTTGCTGCGCTTCCGAGGTGAGCATCTAGGAGCCTTCCTCCCTGGGCATCCTCCTCAGCTTGAGGTTGCCCGGCGTGACATCTTCAGGCCGCATCCGCACCTCCTCCCTCCCGCCCTCGGAGCAAAGCACTGGTGGGAAGGAGAGCCCGCGGTACGGCCCAGGGACAGCGCAGGGTTCTCCCTTGTCCCCTGCGGCTCCAGCGGACACGGCTCCGGCTGCCGGTGGCAGCGGCCGGAGCTGAACGGGCAACTTCAGGCAAGCGCTTCTTTAAAGAGGCGGCTGTAGGCTAATGAAACCACGGGAGGTGACTGTCGCAAACAGCTGTTCCTCATACATATTTCATTATACAATCAGATAATGCGTCTTACCACCTTCTCAATTATTCACAGATAAACATTTTCAAGACGTTTTGACATCTGTCTTAGGGCCTGCTATTAATTTAGTAATCACTCTGGTTAAAAATGGATGGGGACTGAACCTCACAAACCCTCAGATTTCAGTTACGAGGACAACTCCCGTAACTGCTCGCCCTAAGCAGCACAGCAGGTCAAAGAGAGCCCCGAGATGGGGGAGCGCACGGACTGCGCCCCGCAGCCTTCGGACTGCCGCCCCGGGGCAGCTGCGCCACCGCAGCGCCAAACGCCGGGGCTGTGTAGCGCCGGGCACCTACCGGCACCCTCCGGAGCTCTCGGGGCGAGGAGCAGGAGGCACCCTCCTTCCCTGGGGAGACCAGAAACCACCCAGGAAAGTCACGGCCGTCCCTTCGGTCGGGCTCTTGGCATAAGCGCTCCCGCCCCCCCGCACAGCGAAGGGCGCTCACCGTTGCCTCGGGGTGCCCCAGAGGAGGGCAGCTGCCTGCCCCCGGGGCTGCTGCTCGCCGTGCCCCGCCAGCCCTCCCCGCAGTGTCCCCGCCGGGTGACAGGTCCCGTGGCTGTGCCCCCCGCCGGGACAGAGCCCGCGGGTCCCCGGGCGGGCAGCGGGACGCGCTCGTCCCGCCTGAGCGTCGGGAAACTTCTGACAGCAAGTTTGCTTCCCTGCTGCTTGGGCTGGCAGTAAAACCGCAAGGCTTCAGGGAGCCGCAGCGCCTTCAAACTGCTTCTTCTGTGTCTTCCTGGGCAACAATCCATTTTCTTAAAATAAGGAGCACACCGTCCCCCGAAACATACACGCATAGCTGCCAGATGTGCACACGAACATCAAAGAGCGAGTTAAACGACCAAAGGGGAGAATCAAACCTCGACAACTCTTTCAGACACTTTATTGAATAAATTCAACCACTCAGCGCCTCTCTCCTCCCTCCCTTGCTCCACGCTACCTCTTTTAACCACAAAAATCACAGGCAATAATCGGCCGCCTTCACGACCCCCCCATGCCCAGGGAAGTGGGATGGAGACGCGGCCGTGTTTTCCCGTCCTGCTGCAAAAGCTCTTGATCACAACTAGTTTCTAGAGCTGCAGTCTCGCCCGTGACACTGGGCTGCTGCCTTGCAGAAGGCGCAGGACCCACGCGTGAGGCAGTAAAACGAGGGAGAAGTAGTGCTTTCAGCCTTTTCATACCCACACACGCCCCTCCTTCCCCTGCGTGGCACCGCCGCTGCCCACGGAGGTGGCACACGGGGATCCCACCACACCGCTACACCGGCCGGGTCCTCTCGGCGCACCCCCGCGGGGACCCGGGTGCGGTGTGTTGTCTCTAAAGCCCCAACCGGAGTCCCGGCCCTGAATTTCATTTTAATCGCACCACCAAAAAGAAGTGCCAACACCCAGGACGGCTGGGGAGAGTAAAAGCCTTCCTGCCTTACAGGTGGGACAAGGCATAGGAGGATTTGGGGTGAGATGGACGAGGGAATGCTCTGTGAAATGGAAACAAGAATTCTTAGTGCTCCCTCGCAACAGGAGCCCCAGCTGAAGGCGTTGCCTTCCCTTGAATGCTTTGTAAACAGCAAGAGGGTTAGTGGTGAGCTTCGAATCTCTGCTTCACATCTCCCCGGAACCCACGATGTTTCAAGTCAGGAATAGGGGATCGGGCTGTGAATGTGGGGAGGGGAGACCCTTCCACCTCAGCGGCATTCCTCGTGTTTTCAAGTGTCAGAAGCCCCAGAATAAACCCGGCGCCGGAAGCCTTCCGCCAGCCGCTGTTGAGCTGGTCCTCCGCTCACCCGGAGCTGCTCCGTGCCCTCCTGGCGCCTGACCTCAGCTCTCTGAAGTCCTTGTGTAGTTTCAACACTGTACTCGCAACTGTCCCCTCGCAGAGCCCTCCTGCTCTCCGTCCCCACCTCAGCCTCAAGACGTCCTTCGCCCTATTGATTTGCGCTGCAGTCAAAGAGGGCGAAAAGACGAGAATTGTATTCGACAGGTGCTGCTCACTCGTGAATAACAGGTTCAGCGCATACGGTATCTCTCAGCCATTATCCTGTAAGTTAATATTGAGTAGCAATAGCTGTCTAAATATCAAAATCTATTTATAGGGGACGCAGAGCCATGACCTCCCCGTCTGACCTTCAGGAACCGCAGGCTGGAAAACAGGGCAAAGGGGAAAAAAAAAATAGGAAAAGCCGAGGATTACAATGGAAGTTTGTGCGTGGCGGGGCTGGGCTGGGCTGGGCTGCCTTTGTTCCGAAATCCTGAGAGGGACTTGAACCTTTAGGAGGGCACCGGCCCTGCGGCCGCGGGGAGGAGCGGCTCTGTTCGACTTCTGTGTGTCCCCGCCGCCATCGCCGTGCCGCTTCGGCCGCTTCTGCCCGTCTGCAAAAGTGGGTTCTTTCACATTATAAATAAAAAACCAAAACGGAAAGGACAAAGCAGGGCCGTTGGTTGTCCAGCGGGTGTCTGTGCGGGTGGGGGAGCAGAGAGCTCAGCAGGGTGCAGACCCACAGCTTGGGGAATCGAGGGTGGGCTGGGGGCCGGTATTTTCTTACTTTGCTGCTCGCAGCCTCCCCGACACAAACGGGGGGTGCGCGAAGGGAAGAGTGTTGGGGTGCCTTCACACACACACCCCTCGGCCAGGGCAAGCAGCAGAGCCGGGGGGAACCGGGGCTACCGGCAAGGCGAGTGTCGGGGCGCCAGGCCGGGACCCCGTGGCATTTCGCACCCCCCAGGATCGCCCCCCCGCCCATCCCCTTCTCCACTGGGCGGAGAGAGGGAGGATGCTCTGTAGGATCCCAGAGCAGGGATCCATATTACAAAGTGCATCCCCTCGGGGGGGTGGGGGCAGTGGCAAGCAGGGGATGGAGGAAGAATCCCTAAGTACTTTTTGTTTTTATGGAGCCTTGTCCAGTCTGAACAAACAACTGCGTAAAACTAGACCAACTGCGACACCGCCCTCCCCCCGCCCCAGCCGCGGCTCCCGGCGTTAACATGGCGCCTGCCCGCCTGAGAAGCACTTTTCTCGGTGTTTAGCAGTTGAAATGTGTTCCCTGAAGGTCACACCGGGCGACGTGCCCGTTGGCTGCCGCACGGGGCGGGGGCGCGGGTCGGGCCGGCGGCAGCCACCGGTGCCCCGGAGCCCCCCGAGCCCCCCACCGCCATCCCGCCGGGGACAACAGAGCGGCCAGGAGCACGGGGCGGTCCCCCACAGCCAGATGTGCCCCGGCTCGGCCTTCCCCCCCCCCCGCTCCCCTTTCTCTTTCTGTGTGCATAAGGGAATCGTACCCAGGGTGCCTTTTCTTCTTATTAAAAATAATTTTTTTAAAAAAAAAAAAAAAAAAGTGCTCCGAGGGAATAATTCCTCGTGTCTGGAAATTAAAAGGCTCACATCTCCTGTGTGACCCTGTTAAGACAAGGGAGCGCTGTTCGCAGCTACTTTAAAGCGCCGGTCTCGGTTGGTTTGGAAGTCGGAGCTACTGTTCTTCAGAAGGAGAAGTGCAGTTCAGAAGGCAAACTGTGTCCCCAGGGCTGTGTGCGATGTCCCTGTCCGCCGGCTAAGTGCTCCTACCAAGGGAAGAGAGAGAGGCAGGGCTGCTAACCACGCTGCTTAAATGTTCTCTGCTTTCTCCTACTGGGGGCTAAGCAAAGAACAAGCTTCTCTACCCGCCTGAATAAAACGAGAGAGGTGATTTTTTTTAAATAAAAGAAAAACCACCCTATTCTTGGCATTTGCGTCCCGCTTGAAGAAAGTGTCTGGAAAAAAATTCCCCAAACTCCACCCAACACACTTGGAAATAATCTCCTTTTAAATCTTGGGTCTTGCTACTACATTATGCTCCGTGATATTGCATTCCAAAGAAAACAGACTGGGTATTAGAAGAGGAATCTCCTCTTCCTAATGAATATTTACCCCGAGGTCATTACATCCGTAATGGTCCTCGCTTAACTTACCTTGCTCCCCTCTCTCTGCCTGAGACTGGGATTTCAATCACAATGCCCTCGATTTTAAAGTGCCGTGTACCATTTAATGGCGGGGTGCAGGCAAGGTTAGAATATTATTGACTTCGTGCAATATATAAGATGGATACATTTAAGACTTTTAACTTTCTGTTGCAATGACATGCTGTATTTTTATGAGATACCTATTATGTAGACAGAACCATTGTGCTGTAGCTGCCTCACAGTTGCTGGATCGTTTCTATCAGATGAAAGATTTTGAATAGTTTTCTTTCAACAATGCATCCTTTTGGTCTTGATACAAAGAATGTAGGCATGGTATACACTTAAACAGCTCTGTCACAGAGCAAGATTAAATAGAGTATATATCGAATCCTGCCTGCAGTATAATACGCACAGGGAACAGAATGGAGCTCACTCCTCCGCTGAAGAAGCCCATTAAGGTCTGATGTCCTGGGAGCATCTTCCAGATTTCCCTTATCTGTGATATTCGCTAAGCTGTTAAAAATCTTTGCAGCCGGGCTTTAAAACCGGCTGTTTCTCACGGAAAGATCGAGTTTGATAACGGCGTCTTTTAACAAAATCTACCTCTGGCGCTGCACTGAAGGGGCAAATTATGCCCTCTCTCGTTACCCATCTCGGCGGCCGCCTGGTCGGTGTGCCGGGGTAGCCCCGCTTGTCTCCCGCACCTGTCCCCAGCCGGACGGCTTCTCTGTGCGCTCCCGCAGAGCCTCAAGAGGGGCACTGTATTTTGGCCTCTTAACACAGCCCCCGGTGCGCCCCTCCCCAGCGCCCCGGCAGCAGCCCCAGGCCGGGCGGCGGGCCGTATGCCCAGTGCGGGCAGCGGGGGCTGCAGCCGGGGGGGAGGCTCCGCTCCGCGAAGACCCGCCCCCCCCCTCCCCCCCCCCAGCCCTCACTGGAACGACTTGAGCAAAGTACGCGTGCTGAGCCTAACTTCCCTCTCCCCCTCTCCCCAGCTTTGTGCTCTCCGCTGATTGAGTTCCCATATTAAGCTCGAGATCCTTTCTAAGCAACTGCTAAGAAGTCAAGAGCATCCTCGCTTGCTTTCTCTCCGTGGCCTTTCATGCCCTCAATTTGTTATTCTACTGACACTTTTCTTAAAGTTAGCGCCTAGCATTGAAACATTAGCCACAAAAGCCCTGGAAAATCTCTCCCTCCTCACCGCTAAATCCTCTAATGGGTCAGTGCGCGCCGAATTTTTATTTGATTTCCAATAATCTCTAGCACTTCAATATTAAACCTACCTCAGCCCAGCGCCTCACCTATGGGGTATTTTACAGTTTCCCTTTGGAAAGTAGAGACGCTCGGATTTCCTTCCACGTGCACCCACTAATTTATAAATGAGTGTATACAGCTGTCTGCGTGTATATCTATGTCTCTGTATCTGCAGTAACGCTTTCATTTTGTGTCAAAATAACACATCCTGTCACTCCACGCCAAAAGTATATTTATCGAATGAAATAGCACCGCGAGCTGCATCTTCTTTATCAAACCTTCATTCCTGTATTACCCAATTGTTAACTATCTTTTCATTTCTTTTCCCATTTTAAAATATGTATTAGAGTAATTGTTACTTGGAGGTCTTTTGTGTATCTATAGCTCCTTTGATTCATATCTTTTCCTTTCTTTTAATCTTGTTATGCAAAATTATATACACATTTATCGGGAAATCCAAGGAGCATAACTTTATTAAATAAAAACCTCCTAATCCTGGAGTTTTACAGCCAGCGTCGATTTTTTTTGAAGTGCACGTTCCTAGCCCATGTTTTTTGAATGAAGAACCCTAAGTCCTCTTCACTTTATTACGCGGATTTTGTGAAACGATTCTTCAGCTCTCTGATTTAAATAAGTTTTAGTGTGAACCGAGAATGAACATTATCCTCTAACCTGAGGTCAAGTGAAGGGTGATTTACATGACAAAGAATAATGCCCATTTTGTCCAATATGAAACAACTTCACCTTCGGCATCATTAAGAAGAATTTAGCACTTTCAGGGCTTTGGGGGTTGGGGTTTTTGGTAAATAGTTGGCTATGCATAGTGCAATTTCCCTTTTATAAATCACAATACAAAGGCCAACTTCTTGTGTTCTTGAATTTCAGCATTATTTTTGTAGCCTTAAGTACGGCGAATTTGCACCTGCTGATATCTAAACTTTAAGATATTGGCTGGGGAGGACTTATCAGCCCAGCGCACTGCCTCCAAACAAACTAAGAATCTTCATTAAAGGAAGGGAGGTGGGGGGGATGTGACCATTGAAGACGCTGTCCCAGATCTCCCCGATTTATGCCGGTTCTGAGTGGATTATTTGGGGTCCTTAAGCAGTAGAATTACCGCTTTACTCTCTCCCCCCCCTCACTCTCTCGCTTCCAGATTTCGGCTTCTCGCCGGGCACTTTAACCCTCTCGGTCCTTTCTCCCCCCCGCCTGGAGCGGTGCCCTGCAGGGGAAGGTTGCCAAGAGGCAGAGGCACCTCCGCGGGGCTCAGCCCCGGCGGCCTCTGCTCCCACCTCAATTCCCAAAAATCAGGTCGTGCCCTTGGTGGTTTCTTCTCTCTCTTTTATGGCCATTTTCGGCTGAGCTCGCTCCCTCCTCCCCATCGCTCTGTGTCTCTCTCGCACACGCACACACACTAGAAGAGCCCGTGACGAAGTGATCTTAATCCAAATATCAAACTCACCGTCCGAAGGATCCTGCCTCGGAAAAAAGTTCTGCTCTGCTGGGTCTCAGAGTTACAGAAACGGCCGTCCCACCCCGTTAAGAGCTGAGGGACGGTGAGCGGGGCCGCAGGTGGAGGGCCACGGCTCTGCGCCCCGGGGCCCGCGGGGGACAGGGACCCCCTTCCTTCCCCGCGGATGGCTCCCGGGACCGGGGCGCACGGGGCACCGGCACCGGTGTTTCCCCCGCGGACAGGGGCGTGCGCACCGAGACGTGCCTCTGCGGGGGGGTCCGCGGCTTTCCGCGGCGGGAGGGGGCCCCGGGGCTGCCCCCCGGTTCTGCCCGGCTGCCTGCTTCTTGGGGGGGGGGTGGGGGGACGGGACGGCGGGGGGACGGTGGAGAAGGAGGTCGTGTGCTTGTTCACAGCTACACCGGGAAAGTGGGAACATTTCGTGTTTACAACCGGCGCCGGCTTGTAATGGTGAGATGTAGTTCAAGCAGCGCTCCTGTGTGTCGCAGGCTCTTAACTGGAGCTTTGCTCAGTCATTGAGAGCAATAGAAAGTATATGGAAATCAATATATAGACAGTGTGGAGGGCAGATAATGGATGCGAGTCAGTGAGTGTTATAATCTGCATTATGGGCTTCCTATTGTTTAGACTGAGCACAAATTTCCAAAGGGTGAAGTGTTGGGTTGGGTTTTTTCCCCTCTCTCTCTCTCCCTTCTTCTTTTTGGAGGGCTTTGTGTGCATAGAGGGAGGGAGGGGGATGTTAAATCCTCCTGCCACGATTATCAAGAGTACCCCCCCTCTTCCCGCCCGCCCCATCTGATTTTAAAGGTAGTGCTTTCACGGCGAAGCTAATGACTTTCATTTAATTGAACATGCCCTGATGTAGCGGATTGTTCTCGCAGCCCCGCGCCTTTGTTGCTTTTGGGGGGAAATAAAGCTAATCAAACCTTTTGTCACGGCCAAATTCTCCCTCAGGGTCTCCCAAACATTTGTTTGAATAATTCACCTCAAGAATTGAAAATACTAATTGATTTTAAAATGCTAGCCCGGAGGGACGGAGAGGTGGGGGGCTGGGGTGGGGGGGAGCCTGGAAATGAGAGGCGAAGAGCAAACGTCTACCTGCCAGCGGGGAAGCCCCCGCAGCCGCTGCCCGAGCCGGGAGCCGGGGCCGGGGCTGTCCCTGTTCCGCCCCCACCTCGCAGTGCCGTGCCCCCGCCGCTGCCGCACGCTCCGTCCCCTCGCTCGACCTCTTCTCCCCCTCCCCGCCGCCAAACTACGCCCGTCACCTTGCTCTCGGATGCTCCGCTAAAGTGCCGGCGGTGGCAGGGGTGGGCTCCGGCGGGCGGGGAGGGGATCCCGGTCCGGCCGCCTCGGCCCCATTCAGGGAAGAATTTTGATGCGATTCATTAGAAGTAACGAGTTGACATAAGGTAAATCTACATCGAGGGGGCCTTTCTTTGAGTGCACGGGGAAGCTTCATTAACCATCGCTAACAAGGCGTGCAAATGCTCTGATTGGGCAGCTTTCTTGTAACGCCAGGGCCTTAGCAGGATGCCCACCTAATGAGGGTCACTACAAGAGACTGATAAAATATTCAAATTTTCCGTCGCACCAGGAACTTTGTACTAAAGGAGAAAGTTGAGGCAACTGTGTGCTTGTTTACCTTGGGAAGGCGCACTCGGGGGAGAAGGCATCCGGCTCTGACAACTCCATCTCCCGGGGGAGCCCCGGACTGGATGCTCGCTGCTTCTCGGACCTGTGTTTGTTAAATTCGTCGCCAGATATCCCGCCACCTCCCCTCATTTTCCCCCGACCTAATTATGTTTCTCCTGGGTTTAATGCGCTGATAAATAACTAACTTGTCTGCGAGGTTCGTCGCGCTTTTTTTTTTTCCCCATTTCCTTTTTTTTTTCCTTGAAGAAAAAGAATTATTAAAATCAGCCTGATGGCTCTAATGATACGTCAATCATTTCAAAGTTGCTGCTTGTTGCTAACATGTCAGCCTCTGTACACATCACCGCTACTTTCCTCGCTGCCGCGTTTAAAGGCTGTCCCCTCCTCCCCCCGCAATTTATTTCTTCCAAGTTTTCATTGCTAGGTTACAATTTCTAATTAGAGCTAAGTATTTCACTTAATATTTAATTTAGACGCCCAGCACATATATCATACCTAGATCAGTCAATCAAGTGTCCCTTGTTGATAATGCTACATCATTAAAGTGTTGTGTTTAATTCAGGAGCAAGCGACTGGAGGGCTGCTGCTGCTGCTGCTGCTGCCGAGCAGGTAACTGTCGGCGGGCGGGGGCTGCGACAGAGCCAGCGGGATGCGGGAAAGCATCCTCGGGAAAGTTTGTTGCTTCCCAAGCCGGCTCCTCGTCACGGAGGCGAGCTGCGCTCCTTTCCTCCCTCCTTACAAAGAAAAACAAACCAAAATCTCAAGTATATCACATTTTCCTCCTCCACCCTCTGTATTTACGCAAAATAAAGCGGGGGGAGGGGGGGGCGGGGAGGTCGTCCCCCGAAAGTTTAACTTGGAAGTGGGAGCACTGTTTTGGACCAGGAATAAAATACTCTCCTCAGCTTCTTAAACCAGCCCAAACCGGTAAAAACAGCAAAAAAAATAAATAAAATCACTTGCCCACTTGTTTCTCAGCACAACCGGTACAGCACACACGGCACGAAGAGGGCTGTGTCACGGGAGCCGGATGGGCCACATCTCACACCCTCACCAAATGCGCATTCATATATCTCAGGAAACCGTGGCTAAAAAGAGAAGGAGGAAGAAAGAGAGAGAAAGAGGGAAGGAGGAGGATAGATGTGTTCGTAAATACTACATAAGGGCAAAATTGCCAGCGCTTGCCACTGAAGACTGAAAAAAATCCAATTAAATCGTACTGCTATTACTAAAAAGCCTAACAAGACCAACGTGATGGATTCTCCTTTACCTGCCCCAGGCTCTCCCTCTCTCCCCCCTCGTCTCTCCCCTGGCCGCGGCCGCGGTGCTGCATTTTCCGCTCCTCGGTACCTCGACCGCTACGCCCCAACTCCGACTGAACCCCTGCCTCCCCCAGTAAAAAAATAATCAGCCCTTGCAAGCGTCGGCTGAGTCACTCCCGAGTCAGGATTAAGGGGCACTAACTAGGCGGCAGAAAATCGCAGCCTCCTGGGAGCGACCATCAAAACAAGCAGGGAAATAAAAGAGCTTCCCTTTCTGCTTCCCTTCCTCTCCCAGGAAAAGCCCTCCAGGTTGGCAGCCCAACACACGCACGCACACACAGACACGCACACAACTTCGCAGGGCTTCCTCCAGAAGGGAGCACGGGCTTGCCGTGGTTTATTTAGGGGGAGGGTTTGCTGGTGGGTTGTTTGTCGGGTTTTTTTTTTTGGGAGGGGGGGGTGCATGTGGCTCCCCTGCCCTGCCACATGTCATTCTAGCAGCTAAAACAATGCATCATGTGGGATCGAGTAAGATTGACTGGAAACGGACGGCAGGTTCCCCAGCCCGGAGAAGATGGCTATGGGCAGCGAGGGGGGGACCCGCCTGCCACCGCCCCGCACCGCCGAGCCCCAGCGCGGGCTGAGGGGGGGGCAGGCAGCGCGCCCTCGGGGGGGCTCCCCCGCGGCACCTCCGAACGAACTTACAGGATCCGGAAAGGATTTTCCCAGCCGAGAGGGAGCTCTGCCCAGCCCCGTCCGCCGCCGTCCTCCCCGCTCCCGCTGCCGCCGGCTGCGCCCCCGCTCCCCTCCGCACCGCACTGCGCCTCCATGCACGGCTGGAGGCGGCGGGGGCCGGCGACTGAGCTCGCCTGGCTGCGGCTCGGCGCCCGGCGAGTCCGGGCTCGGCATTAGCCGATCCCATTGACAGTTTGCAGCCAGCAGCTGCAGTCATTAAAAGCCATTTACACCCTGGCCTCCTCACACAAAGCTAGAGCGCCAACAATTATCTGCTTGCACATTTCAGGACATGAGAGTGTGTCCCTAACAGGCTTAGGGGAACGCTGAATCCCCGGCGGGGCTGGGTAAGCACGGGGATCCGCTCCCCCCGGGCTGGTCGACGACCACCGCGGCTCGGTGGCCCACGGCGGCAAGGAGAGCCGCAAGCGTTATAGGATGCTGGCTCCTCCGTCCACAGGAGCTGCTGGCTGGCAGGGCTCCTGTGCTGGGCGTCCGCGGGCACGGAGGGGAAAGCGGGCTGCAGAGACCTTGATATTAGCTGATAGGCACATCAGGATGGTGGGTTTGCTTGGCTTTAAACGCACAGGCACACACAGACGGGGTAGGCATGCACTGAACTGCCCTAGAGAAGGCTATTTTGAAAGAAAGATTTTCTCCAGAAATGCAGTTATATGCTTCATATGTCGGGGAAAAGAAAGAAAGGAAAGGAGAGAAAGAAAAAGGGAAAGAGAAGAAAGAGAGGAAGAAAGAGAAAGAGAGAGAGAAAGGGAGAAAGGGAGAAAGAGAGAGAGAAAGAAAGAAAAGAAAGAAAAGAAAGAAAAGAAAGAAAAGAAAGAAAGAAAGAAAAGAAAGAAAAGAAAGAAAAGAAAGAAAAGAAAGAAAGAAAGAAAAGAAAGAAAGAAAGAAAGAAAGAAAGAAAGAAAGAAAGAAAGAAAGAAAGAAAGAAAGAAAGAAAGAAAGAAAGAAAGAAAGAAAGAAAGAAAGAAAGAAAGAAAGAAAGAAAGAAAGAAAGAAAGAAAGAAAGAAAGAAAGAAAGAAAGAAAGAAAACATATATAGAGAAGCTTTGAAAGGTTCGTCAGGAATCGTAACAGAGGGATGCAACCTATAGGGGAACGACCAGTGTATAATCTTCTGGGAGATTTAAAATAAATAAATAAATAAATAAATGTCGGATTGGATTTTATTCTGGAAATAAATTTTAAGGTAGTTTAATCTGCAGCTTGAAGAAAAAAATGGAATCAAATATTAAGAAACTCCCTCAGGAATTCCCCCACCCTCCCCTCTGTAATCCTTTACATAAAAAGAAAGGATTACAAAGAAAAAGATTTTGTGTGTATGTATTAAAATCTTTGGCTAAACATATTGTTGTCCAATTAATACCTCCAAGTCGATTTGTAGAGGGGCTGAGAAGTCTCTTTCCCTCCTCAGCTATACAACTGGAAATCCGAACCAGGGAGGGAGAGGGGATGAAAAAAAAAGTTTTCCCCAAGTCTGTTAACAGAAGTGTTTAAGCAGATCACTAAAAATGAAGAGGGCGAGTTATTCCCATTAGAACCGTGAAGCCGCGTAGCACACCGATGACAGTTTAGTGGAAATCAGATGAATGTGTAATACAGCGAGCTCCTTCCAGTCCAGCAGCTCTTCCAACCGGACCTATTCATCTGCCACTTGGAATTATTTCACGAGGAGTGCGCTGTGAAAGGATCACAACCAGTTTGGAGCCCAGCTAAAGAACTTCTACCACCCATAGCAGTATTATTATTATCCTTCGGATAGGGCAAGTCACGCTATGTTTTCACATTTTAATTGTAATATCTCACTTCCCTCCCCCCCCCCCTTCCCTCCATTGATGTCTGAAAGTAGTTTGGGCTCCAAGCCTCACCCCTCGATCTCCATCGGAATGCAGAAAAGATCTTTAAAAAAGTTTTGAATTCCTCAATGATTTTTCTTCTAGAAAGGCGGCTTAGGATAATTATTTCAGCTTTATTGAGGGCAGATTAGTTGAAGTCTGGATGCTGCGTTTCAATACTCGTTGTACATGCCTTTACAATGTCGGTATTGTTTGCTACTGTGTGTGAACCTATTCAAAATATACACTTTTTAACACCAAGCAAAGTCCTGTCTAAATATACACAGTAAGTCTGGAAAGATGTCCATGACCCGTACAAATCTCTGTAAATCACACTTCCATAGCTACAGAAACTAAACAAAAGAGTTACCAGCTCAAGATGCTGATTAAATCTTCTTAAAAGCAACATACCTAATAATAAATATAGTTGCATGGTAGCGAGGTCTGGCGAACTAGCGAGGTTTTACTGAGGGATGGACTCGGAGCACCACAGCCTTGTTCCCAACTGGGAAATTTAAAAAAAAAAAAAAAAAAAAAAAAAAAAAAAGGACAGGAAAGGAAGAAAATAAATATGGGTTCGAACTTGCTTTTGCTCGCTTCCCTTTCCTCCTCCCCGCACAGAAGTCCTGCAAGTTCGTGCCAGAAATTGCGGGGGAACTGAGCTGAGGGATGCGGTGTAAAGCGGGAGTGGGTTTGGGGTTGCGGAAGGTCGCGGGGCTGCGGCGAGAGGAAGGGGCGAGAGGAGGTGAGGCGAGTGGGGGGTCCAGAAAGCCGGAATGAAGGAAAAATAAAGTGGAGAGAGGGAAGAGAAAGGAGAGAAAGAGAGGGCGGGCGTGGGGAGCAGGCGTGGGACGGGGGCGGCAGCGAGCCGGGGCGGCCGGAGCGGGTGCGGGGTGGGCTCCCTGCGCGGCTCTCGGCGGAGCCTCCGCGGAACTCCGCGGGCAGTGGATCCCTCCTTCCGCGGCGAGGGGCAAGCGAAGCGGGGAAGCAGGGCTAAGCCCAGGCTGTGCTGTGTGTGCCTGCTCCTGGAAGGGTCACCGGCGTGAGGATGGGTCTAATGATCTCATCTTTCTTTTCTTCCCCGGCACTATTAGTGCTCAGATAGGCAGAATGAAGTGAAACTACGTGCAAATCATGTGTAAATTGTCTCAGTTAGGAGCCCTTTATCCGAACGTGTATCCCAGCCTGGCCCATTTACTTTCCCCCCATATCTCCTTTAGCTTTAACGAGGCTCGTTAAGATCACAATAATATTCCACCCTCTAATTGCTCATCCCATTCAACAAATATGTGCACACTGCTTTTCGCATTATTTGATCCCTTATTTAGGAGGGGTGTGGAGAGGGAGGGGGCAGAGAGAGGGAGAAGGGGAAGTGCTGAGATTAGGAGTTGCAAAGATTAAGGGGAAAAAAAAAAAACCCAACCCACAAGCAGGCTTTTCCACCACCCGCCCCGCTTCCCTCCCCCCCCGCGCGTTCGGGCGAAGTGGTAAAAACCTTCCTTACGTACTCCGTAATGATTGGCAGGGCTGACAGTGATTGGCAGGGGCTGCCATGGCAACGCCACAACGACACTCAGAAGACCAATAGAAAAGCGAAACAAAATGTTTCAGCGCCGCACTCACTGTGGATTTAGGGGAGATATTATGAGGCTGTTGTCATTAGGGCGATCGCTGTTGAATCACTGAATCCTGACTCGGCGGCGGCGCGGGGCCGGGTGTGTGTGAGTGCGTGTGTGTGTGTGTGTGTGCGTGCGTGAGTGTGTGTGCGTGAGCGCGCGTGTGTCCGCGTGTGCGTGTGTGTGCCCCCGTGTCTCTATGTGGCTGTGTGTGTGTGTGCGGGTGTGGATGCGTGCGCGGTGCGTGTGCCCTTTCCTCCCTTCTTCCTCCCTTTCTTTCTTTTCTCCTTGATTTATCTCCCCCTCTCCCCGGTCATCCCATGGTGTTCAGGTCCCCGCTAGAGCTTTATCCCACCCATTTCTTCTTGCCAAACTTCGCCGCCGACCCGCACCACCGCTCCCTCCTTCTGGCCAGCGGCGGCGGCAGCGGCAGCGGCTCGGGCTGCAGCCCCGGGGCCGGCGGCGGTGGAGGCGGCAGCTCCCGCGCACCCCACGAAGAGTTGTCAATGTTTCAGCTGCCCACACTCAACTTCTCCCCGGAGCAAGTGGCCAGCGTCTGCGAGACGCTGGAGGAGACGGGAGACATAGAGAGGCTGGGGAGGTTCCTCTGGTCGCTGCCGGTGGCGCCGGGGGCATGCGAGGCCATCAACAAGCACGAGTCCATCCTCCGCGCCCGGGCGGTGGTGGCCTTCCACACGGGCAACTTCCGAGACCTCTACCACATCCTGGAGAACCACAAATTCACCAAGGAGTCCCACGGCAAGTTGCAGGCCATGTGGCTCGAAGCGCACTACCAGGAGGCCGAGAAGCTGAGGGGTCGCCCGCTGGGGCCGGTTGATAAATACAGGGTGAGGAAGAAGTTCCCGCTGCCCAGGACCATTTGGGATGGCGAGCAGAAGACGCACTGCTTCAAGGAGAGGACTCGCAGCCTCCTGAGGGAGTGGTACCTGCAGGACCCTTACCCCAACCCCAGCAAGAAAAGGGAACTGGCTCAGGCCACGGGGCTCACCCCTACGCAAGTGGGCAACTGGTTCAAAAACCGAAGGCAAAGAGACAGAGCGGCGGCGGCTAAAAACAGGTCAGTGGGGCTGCGGGACCCGCTCCGGACGGGGGGCAGGGGGCGGCGGGGCTCCGCGCGCGGCAGCGACCCGCTGCATCCCCTCTCCTCCTCGCCGCCACCGGCAGAAGCCGGTCCCCCTGCCGGGCGGTAGGTCTCCTCCGGCAGCCACCGGGATGCGCGGGGGCAAGCGCGGCTCAAAGTTGTGCGGGGCGCCCCGAGCCCTGCCCGGGCTTCCCACCGCCTCCCGGGATGCGGGCCCGAGCGCCTCCGTCCGCGCCGGTGTGTGTGTGTATGTGGGGGCAGCGGCGGGAACAGAGCCGGCTCTCCCGGCCTCCCTCCCCGCAGCCCATTACCGCCGGCTACGGGAAACCCCTCCGGCCCCGGGCCGGGGGGGTCCGGTTCTACCCTCGGCTCCCCGGGATGCGCGTCCGGGCGGGCCCGGAGCGGTGCAGCCCTCGGCCGAAGGGCCGAGGTGGGCGGTGCGGTTCCGAGCGGGTGCTGCAGAGCGGGCGGCCCCGCTCCGATTGTCCGTGCTGCTCTGCATGCGCGGCGGGGCCCGCACAGTCGCTCGCTCAGCCCGCACCCTCGGCTCGGGGAGAAAAAGGGAGAGCCTTTAAGAGATCGGAAAACCTCTTTTTTGTTGTTGTTGTTTCCCCATCCCCGTTTCTCT
Organism: Podargus strigoides; assembly: GCA_028020825.1. Taxonomy (NCBI): domain Eukaryota; kingdom Metazoa; phylum Chordata; class Aves; order Caprimulgiformes; family Podargidae; genus Podargus; species Podargus strigoides. The sequence goes on along the minus strand of CM051619.1, from coordinate 94,036,530 downwards.
GTTTACACGACATACCGACCTGGCCCTCCGCTCCTGTTTCCTATGCATTTATTTGCGTCTCTCTCGGTGTCTTGTCATTTTTTTTCCTTTTTTTCTCTTCCCCCCCCCCCCCTCTGTTTTGTCATTATAAAAGCGAGGCATCCTTCTTTCTTTTTTTTTTTTCTTTCGTCACCCTCCGTAAAAGTTATTTTGCAAATGAAAATGGACCTTTAATCCAGCCTGACACATTGTTTTTATTTTAATTTAAGTTTGGCTACCGCTGTAATCATGTAAACAAAACTTCTTGTTCTCGTAAATGCTGTCTCTTAAATTCCTCCTAATTATAGTACTGGTGCTATTGATTCGAGATTCTGTAGGAGAAATGCAACCTGAAAGTTCCCTCGCCATTTAATTTCCATTAAATGGAAAACAGATCATCTCAGGACTGTAAATAAACAGAAGTTGCCTACGGATGCTTTTGTTGACTCAACGCTGTTGACAGCAGATGAATGCACCAGGAATTGTAAATGGGAGAAAAATCAAAGACGCCGAAATTAGACAACTTAAAATAAAGAGAAATGTAGGATAAACTGGATTCATTTTTTTCTGTCCTTTGCAGGCAGTTAAATAGAAAATAACCCGGTGGGAAGCAGTTGAGCGCAGAGTGTATTTTGGTTTGTAGTGGCAGTGCTAGGCGCTAGAGGTTGTGGCTGGCTGCTCAGCCCAGGGCTCCCAGCGCTCACCCTCGATTCCGCCTTTCTTTGGCCTCCGAGCGGAATAAACGGGCTCAGGGGAGTATCCACAACACGCTAGGGTACCTAAAAATTATTTATTGCCTCTTAAAAAAAAAAGTGTTCAGCGGCAACGTGCCCTTAAGTGTTGACGGTGAAAGGACCAGAGCTTTAAAGCCGGTTTTAGCTTCCAGATGGAGAAGGGACTTAGGTTTTGAGCGGAGAGAAACGCTGTGTTCCACCATCGCCCTGTTTTATTTTATTGATAGCGCTGCCTCCCCGGATGGGACCTCGCTCCAGTCCTGCCCCACACCCCGCAGTATTTATTTACCCGTGCGCTGGTTTATTTAGACATATATTCTCCAGAGCACAGAGTGAGGATCCCGTACGATTCTCTCCCGCTACAGAGCGGTCCCTGCAGCTCTTCGCGGTTGGGGGCTGGGGGAGCTCACACGGACGGGGTTTTCTCCCAGGCCGGCGGTGCTGCGGGCGGGAATGGCTATCTGGGGGAAGAGAATCCTTTCTCCCCCCTCGCCATCCCTTTCAAACCCTCCATTTGTGTTTGCGCTGGGTGCCACCCCCCCTCGAGGGGAAGCCCCGGCCATGCCCGCAGCGGGGGCAGCGCGGCCCGGGCGCACGGCTGGGCCCTCCCGGGCTCCGCGGGGCGCTGCGGGCAGCGGCGGGGCCGGGATGGCCGAGGGTCCGCTCCGCTCCGGGCCGGGCCGGGGCCGCGGCTGTCCGGGTCCGGGCGGGCGGCATGCCCTCGGCGGCGGCGTTGGCGGGCGGTGTCTCAGAGGGGCTGTGCTGTTGTTTTGTCTCCCGGCGCGATGCAGGCTCCAGCACCAGGCGATAGGACAGAGCGGGATGCGGTCGCTGGCAGAGCCCGGCTGCCCGACACACAGCTCGGCCGAGTCTCCCTCCACGGCGGCCAGCCCGACCACCAGCGTCTCCAGTTTGACAGAAAGAGCCGAGACGGGCACCTCCATCCTCTCGGTAACCTCCAGCGACTCGGAATGTGATGTATGATATCGGAAAACAAACAAAAACAAACAAACAAACAAAAAAATTCCAAATCCAAACAGCCAAGCACCCTCTCCCCGACCCGAGCAAAAACAAACCGAGGCAACCTAGAATCAGGACACACACACGCACTCACGCACACACACAGCCAGGAGGAAAGAAAAGGCCAAACCCGACCCAAACATAATAGCAAACAGACAGGGATCAGAGAATCCACCACCACCACCACCGTCAGCCAACACCACCACCAAGAGATGGAGCTAAAACTTCAACAGTCACAAACGCTGGTGCTGCAGCGGGGGGGGTGGGGGGGGCGGGTGTGTAGGGGGGCCGGGAAATAATAATTATTATATATATAAAAAGAAAAAGAAAAAAAAAAAAAGCAAAGCAAAAGTGACAATTGTATTCTTTTTAGGACAAGCACGATTTCTCCTTTGCGCTTTTCCATGGACGCATTTCACCCACTTGCATGATGATGATGATTAAATTTGTATCTGGGAAAAAATATTCTCTATAGTAAAGGAAAACAAACAGAAACCAGACAAACAAACGCAAACTCCCATCGAATTTGTACAAAAAAAACCCAAACGAAAAACAAAAATAATAATTAAAAAATAATTAAAAAGGAACTCCTTGAAGAGGGAAATAACAAATGTTTATCGCCTTTTTGTTGGTCCTATTTCTCTTTCTCTCTCCCCTTCCCTTTCTCTCTGTTTTTTGGTTGTTTTGTTGTTGGTTTTTTGTTGGGTTTTTTTTTCCAAAGTCCAAGTGATGGTCCAGCCAAGATGCAATTTTCTGTTTTTTTGTTCAGCAGACAATCATTTTATTCGTAAAGCACCTTTTTTTCTACACTTCTGTCACTGCCTGTGTGGGTACTGGTTATAAATGTGGAAAAAGAATAGTTATGACTGTAACAGATTTTTATTTTTATTTCAAAATTTTATATGAATTATGTATATCTTAATGATGCGGTCATTTTCCCAGTTTGTAATATATGTGTAGAAATGCTTGTATATGATATTTGCTCTACTCTTTCTTTCTCCCCCCCTTCCCTCCCCCCCCCCCCCCCGTCTATCTCCCTCCCACCCTTTCTTTCTCTCTCCTTTTTATTTTCCTTGACTCGGTGTTCCTTGCACAAACTTAGCTGTCAAGATCTGACGTGCTAGGTTTTCAAAAGGGACCTCAGAGATAGAAAAAAAAAAAAGACAAGAAAAAGGAAAAAAAAAAAAAAAAAAAAAAAAAAGCTTAGGGTGCAACTGTAGTTATCTTATGCAAAAGCTATTTTGAGTATTTCATAGCAGCTTTGGGGGGTCTCTTCTTAAACTCCACGTAGGACGCTTAAACTATTGTTTCCTTAACTGCGTGTTTATCTATATGTACAAACTTTCTAAATCAAATACAGTATTCCATTTTCTTATCTATCCAGCGATGTCGGTGTTTTTGTCTGCCACGGAACAACACTCCCAATTACCCCCACGGTGTGTGCGCCTGTCCCCGCGGGGCGCGCAGCGCTGCCACCGCCCCCCACCCCCCCGGCTGGGCAGGACACCTCGGAGGGATTTTGGGGGGGAGGACAGAGCGGTCCTGCGCAGAGGCTGGGGGCGGCAGAGCGGACGCCGGGGCTGCTGTAGCGGCAGTGCGGGGCGCGGCAGTGTGCCTCCGTGTCCCCTCCGCCACCGCGGGCTCCAGCATTCCCCCCCCCCCACCGCCCCTCGGTGCTGTTTTTGTGCACTGGGAGCTGAGCGGTTTCCCCCGGCCTCCCGTCTGTAGGGCTGGGTGTCTGCAGAGAGCGGGGAAGATATTTCGGGATTTGTTTTGTAGCTTTAAATGAAAACAAAAACATAAACTCCTCGCCCTGAGCAGGCTGCAGCTCCTCCCCTCGAATCCGGAGTACATTGTGATGTGCTGAAAGAAGCCTTTATTTGCATGACTAACACTATTTCAGCATCTTTCTTTCCCCCCCCCCCCTTTTTTTTTTTCTTTTCCGTTTTCTTTTTTTTTTTTTTTTTTTTCCCCCATTAAAGTTGTGCTTTGCCCTGGGCAGATTATTCAGCCGTGAATTAACTAGAGGTAAATTCTAAACTTGTTTTTACTTGAAAATACAATTTTGAAACTTACTAGGGACGTAAGGAGAAACGTGCCTGGAATTTCTTGACCATTTCCAAACAAATTTGGATTTCCGATCTACCTTTGTGTTGCCCCAGTCCTCTCTCCCTCTTCCCTCCTCCCCCTTTTTCGGGGGGAAGTCCGAGCTAGGTTTACGGGAAGCCTTAGGAAGCCCCTAAGAGTGCTTCCCCGCGCATCCCCCCACCCCAAGAAACTGCTTGGGGGCCTGGGCGAGCCCCCTAGGGTGTGAGACCTTAGAGCAAGCCACTAATGGATAATTTTAACGAATAAGATGACGTGCAAATATATTCGTACACCTTTGATGCCCCTGAGGAAAAGCCTCTCGTGTGCTCGCAGCGAGCACGAAGGGGACGTGTACCCCGTGAGACCCTCCCCACGCAGCCGGGGCAGGAAAGAGTTTCCATGCTGAGAACCCGCGTTGGGGTTGGATTTTTCCTCCGTTTCCCCGTCAGAGCCACCACGGGGAAGGAGACGGAGTGCCTGAGGAGGCGTCCGCCCCGTCGGGGTTCGCCTCCCCCGGCTCCTTAACAGGATCTCCCCACGGGCAGCTCCTGCGGTGTCACTGCCCCATTGCCAACACGAGTGGGGGGTGAAGAGACAATAACGCCCGGTTGTGCGAAATCGCAATGGAAGGGAATTGCTGGGGAGGGGGAAAACTCCACACAATAGAGCTCCCGTGTTCTGCGTGGGTGGGTGAAAAGGGTCGTGTGATGGACTTAGCTCTTCCCCTCCCCCATGAGGCTTTTAGAGGGGCGAAATATTACCCGGGAGAGGATAAAAGGCTCCCTAATAGCCGGCACCCTCGGACGGGTCTCACTCCTGAGCTCGGGCCGTTCTTCCTGCCCCCCCTCCGGCAGGGAGGGAGCGCAGAGGCCTTCCGGGGAAGAAATCCGGGCCGCTCCTGTCACCCCCGCTTCGGGTAGGAAGGCGATCTTCCATGTCGGTGCTTTGTTTTTGAGCTCAATATTCCTGCTCCTCACTGGTAGGAGTGTGGTTCTCATTCTGCCTTATTTTTAACGGGATTTCATACCTGAAAGGATTCAGAGGCGTGAAAGTTTGGGATTTTTTTTCTTGTTCTTTCTTTTAATTCATTTTCGTGTCTGGAAGCTGTAGCTGAAGGAGTCGAGCCAGCAGCGATAACCTACCTCGGCAGAGCCTTACACGGATGGCTTTGGATTTTTCTTCCCTCTGATGAAGCCCTCCAGAAGATCGCCCCGTCGTGCCGTAGCAGTTAAGGGGGGGCAGAGACTGCCTTCAGCCTCACCCCACCCGCACTTTGCCTGGGGCTCCAGCCTCCTGCCCCTCCAGCCTCCCGGGCAGGGCCCTTTCTGCCGTGCCATTTGCCACTCCCATCCCCGAGAAGTTACCCACCCCATCCTAAACCCAGAGGAGCGGAGTGTGTCCCCGTTGGGTGTGTTCGCCTCTCCCCGGAGCCCACGGGCCTTTGTGCGGCGCGGCCGGGGGTGTGTGTGGGGGGGCACGACGACACACTCACGGACACACACATCGAGGGGGGCGCCGGTGCCCGTGCTGTTTCGGGGTGCCAAGGGTGCAGCTAATTATACGCCGTTTGAAAAGCCGGGCTCCGTACCGGATAAATGATGTTGTTTTAGGATTTGCATTAAAAACCTGAATGGCTGATTGAGGTGTAAATCTATGAAAAGCTGCGTTTAAGCCTTCTCACCCACTAAGTCCATCTGCCCCGGGAAGATAGGGCCTATCGAGTCCCGCCAAACTGGGGGGTTGCCTCCTCCCTGCCCCCGGCCCAGCATTATCGACGGCCCTTCTCCAGCATTAGTTTATTATCCGCGCCGAGCTCGGCCGTTGATGAAGATGAAATGACTCGGAAGCTGGAGCGGGTTTGATCAATATTTAAGCGAAAGCCGGAGGACGGGAGGCAGATGGCCGGAGCCGCAGCACACCGGGCTGCCTGCCCGGGAGTCGGCCCCGCTCCCCCGGCCCGCCCCGCCCGTCGGAAGTCGGGCAGAGACCAGCCGGGTCCGGCAGCAATCTGGAGACGATAGTTACCCTCCCCGCGCCGCCCATCCCCTCGCCGTGGGGCTATACCGCCGCCTTCATTCCCAACGGGCTCCCGTTTGCGGCTTCACCGGCGTGAGTGCGCTCCGGCGTAGGGGCCTGGGACCACCGGAGTCACCTGCCCTCCTTCCCCTCTCGCTGCCCGAGGGTCGGCCAGAGCCCTTTAGCGTGGCTGAGTGTCCTTTTCTGTGCCTGCTGGGCCGTGGCTCTGCGGGCCCTCCGCGGCCAGGCGTGGGCTCCGAGCATCCCTGGCTCCCTCTGCCCAATCGGTGACAGCCGCCTTTTCCAGGGACTTCAATCTGCTTGCCCGTTGCCCTTAATTTTTAGCATACCCAGATGAGGTTACTGCCCCGGCCCGAAGTGAAAAGAAACGTGGACGTTGGTGCCCTGGTATTGCTCTGATTTCTTCGGTTAGCTGAGCACAACTTTCTATTCGTGTTTATTCATGCAGTTTCTTATTGAGCTCCACATCGCGCTGGCCTGGATTCCGCGTGTAGGGAGAGGACAGACAAACGTTGCCTTTTTCTACAGCACACACACGGGTGTGCAGACTGACACACGCACACACCCGCACACACCCGAGTCCCAAAATGCAGGGGACACGCGTGGGCTGTGGCCGCATCCCCACACTGCAGAGCGCCCCGATACACAGAAGTTTGTAAATGGTGTGTAAAAAAGGGGGAAATGAACCAAACCATCCAGTTGCAAACTGACCAAGGGATGGAGAAGGCAAGGAGGCGGGGGGACGAGGGGGGGAAGAGTTTAGAAGAGAAAACACTGAGGATATTACCGACCGTAGTACTAAATATTCTCTTCCAGCACGGTAATGACAAAAGGCAGGGGCTGTGGGGACACAGCTCTGATTAAATGATACTAAAGGGATTTGTGTTGCTGTGTCTGGGGGAGGGACGCCTGTGGGGTTTTGTTTTCCTCGCCGTCCTTCTTTATTTTGGAAGCAAGGTGTTTTCAGGCCAGAAGGCTTCGAGGCGGCTCGGCACCTTGAGATCCGCAAGTGAAGAAAGATGCAGAAGAATAATGAATAAAGAAAGGGTGGATGTAAATATCTGGAAGCGCGTGATTAGAACCGCCTCACCGTAAGGGAGACGAAGTGGCAGGATCGGCTCTCCCTGCGGCAGGCGAACAGGTCGAAAAAGAAAGAAAAAAAACTACACTGGAAGTCAAGATTTACAGTACCTAAAGCCAGCCTGTGACTGACTTTCATTCCAATCCCAGCTATTAGAGGGAGATTTAGCTCTACTGCAAATATTTGCTTTTTTGTCCCCATAGAAACATCATTAGGGGAAGTTCATTTAATAATAAGGTCAATTAAAGAGTATTTTTCCATGAGTGGAGGAAAAATTCCTTTCCTACTGGAATAACCTCTTTAGTAATATCTGGCAACAATCAGGTAGCACGGCAGTTCACCAGAACACACTGATTTGCACCCGGGCCTGGAGGAGTGTGTGTGTTTGAGTGGGCGTGGGTACATGCGTACACGGGTGAGCACACACGTCCACGCAGCGTGGCTGTGTGCACTCGCTGATGGGATGGAGTTGGTGTACATAATGTCCACACACACGCACTCACATATATATATGTGGACCCACATATACGTAGACATGTTTTCAGATTAAAGTAGCTCTTGTAATATCTTGTAGAACACTAAATATTCCCTTTTAATATCTAAATAGGTCAGTAATACAGTTCAATAACATTGGAGGTGTCTGTATATTCTCTCTCTCTTCAGTCTGTGATAAAACATTCTTTAAGACTATTGGGATTTTACACTGTAATTCTATTAAATAGTAATTGAAGGGTCGCGAGAGGCTATGATACAGGATCAGCAGTGTGTAAGCCGTCCGTTTGAACTTTAATTTGGAATCATAGGCAGATGGGATCATGGCCTCTTTGTGGTGCTTGCAGATTTAAAACTAGCCGGCACATGGAGCGGGGGGGGGCGGGGGGTGGGAAACCCCTGCAATGCAGATTCATTCATTAAACATGAAAGGTTAGTGCTAGAGAGGATAAACGTTTAGACGTCTAGGTAAATACAGAAATATACTTTCCTCCCCTCACTTCCCTCCTACCATCACCCCCAACTATCTCAGTTACTGATTTTCTATTGTTATTACAAATAACTTTCCTTTATATCCCCAGTGGGGATAAGTGTACCTTCAATGACTTATTCATACCTGCATCACAGTCTGTCTGCGAAACTTTTATGCCACTTGCAGACGAGGGTGGGGGTGAGGGGGGTGGAGGGGGGTGGGAAGGCAGCTTTATTTATTTATTTATTTATTTACTCTTTCTCTGCCTCTTCCTTGCGCCTCCTTGGACTGTTTTTGAAAAGTCTCTAGGAAGGATTGTCAGAGACAAGCCCCGCTGTATAGATGGGGACACAGCAGAGAAGGAGCGAGCTGTTTTCGGTTTAAAAACGGAAAAATAAAAGAGTATGGTATCAATTGATCCGCCGGAGCCGAGCGGTAAAAGCCACATTCTGCATCCGGAGGAGCCGTGGGTGCCGTTCCTGCGTGCGGCGGGGAGCTGCTGAGCGCGGCCGAGGTGGTGTGTGGGCATAGGTGCGTGTCCGTGGGCGTGTGTTGGTGACCTCTTAGGCCCGAGGACGTTGTAGTTCCACCTTATCTGAAAACAAAAGACTTTCCAACTGCGAGAGTCAAAGCCACCCCCCACCCCCACCCCGCCCCGCCTCCCTGCCTGTATCGTATTAAAAAGGAGCTTTCATTGTTTATTTCTAAATATTTGTGAAGCAGACAGTGTATGGGTTAACCTAATTAACACATCCATACTGTATATTCGTGGACCAAACAGTACGGTGAATTTCTAATGCGATGGCTGAATGTGATAGGCATTTCTGTGTTACAGGAGATTACAGCAACACTGGAGCATTTCCAGATTGTAGATGGTTTTAGATGTTGAATTTCCAGATGAGTATTTACCGTCATAACTAATTTAAGACCATTATTAAATAGAAATTCTCAGCAGGGCTCTTTAATGATGGAACACGTTACTAATTACAGAGTTTACGCTCTGTTTTGGCTAAGCAGTCTAGAGGGATGGGATTGTGCTCTGCATGCAAAGCCAATATTACTAACGAGGAGACATCATACCCCTAACATTTCAATCATATTATTAAAGAAAGCCACTTCTTGCCCTATCTGCGCGGGGATATAGCAAGACCATTTTGTTTACCGGGTTCCCAAGCTCTGGAAAGAGCTGGAATAGAGAGCGGGATCCCTCCTCTGCCTCCTCCTGCTCCCAGCGGTCTGGCCTCGGCGGCGGGGCTGTGCAAACGGGCCGCCCCCGCTCCTTGCCGCCCGCCGCCGCCCCGGGGCTCCTTCTTCGCCCTGCCCACAGCCCCTGCCGGCACTCCGCGCGGGCGGCAGGGGCTTAAGAGGAGACAGCAGCCGGGGAGCCCTCCCAGCTCCCCCCAAAAGTCGTGGGCAAAGACGCACTGGGGGGCTGCGCAGAGCTGGTTCTGTGTGCAGGTAGATAAATACGTACAAACACCCGTGTAAGTAAAGGGCAGTTTTGGTGGTGTTCCCCCCTTCGCTCCTCCCCCGGGACATCGTCCCCTGCGCACCCCAGGCAGCGGCCGGTGCGTTTCCCCGGCGGACGCCGGCGGTCCCCTCGAAGCCCGAGGGAGCAGATCTGCGCCGGGGGGTTTGTAATGAACCGGGACGAGGTGTGGCGGGCTGCAGGACAGGGGCCCCCGCCGCAGCCCCCGCGCCCCCTTCCCCAGTAAGAGCGGAGGAAGGGGTACCCGAGGGCGGCCCGGCGCCCCCCGCTCCCGCCCCGCTGTCCCCTGGGTCACCCCGCTCGTGCAGGGCTGGCACTCGCCGGTCCTCTCCATTCCTTTGAGAATACAACAGCCCTGGGGACAGAAGGAGGCGAGGAAGATCTATGGCTTATTTACTCATCTCAGATGCGGGCCACCTAAAATTACATTTAGTTTTCCTGACAATGGCAATTTTCCTCTCCCCCACCCCCTTCCCGGCCCACCTCCTCCCTCCCTCCCTCCCTCCCTCCCTCCTTCCCTCTCTCCAGGTTATGGAGCACGCTGCTGCGCTGAGACCCGGTGTCACTGCTGCGTTTGCCTTGCCCTTGAGAGGACGACAGGCAGTTCTCGGTCTGTTTTCATTCTCGCCATCCATTAATGTGTTTGATCTGAGGGATTAATAAGCACCACAGACAGGTTTGCAGTAACCTGCTATTACCTTCAGCGGCGGTTTTGTCCGAGTGCAGACTTTTTGGATTGACTCACTCTGCCTCTCTTAAAGAAGATTCAGTGTCTGTTCTTTCTACAGATGGACAAACACATGCACGTGCATGTATACATGTATAAACACACAAACACGTTTTCTCTTTATACAGACATACGTATTTGAAAGTGCAGTTGAGTATTTCCCCCCTTCCCAATCTGGTCCTACAGAACAGGAAAGTCGAGGAGTCACCAGAATCCAGGCCAATGCCCGGAAACTCGAAAGGTTTCCCCCTCTCCTTCTCTTTGAAAGAACCCTTTCAATACCATCTAAACAACAATCTGGACATACAAATCTTCGCCTGGATTTGAGGAAAATCAAATTATCTCCTCTCCTCACTGCTGGTGAGCGAGTCAGACTGTGTTAACTGTTCTAAATGGATTCTCTCGGTTTGTCTACTTATGTGTTTTACTGCAGCATGTCGTGTTCAATAACGCATGATGTGGCACACTCTGTAAGTCCGGCCGCTCTCCTGCAGCACCGCTGCCTCCCGACCTCCGGGAACTTCATCCCGGCTGCGGTACCGGGACGGGGACCAGCTCCCTGCTGCTGCGGGGCGCCCCGCACAGGGGACTGGGGCTCTCCCGTCCTCCAGTGGAAGCTAAGTAGAAGGCAAGCACTGGAGGCGGACGTGCATCTCCTAGGGCGTACCGGCTGGGACCCTCCATCCATCGCGGGGGGAGGACGCGGGCCGCTGCCAGACGGTGCAGGCAGCGTCGCGGTGCCCCCTCCCCGGCGGGTGCCGTCCCCCCGCACCCCCCCGGTATCCCGGGAGCCGTGTCCTCGCCGCGCCGCGCTCCCGCCGCCACCGACGGCGCCTCAGCCCGTTTGGAAACTGACTCATTCTGTAAATAATCTTTGACGTCCCCACAAAGCCGCCCTTCGAGGGGAGTTTATTAGCACGGAGCCATTAAAACAGATGTCATGTTAGCTTCCCCGTGACATTTGGGTGACACATCTCTCCCGATGAATTGCTAATTGTCTTCCCGCCCGCAGTAAACATCCCGCTCCATTGTCTGCGCTCAAGAGTTTCTGCTGCAAAATGCTGTCCTGTGCGGCGGAGAGACCTCGCCGTGCGCCTCCCCGGCCCCGGGCTCTGCCCGGCCCCCTCGGCCGCACAGCTCCCCTCCTCCCGTCCCCCAGCTTCCGCATGCCCTTGCTGCCCCCCGGCTGCAACCGCGACCCCGGCGGTGCGGCAGGCCCGGCCCGACAGCCCTCCGCTCTGCCCTCCGCCCCGGCTCCGGCACGGACCCCAGTCCCGGAGCACCCCCGGCCCGGTCCCAGCCCCTTCCCCTGCTCCCGAGAGCAGCCTGGTCTGCGGGGCCGGGGCCCGGGGGGGGATGAGCGTGGCCATCCCGCCGCCTCTCCCCTTCTGGCATAGCACCCTTGCCCAGCTCCTCCGAAATGTTTATTTTGCCTGGAACAAAGGGGGAGCGCGGCGGGGGGCGGGGAGGCTGCCACTTTCCAGCATCGTCCAGGTACGGCGGTAACATATGTCATTTTCTGTAGACTTCGGATGTTAAAGGCGACGCCGAGCCTTCTCCTCCTCATCCCCCGGTGGCGGCACTCGGAGGAAACGTTCCGAGGGCTTTGAAGGGGATAAGACAGAGCAGCCCTAAAGAAGAGCTTTGCAGCGGCGTGGCTGACTGAATCCGTCTTACCTATGTACATAGGGTTTCATATTCATAGCCGTTGTCTGTACGTTGATACATAATCTCTCGCCCTTGTTAATTCTCGATAGATGCAGAGATAACTAATCCTCCCAGCTAGATAGACACGGGCAGATTACGCGAGTGCAATCTATCTACCTCTGCACGCACAGGCACACGCACCTCAGCCGTGCCGCGATCGCACAGGGCTCCCTCCCCGGGAGCGCACAGAGGCAGCAGGTGCAGAGCCCGGCGCCTCGCCTACCCCATGTACAGCTATTCCGTGAGAATAAACATAGACGTAGCACTCACTCAGCTGAGGCTACCTGGCGTTATATTTTTTATGTACTACAGCCACTTTCTTTTCCTCGCCTTCTCTATGTGCTCGAGTTTTATGCAAACACGCGCAAGCTTTCCTTAGGGAGGAAATCTTAGGGACAGACTAGGTAGATCCGGAGTCTTAAAAAAATACATGATTAAAAAACCCCAACAAAACAGCACTTTAAATGATTTAGCTGCTGGATAAAGAGACCTCTTTGGCATCAGCTGAGATGTTATTTTGGTTACCCCAAAGCGTGCCCGTCTCTAACGGCAGCCGGCATTTCCAGGGAGAGTTACCTGGGCTCTGCTTTGTTCTGATTTTTGGCATAGATGTTTTACGGATAGCAAGCGCAAAACAAAGCGGTCTGGGGATGCCTGCTAAATCTCACCCTGAGTGTGCCTAGACCCTGTCCGCCCCCAGCCCGCGGTTGCTCAACTCCCCCTCTCCGGTGAAGCCGGGGGCGATTGTCGCCGCGGGGGGTGGCGGGGGGGTGGGCAACCTGTCCCCGCCGGCTGCTCTAATACCGTGGACTGAAGTCGGCTGAGCTTGTAGGTGTCGCTTCATACCTGTCCGGCCACGCGGATGGGGGGGTATCCAGGCCGGGCCTGGCGGGCTCAGCACCCCCGGAGCGTCCCACCCCCCCTCAGGGAATGGCCCCTCCCCGCACACCGCAGCCTGCCAGCCGCAGCTCTGTGCAAATGGGAACCCTACCCCCGGCTGGGAGAGGGTGTTCAAATGCCACCTCACTACTCCTCGGTGAATATTAAACATCATTGTCTTACAAATGAGGAGAATAATAAACTACTTCTTGAAACCTCAAGTCTCTTACAGCGGGGTCATTAGAGGCGACGAAGCTTTTAGCTCTGAAATCGGATTCCTCCCACCTGCGACTTCCCCGTGTCCTCATGTCCTGAAACAGTCCGTCCCGTTTGTAATCTCTGCTCTGCTATTAGCGATACGCATTGGTCCCCACACGAATGATCCAGGATGAATTACTCCTGCAAGGACTCTCCCCCGAAAAAGTGTACCTTCGCTCCGCTCCTGCCCTTCCGATGATCAAGTGTTCTTGATTGGAAACTGCAATTTTCGGGGGGGAGAGGGGGAGAAAGGAACACGAAGGACACGGGACTGTGTCACTGAATCTGGGTCAGAAGAAAAAGGTAGCCCTTACTCCCCTGCCAAGATTTTTCCCTTCGGCTAATGACTTTGTCCTATGTCAGAAATCGCTCAGATTTGTTTTGATCTGCAGGTCCAGAGCGAATGTTGAAGCATCCTTGAATTTTACACCTCTCTGCTGCAGCTGTGAATGAATCAATGGCTCACTTGAGAATTACCGTGTATCAGAGGGAAACAGCACATTGCAGACAAATAGGGATCGTGTATTAGGAAACAGCTCCCCGAGCTGCATTGTGCAGGCTGATGCTTATTTCTCTCCTTACAAAAATCAAGATACTCTTCGACAACATCCTAGCATTACACCTGGAGAAGGGAGAGAAAAGTCTGGAGAACTGAAGGCGACAGGTTGGAAAATGCAGGCAGGAAACAAGTCACATTTCCTCTCCAAAATAAAAACCTTCTCACCAAACTAAAACACCAAATAAACCACCAATCTATACGTAATCAATACTGATCTGGAACCAATCTGTTCCTGCCCGGCTGCGTGCGGATCCGAGGGCTGCAAGTGCTTGTGATTACCGAGAGTAGGAGGGTCATTTTCTAACAAGGGTGCTCACTGTAGCTGAGCTCCAAATTATCCAGAGAGGACAGATGGCCCTTCTGATCTTATAATGAGAGCAGGGAGTGATTATCAGTCTGAACCAAAAAATGATGCTCTGCTGACATATTTTCACAGTTCTGAAATCTGTGCTTGCACTTCTGCCTCGCTTCATAGCCCTCTTCGTTTAATTTAGGCATCGTTTGGGATTTCGGAGGGCTGTGTGAAATCCGTTTATTTATCTCTCTCTGTGCGTCTCTGATTCTCTCCCCATGTATCTATCTAGGACATGTGTACAGACACAAAACAAAGGAAAGCAAAAGGTCACTTCACAGGAATTCTTAAGCCAAATCACTCTTGGCAAAATATTTATATATAAATATATTTGCCAATAATTAAGAAGCCCAGCTGCCTCCCGGATCCCTACATTTTATGTTTGCTTCTTGGCAGTTTTCTGGAGCTGTTGCATTCCATCTTTGCCGTTACTGCGATACGCGATGAGTCAGCCCAGACCCGAGCTCTCTTTGGAAAAAAAAAAATCGCACTTGTGTATGTACATATTCTGGTTTTGTAGTCACACTTTAACAATTTTTATTTTTTTTTTCCCCTGAGAGTAGAATCCCCTATAGGGAAGAAATACACTCGTGGTGGCCGGGTAAATGTAAAATCCATTTCATCTCCAGATTGCCGCGACTTTTCAGCCTAACAGCAGTGTTGGGTCACCGCTCTCCTGCACAGAAAGCGTTACAGAGGAGGCCCAGGGAAGTTTCCAAAATTTCTGTGCTGGCTGCCAGGAGTCAGACCTCCATCCCTGTGTTGAAGTCCCTCAGAGGTGAGCTTGCAATTGCAAAGAAGTTTGGTCAGTACAAACAAATTAAATCGGGGAACTGTTCAGTGGTTACACAGTCATTTCACACTCTTATTTGCACTGTAATATTGCATTACCCTCTAATTGTCACATATACTTTTCACTCTCCAAATATGAAAGACAAATATTGAATCCATTTAAAGTTGCACCACTTGCCCGGCTGGGCAGGGAACGCATTTTCAGCGTGTTCTTGCTGCCATCTACTGGCTCCACAGCTCTGAGCGAGCTCTTCAGCCCTGGAACTTCTGTTCGCACATCCGGGAAGAAAAAGGTCTATGGCAAGCAGTGGGAAATGCAGCTAAACAGGAAAAGCCGTGAAAATGTCGCCAGTTCCTCTGGGAGGTCGCCACGCCATTCATTTTAAGCACAGCAAATAACTCCTCTTTTCTTCACTGGAGCTGTGCTCATTACGTGGAGCTAAGTATGTGCATGTATCTTTGCAGACCCCAGCTATGGATGTAGGGTGATTTTATAGAAGGAAGGTGGTTATTTCATATTTTTGGTGCTAAGAGATTCCAATAATTTATTCTTTGAAGAACAACAATTTGTTTTGCAGGAAAAAAAAGTTTTAGATATCCCATGTCATTTCCGTCATCACATTTAAAGGCAGCTATTGCCAAAGTCTTCCCTACTCCCTTTTCCCTCTTCAGTACTCAGATGAATTCTGCCCCCAGACTGTGGCAGGAGGTGTGCCATACTGCATAAGTAACAGTCCTGTGACTTCAACTGTATTTTGTGAACACTTTCTCTACGAAGAACTTTGTTTTCATAGCAGAAACATTTTCCCTGAGGTATCATCTTATGTTACTGTCTGTTTATTTCCAAATGACTGCTGATTTGAAATAATGACACCATCTAGTAACTTTATCCCATGAAACACACACCATATATGTAAACAACTTAAAGGAACGTGTGGTTAGGAGAAATGGATAGAGTAATATTTATCATATTTCCACCTGTAGATTGCCTGGGCCAGATCCACTGAGGGCTTAACTACCACTTAATTGTCAAGGCTTGAGCTAAGTCTCCCAGGTCCCTGTGATTCCTCCAGTAAAGTCTCCACAACACCCACACTGCAGATAGTGTGTAGTGACTGTCTGTGTTCTGAGGGCATCAAGAAGCTCTGGGCTTTGGGCCCAGCAGATATGTTGGGTCAAGCATCCTTTTGAGAGCCCACCTGCAGGGCCTCACTCAGGGGACACTCATTTATTATTTTAAAAATACTGCCACCTCCATGGTCTCTTGCCATGTGAGAGACTCAGGTTTTGATTCTTACTCCAAACTAGGCAGGGTATAGCCACAGTTAACCAAAGAAAACCTTTCTTTTTCCATGTGACAGAAGTCCAACTTAAGGAAAGGATTTTTGAGTAAGAGCATGGACTGGATGAGCCACATCCCTCTAGAGCAGTGACTTAGGTAAGTCCGAATTCCTTTAATGCCTTAGGTTTTATCTTTTGGTGACAGGTTTCTGAAGTAGTCTTTCTGAGTTGCCTTGTCTTCTCTATTTGTAGTTCTGCCTGACTAGTTTAGCCATCCTCTGGCTCCACGCTACAGCTTCTGGAGCACCTGCCGTTTGGTACTAGGGATGTCCACATAACTGAGTTTAAGAACCCAAAGTTTAAAACTCCACTCAGCAGAAGAACACTAACCATGCAAGTGATGCAATGCTGAGAGCTTAAGTTTCCCGTGCCTTATTCTGAAAAGCCAAAGTTAAACAGCTTGGTCTCCATGCAAAGGAACTGAGACTCAGACACGAAGCACTGTGCCTACCATCATACAGCTAATGAAGGAATAAAGTCCCAACCTATGGATTCCCATCTGACCTTGACTTCTTCACTGTCTGGCAGAGCATACAGGTCTTTTTAAGGATATGCAAAGATTATAATATGTATTTTGAAATGTTAGACTTTTAAAGTAAGACTGAAGATGTTTACAATACATCAAGAAACATGCATGCCCCAGTGACCCCTTCCCACCCTCCTCTACACAGTCTGCCTATTTTGACCAAAGGCTTCAATGAAACCTGGGCAGAAGTGCTCTGGTGTGAAGTATCTGAGGTATGGATCAGCAGAACAAGGCCTTCACAAACTGTCAGAGGGGTGTATTTATCTCTCAGAATTGTCTGTCACTCCCTCTTTAAGTGGTAGTTGCTTGTTTCTGATTAAGTAATACGTTGCTAATCGTACCTGTAGGAAGCAGATGTGGTAGCTTTTGGCTCCTAAATGGCTAGCTAGCCACCCTGGAGGGTACCTGATGACTACTTTTCTTTCACTGCTTCTAGTCTGAGTCTGAATGTCCATAGAGATTCTGTCTCAGCATATACAAACAACATCATCAGATTAAACAGAACATTGGAAAAACAGTACATTTGGCATTGCCAGTGTGGTATCTACATGACAGCTGTGGTCCACGATCACTCATTTTTTAATCTGATAGCCACTTACACTTGCAAAATGCACTAATGCGCTGCAATATAGTGCTGTAATGCAGCATATTCTAGCTGTGTGCATTTAACCTGTGTTCTGCTCTAAAATACCTGTGCCTCCTAGGTTGAACAGATGGCCATAGAAGATGTTACATGATATCTCCGGTTAAATGGCTCTCCGCACATGAGAAAGTTATTTTTGGGCAGTATACCATATGATCATATGGGTCCTCTGTGACTGAGATGCAAGCGTACAGAGAGCACAGCTGAGACATGTTCTCGGCTCGAGTTGGGGTGGACGAGAAACGTTTGTGTCATTTTGCACATTCTGAATGATTCAGAAATCATGGCAAAGGGCTTTGTGCTGAGGCTGTTGGCTAGCTTTCATTAAATAAGAGATTATTTTTATTCAAAAGAATGGTCCAGAATCTTGTGTGAGGACATCACGAGGGATTCTGAAACATCCAGTGGAAAAAATTGTGTTATTGTTGTTTTAAATAGTGTTCAGCATATGACACTGTGAAACATAATGAGTAGTCTGAACATCTTGCTGCATCACTAATTCATAGTAATGCAATTCTTTTTTCTGAGATGGTTTGTAGTACTTACACTAACATGTAAGTGGTACTTTGCAGTCAGTCAACGCCTACTGTTCAATGCAGTTAGCAGATTTCAAACCTGAGGTATTTCATTCTATGGAAATGTTAACATTTCAAAATTTTCTTTCAGGACAACAAAAAGGCAAAATTCTGAAATTTTAGATACTCAGGAATATCTACATGAGCTGCCAAAATCTTCCATTTCAGTAAGGCTGGAACGCTCCATGCTGGTATGGATTTCTTTTGACTTGATAATTTCAATTTTTCTACTCTATTAATCTAAATTATAAAACTAAAGGGAAATACTTCAACAACTTAGAAATGAAATGTTCCACTATTATTTTCAAAGAATATTCATAGAATTTTCAGCAACCAGTATTGAAATTGACAAATTAGAACATTTTTCCTGAGCTTTAATTGTCAGATAATAAAGTGGCTGGGAGGATAGGAGACTGACTGCTCTGCAAAATAATAATTTGTACTGAAACTGATCACTCTTATTATGATGATTTATGTACTAAAATATGTGTACGAATTATGAAACAAGGGAATTTACATTTACTTTAAATAGTATTCAGAGCTGAATTACTGAAATACCCAGACCTCAATAACACCTTAAGCATTCCTAAAATCAGACAAAGCGCAATGGGAATGAATAGGATTTATTTTTCTTATTTAGTTTTGAGAAGAGGGCAACAATATCCTGTTTACAGTTTAATAATGCTCTTTGGTCTTTAAAACTCCTGTGAGGTTAGATGAAGAGGAGAAGCTTTGCCATGCACCTTCACAGAGAAATTCCAAACCCTACTCCTGGTACTGCACATTTCGGAATGACTCAGGCTTCCCATGTGGCTCTGGCCTACACAGCGTTTGCCTGGCAGTCTTGTTCCAGAGATGACATGGTTAAACAGCACATCCTAAAGAATCACCTGTTTCAGAGTAAAGTTCCTAAACCCCTTGTAGAGGTGTGTACCCTGATACATAGTTGCTCAAGTGCATGAAAACTTTTTTTCCCCTCCAAATTCTATTCAGAGAATTTGAAACAGTTTTCAGTTCGTTCACCTGAACTACATCTGGTGAACTACCTTCCTTGATTTTTCCATGCTTGTGTCAATGGGAAGCATAAAACGAAGCCTAGCTTCCATAGGGGACCAATGCATCTCTGTGCTGAATTTGATGCTGCAGACTAGATAGATGAATTCTGAATGAATGCCAGTCTTACCCCTGTGATGTGCACTTTCAGAAAATGCTCCATGGCCCATCTTCCCTTCAAATATATTAAAGTGACATCTCTTCTGGCCTTCACTGGCTTCTGGTTGGACTAATCCGGTCTTAGCAATCGTAAGTGGTGTAGGAAATATTGTGCATTTTAGAAGTGAAGCTGTGGCATGATACGACTTAGACCTTGTTGAGCAATCTGGATAATCATGTGTTTTATGGCTTTCAGATGTTCTTGCTGTAGTGTAAAGGCCCATAAATATTTAGAACAGGGAGTCTATGGCTCATTTATACCTATTTTATGTAGCATTGTTTTTCTTTATTGAAGTATTCTATTTCATGTGTGACAGCAGTATTTTAGTTTTCAAATAGGAAATAGTTTTATGTTTTTTCTACAGAGCTTCTTGTACTACTGAAACATTGAGGTGATCAGAAGATGAATTCTATTTTAACACTCACAGACTGGAAGTTATCAACAAAGATTAGCTGGAGAAAAATAAAGAAATAATCTATGACAGTGTTGAGAATGTTTCCCAGAATTTTAAATACTTGTTAAAGGCTTTGCTGTATTTCACTTCAATAAACATCATGCTCCAGTTACTACTTGAAACCATAGGGGCATTATCCTGTGCAGCACTTATCAATATTTTAACATGTGAAAGTCAAATGATGTTGAAACATTGAACTATATTTCCATCTGTGCAAGCTAAAATGATACAAATGCATCCTGTGTAATGGAATACTACATCCCTAGTTACTTTCTTAAAAGTGATACCTGATTCCTCTGTATTTTCTGTAGTTGTTTCCATTGCTCTGGTGGTGCCCAAAGGAAGAGACTGTCTTTTAAAATTAAAGTTTATAGCATTTAAGGAGTTTTAATCCAACCTGCTTTAAATTCAGAGAAAACAAATGCTTGGTACATGCTACTAAAATTGGTGACTAATTTTAAGTTGCCCTTGCTTTGGTGCTAAACCTCTCTGTGTATGTGCTTTTTGTGTGGAAATGGGTATTAGTACCGAAACAAAGGTGCTGAGAGTGGCTAGAATAGAAATGCACTGCTCCTGTAAGAGATTCTGGGAGCTTGTGCCCAGTGGAAAAATGGTCGGCATTGTCCATGTACTGCTTAGTGGGGAGTAACAGAAGAGGGCTGCACATCCCACCACATGACGGGAAGCAGCGAAAGAAGGAGGTTGCTGCCAAGAATTGAACATTTCAGTGGGGTTTCTCTGAAACATCTGGGAAGACAGTCACAGCCATAGGTCTGCAATGTGAATTCTATGCGTCATGCCCCAGAGCCCTCTGCATCAGGCACAACTGGATGGTCTATCATATGTTAGACCAATTACCTGGTTTTACCTCATAGTGTCATGAACCAGAAGGATCACTGCACTGCAAATGGGTGTGACACAGGTGTGATGTCATGAGAGTGCCCCATGCCCAATGTTACCTGTATTGCTCAGTGTGTCGCTCAAGAGTCTGTACCCCAGTAAGACATTCTTTTACTGACAACCCATCACAGATTAATATAATTCGTATTCATTCCCTGAACTAGTCTCCTCTTGCTTATGTTATTGCTTACAGTAGGGACCTTCCTTCCATCTGGTCACTGCATTCCTTTTCTTGGCTTACATCATACTGGTTTGTTTTGTTGCACATTCTCCTTGTTTCTTCTGACTTTCCTACCTGAGGCCTTGGCTTATAACCTCATGTCAACCAGCTACTTACCTCCTTATTTCTTGGAGCTAACTCCAGCTTTATCTCTTCCTGGTCATGTATCCGCATTTCTTGTATGATCTCCTTCTTAACAAAGCTTGGACTGTTGTCTTTTGCTATTGCTTTATAAAAAGAGTTGAGGCCACCAAATCTTCATAATTGTGAGATTGCTTCAAGTACTTCTCTCCAGTCTTTTAGGGGCTGCTCACTTTGTTGCCACTTTTCTCTGTGTAGTCAAAATCCTACCAGGCTGTAGCATCAAGCAAAGCAGACTTTTGGTCCATCTTTTCTGTGCTAATGGGAGGGTGAATTGTTATAGGCCAGTACTGCAGGACTGGACTCCCTTCCCACCAGATCTGATGTCTTCCTCTAGGTGTTCAGGCAGACCAATGAGTCAGAGAGTCAAGGTAAACAGAAAATAGGCAGCTGTAGTTACTGGACCACATCCCTTCATACATTATTGCTCCTTTCAGTTTCAGCCAGGAGAGAAGCAGTTACATAGGCTTCAGGAGGCATGATGATTCTCTCTCTTTGAACGGTCATACAGTGTCATATGACAGTCAGATCTGTGCTTTGCAGTGCCCTGCTGTTCAGCAATGGCCAGTTCTCCAGAGTGCCAGTTATGAATGTGTCCAGTGAGACAGCTTCTCTTGTTTTGCGGGTTTCCCAGCTTTGCACATTGGCCTTAAATTGGTTTCACTGAACACGGCCAGTCATTGGTCACATTTTTTTCAGGGCTTTGCTGACTCTGCTTTATAGTTTTTATTCTTATGAGGATATCTACTAGTAGTCTATTACTGTTGTTTAGCAGTGTTTCTGAGAATGGATTTCAGAGGGCTTCCCATTCACTTAGAATTGTCTTGTTCCTTTAGCCTGTAGGTGGCTGTAAGTGCATCCAGTAGAAGGGGTGCGATCATTTGTTCAGTATGTTTCTTCTGCAATGTGTGCATCTAGAGTATCTTCATAGCTGATAAAGTTATAACATAGATACTGCTGCCTGCGTCAGAAGACCAGTCCAAGGCTAGATCCCCACTACCTCAGGATAACCATGGTGCTGGAATATAACATGAGTCTTTTTGCAATGTTCCACTTTTCCCATGATTTCCTATAGGTTGAACATTTTCCCTTCTTGCTTTCAATTGGATCCTGACATCTGTATTTTCCATTTGGCTGGCTGCCTGGTTTCCTATTTGCCTATAACTAGAGCACTCAGACAGTGTTGTTCTCTATCATTACTGCAACTGTTTCCCAGACAGCTCAGCTGCTCTCACTATTCGGATTAATTGCTTCAAGTTTGTGTCTCCTTGTATTCTCTTCTATAAGCTACAATAGAGAGTCCCAGACAACACATTTATGGTGGTGGGAAATGGCAGCAGTGACTGGGCATGAGACAACATCTCTCAGAACTCTACAAAGGCTCATGTGGCTATCAGGATCCACCAGGAAAAATTGTTCCATCATCAGTAGTTCAGCAGGCAACACTGGAATAGGCCTTTGTGAAAGATTTTGATTTTTCAAACTCTTGCAGAGTTTACCAGTAGATAAATCTCAGAAGACCAGATCAAGCATTTGAACTTCCAAGAAGATAACTGAGATTAAGTGTGGAGAACACAGGGCTTTCTGAGAAGGAATCCTGGCCTGGCATTTGTGACGTATGTGATTAAGATAATGCTAGCTCAACAGTGAAATCAGTCTTTGATCAGCTTTTGATTATAAATAGTAAATAAATGTTTTTAACTGAAATTGGAACAGAGCTGTGGTGTCTGGATATCCACTCCTTGGTGTCTGCAATGAAGCCAAATACAGAGGTAAATAATGCCAAGTGAGGTGTGTGACACTACTGTAAAATATTCCATGTTTGAAGCCCAAGTGACCCTGGCTTCTGTCCGTACTCTGCCCCACAACTGATGTTAACTGGCATTCACTTATAAATTCACAGGCATCATCTCTATTAAGTAAGTAAACACTAAAAGTACTTGTTAGACATAACCTTTCCCAGTGGTCATGCAGTATTTTAGGTGGGCATTTGCATCTTTTCCTCCCAAAGAGATGATAAAAAAACCCAACTTCACATTGTCATATAATTATCCCTCATGCCTAGATTGCTAGACAAACTCCATCCATATTTTCATGCTTTTGCAGAATTTTTGATCTAGAAATCCAGCATTGTTGGAAGTGTGAGTCTTCCCATACAAATTTTTTTGTGTGTACTTAGTGTGCTAGGTCTGCTATGTTTGCCTGCTCAGGACTGTCTTCTCCTTGATGTGAATCTCAGCCATAGGCTGACAAATGACATACACCTTCCTAAACTACAGGTAAGGTAATTCTGTCCTGAGACAGCAGATGGGATTCAATGTAAAAAAATTGGAAGTGATGCACTTGGAGAAAAAAGCAGTCCATATAAGGTGATGGCCTAAATCTACAGCATACCTTTGCCATGAACATTGCATTTTGTTCTGAGCCTCTCATCTCTCAAAGAATATGACAAAGCTGGAAGAGGTTCAGAGAAGGGTGACAAGGATCATCAAGTGTATGGAATAATATAGCATGAGAAACAAAGGTGGAAGATTCAAAGCAAACAGAAGAAACTATTCCCTTACACAACATGTCTGGGAACTGTAGGAATTCTGCTTTGCTGCAGGATGTTGTAAATAGTGAAAGCTGACCCTGATTCGGGGAGAGACAGGGAAAATTAACAGAAGAGAAGGCTGTCCATCAAGGCCCACTAAATACAAATTATTTTGGATCTGGAAGTCCCTGAGCAGCAGGCTGTTGGAATGTGGTTATGTGAGTTTGCTCTCTCTTAGAGACAGGTTGCTGGGCTGGATGGATCTTTGCTCTTATTCACTATGGCCACTCTTAGCATTTATGTTAGAAGACCCTGTATTTCTAAATAAAATGACAGCTGTCCGGCGGCTAGTGTTCCATTCTAGTTACCCGGCCAAAAGTGGAAAACCATATTTGAGACCCTTCCCTTTGAATGTGACAGCTGGACCAGACTCTTCCGTTTGTGCCTGGAGTCATGAGCAGCAAAACACATACTCAATCTACAGCACAGACTCTGCTCTAAAAGACTTGAATTTGTTCCAACAAGGAACAAAAACACATTTTCAAATTTTAGTGCTGCTGCAAAGCAAATGATGCCTTGAAGTGCAGGGTGCATGTTGCTTCCTGATGCCTTCTCTAAAAATCTCTCCTGCAAATGTGTTTTTCCCAAGTTCAGATGGAAGAAAGATCCAATGCCTTACTTTCTTCATTTCCCTCTCTGCTTACAGAAACTGCTTTTGAAGAGGTAGGTGGCTGCTTTGGTTAACCATTCTGGGGTTATCAGGATGGGCTTTGGGACCCAGAATAAAGCAGAAGGTTGTGGAGTTTCTATACAATTGACTGTCACTTAGTTTGGCAAGATCATCCTGCACCTGGAAAGGTAGGCAATAAAACTGCAACCTGTTTTCTACCTAACATATGGTCTTTAACCCCACTGGAGGCTTGTGCTTGGCAAGCAAAACCACTGCAAATCTGATCTAGGCACATATTCAAGAGTAGTCATATGGTTTCCACACGCTCTGCTTTGGAGACTGACCAGTGTGCACAAACAAGGGGATATATAATACCAGTAGTATGGAATTCACTTCCTCTTCTCAGCTCTCACTAAAAATTACGTGTCTTTGTTAGGGAACACAAACCATTCCTTCTGGCAAAAGAACCCCCCAAACCCTGGCCTTCCATTCATCTTCCTTGCATGTATAAAACAAGTTATGAGGTCTAAAGGATGACAAAAAGGACAGGAAAATACATTCATATGCTGTTGTCTTTATTCGTGTTTTGTTCACTTCATTATTCACTTCATTATTTATTTCAATAAATGTTATCTGAAGTTCAGAGGTATGTAGGAATCCTAAAGCAATGGCAGCTGTAAGGAGCTGGTGTCCTTGAAAATAAGCTGTATTGAACATCCATGTTTGAGTCTTCTCTGCCTCAGTTTACCAACCTAAAAAGAGGAAAGCTTTAACTGTCAGCTGACTTGGCTGGTGCCTTATGGGATTAAATTGGTGATTGGAAAAAGCGTTTTTCAGTTTCTGTCTGAAAGACAGTGTGTATTTGTGAGGTGTTACGGTGTTTAAACAATGACTGATAAAATACAAGTTCAACTTATTCATTGCACTATGTAAAAGCAGTGCATTAACCTTTTGGATCAAATCACATTTTCAGCTTGGGATGGATTAGAGATCTCTCTAAATGCATTAATACATGCAAACATAACCAGACCGATGAATCTATTTACTCAAGAGACAATCTGCCATGGTATCATTATCAGTGGGAGTCAGAAAGTGAGGAGACTGCGTCAGGGCAGGGGTCTTACCTCTATTGTTACACAATTCAATAGCTCGGCAGTTCTTCCTCTTCCTCTGCTGTCTGAAGGCAAACCATTACCTGAGATAGGAACTGGAGCATTCAGGCAATGTTATGTTTCATGTTATTTCATGTGTGCCAAGAGCTCCAACTAGTATGTACTCTTCTTCTGTCCTTGAGTTTGGAAATTTCATCCATTTAATTACTGCACTTGAATCCAGGGGTCTCCACCGGACTGACAAGAGAGCTGTTAATGACCTGGCCAAGATTTGGCCATGAACATTTTGAAGAAAAATTGTGGGCTATTTGGACACAAGACAGTGAATTGATATGCTGAAAATCTTGACTATATTTGGAATCTGTGATTCTGGACACACTAAGAAATAACTCACCAGCAGTGAAGAAGCTTCAGAGGAGCCCAGCTGCGTGCAGTCATGTGGCTACTGAGTGTTCAGGTGGAACAACTGTCCTGGCATCTGTGGGTCACAGAAACGGTGTGATGCCAAGGTAAGCACTCAATGACTGAACGTTGAACCTAATCCATTTGCTGGCACTGGAGCCCATCTTAATCACACCACATTACTGAGGTTGGATAGAGATGTCAACATTCAGGAAATTTTGTTCAAATAATGAGTTGGCATGGAGGCTGGCATGAGGCCTCAAGGTACTGGGTACTTGTTTGTGTTCTGGTGAGATTTCAGATGTAGCCCTGTCACTACCTAAACCGAGTATTTGCTACTGCACCTCCTTAAGGTAATATCCTTGTTGCCACATTGCTGAGGTGGAAGGAAGCATGAGGGCCACAAAGCAAAATTTTAAATTTGGAGTTATGAAGCAAGGTTGTTAAATCACATTTGGGAACTGATACTAACCTTGATTCACAGGCAGGCTGGTGATCTATCGGTCCTGGCGTCATCTGGTGCCATGTACCCACATTTTTTATCACAGGTTGGCCCCTATGACAAGAGAAGAGATGAATAGAAATCCTAAAGAGACTCTGAAATGTATATTCTTTCATGTTTTGAATTGGAAGGAGGGAAGAGTTGAAGGACAGCTCCTCTCATTCAGGAGAGCCTCCCTGTTTGAGAGCACTCAACCTTGAGACTATTCGCAGTGTAGCACCAAGGCTACCCTGAGCAACAGGGTAGGTCTGAACATGTCATTGCAGGGCGCCAAGGCAGATGGGTGCTTCCAGACCAGCCACTGTGTCCTGTTATGTTAACAGACCTGTAAAAGGAACAAGGTGTACAGGTGCTGTGTAATCCCCAGGGCTCGGGAAGAGACCAGGGAAGAATGCACTGGCTTTCTGATGAAAACAAGCTCCAGGGACTGACGATGTCTTCCTTGGCTCACACAAAGGGGATTCTCCCCAAAAGCTAAATCCATGCCTCTTTTAATACACATTATATTGATTCTGGCCACTTTACCTAGCCTGCAGATTCTGGGCGATGGAGGTAAAACTCTTCCCACAGCACTGAAGACTTTCACTCTTTGACACATTCCTCTCTCAGGTTACTTGCTGTCTAGAAGGTGACAGTGCAGGTTCTATGGGTGAATGAGCATTGCTAAATACACTGTACAAAAGTGTGCATCCGGAACAATTCATTTCAGCATCTCTCTCCTCTAGAGAGTCAAGCAGAAGTCCGAGTTGTACATGTGTGTGTGAAAAACAAAGGCACATCACGGCAGCATGACACGAGAAAGACATCTTCCACAGTTATACTTGCCAACAAGAATGACACTGACATTTGGCACTTCTCTGACACCTTTCAGCTGAGTATATGAGAGAATTGTGCAAGGACAGACACTCTCAGATAGGTTATACTGAGAGACCAAGAGATTAGCTGGGCAGATGAAAGTCATACAGACAACCCTTCTTAAGCATTCCTGGGGTGGGGTGTCTGTGTATCTGCATTGCAGGCTTGGGGGCTTTATCCTGATGCATTTCATTAAGAACTTTCCAAATTGAAAGTATCCCCACTATTTTTTTTTCACTGAAAAGAGATCAGCCCAAAACACATGCATGCACACTCACAGTGGGTAAAACTGCAAAAAGTATGAGAACTGTTGAAGTACAGGTTCCCATGATTTTTGCTTTTGAGAAGATCCTTCTACATATTGAGATTTCTCTACTACAGATATAAATATGCGTACAGATGTTCTACTAGGAGAGAGCAGATAGCAGCAGAGAACTGGACCAGAGAACTCCAGCCCTCCTTCGCTGACATATCCCACTGCAGTACACCTCTCCTGGCCATGCAACAGAGGAAGCCATGTACAGCGGCACCTGGCTGTACAAGTTCAGTGTTACAAAAAGATTTTGCAGTAATTTTTCATCTCCTATGCCTGACAATTGCAAATACAAGTTGCAAATGACAGCTCCAGTAGAACATAGTGCACCACTGTGCAGTTAGGACTGGTGTTCCGTGGTGCCTCTTAGGAGAGTGAAGGGACTGCCACAAGCTGGCATTCACCCCACCTGCCATGGGGTGAACGCCACTCTCCATTGAAAGATATTTGTGGAGAAAATTTCCATTTCATTGTCATCTTGTGCCAGTGTGGTTTCAACATGGTCAATATACTGAAGGGCACTGTTACTTTTTGAACTTGCATTTACAAAAACTTGGTTTATTCCTGAGAAAATGAAGAGCATTATTTCTTGCATGAAAAGGTTTCATGTGAACAAATGTAAAGTGCTTTTATTATCTTCAAGATCTGAAGTCACTTCTTCCCGTCCTTCCTCCTGCAAAGAACTAATGCTGTGAAGATTGCAGCTAGCTGTACTGGGGCATAAGGAGGCTGCGCAGGCATGCAGGGCAGGCAGTGTGCCCTTAAGGCACGGCTCGCTCAGGTAGCTTCTGCACCAGCTGACTCCGTCACTTCACATCATACCTGTGCTGAGTCCTCTGCATTTCAGGCTTTGCTTGTCCCTGATGGGGACTGGGGAGAGATTTTGAGGCTTGATCAGCAGTAGCACCTAAGTGGGTTGCCCAGGGTTAGTTAGAGAGCCAGAAGATAGACTGTAGATAGAAACCAGCGGTCCTGATCTAGTCCCCAGAACCACCTATTCTCCTCACTATAGCTGCCACTGATTCCTCCTTCAGTACTACCAACATGACATTTAACATAGATTTAAATAGTCTTTCATAGTCCTTTCGCAGCCTTTCCAGACAACTCACCTTTCTACCTAGATGCTGAGATACCACATTTCAGTTGCCACATCTCCTAGTCTTTCTGCTCATTTGCTGTCATTCTTCCTCATACCAAAAACGTTCTTTATACCACTTTCCAGAACAGCATTATCCATAAAAGAATATTTTTGCTGGTTCCTCCAAGGTGCTCCCTTGTGGGCAACACTATTCTTATGCTTATATTCTTAATTTCCTGCTCCGTGTGCTGCTGTGTTCTCTCAGGCTGTCCTGGTGGCAATGTTGCTTGACACTTCTAAAACTCAGCTTCAGGTGTTACTGCTTTCTGATAAATCAAGTTCCAAGCACATTCATGAGCATACCCTAACTATACATCTGAACTGTGGGATTATTTTCCCCATTGCCCAACAATTCACATTTTAAGTACCTTGGTGAAGACTTTAGTTCTCACTTTACTTTTTGGCACCAGCACTGTACGTGAGTGACTGTCAGGTGAAGTCTATACTGATAGAGAGGGGTTGCATAAAAGCAGTATCAGAAGCCCAAGTCCTCTGAGCTTTCACAGTACCATAATTTAATCTAGATGAGTTAAAGGTGCTAGCGCAATGAGGCTCGCAGCTCTGGCTTGAAATTTATCCACAGTGATTAGGGAAACCCTATCATTTGGGCTATTTTGGCACATTAGGCACTTTCTAAAGCTAAATGAATCTCTTATCCCTGTACAGCTCCACTCTGCTTGTGAATCTGCTCTGACCAGCTGCTTGTACTTAACTGCCATGCAGTCTGTCCTATTTATGCTTCAGTGTGCTCTGTTTTGTGTAGGAGATTATTTCTGTTCTATTTTAAAGAGTTTTTTGCTCTTGAGGTCTCATTAATGTATTGGTTCCTCATATACACACAAAATCCCAACAGAGAATGCAAACTCAATTCTTCCTATGACAAAGCCCCAAATTAATATGAAAGCAGCTTTATTTTTATTGGAAAATGTGCAGGGATGTAATATAACAGACTAGGTAGTGACATGTGAGACAAATGGCCTAATTACTAGCTGATCATTCCAGGGACTGTGTCAGCAGACAGTTATTTTCTGTGGCATTTATTAGGGAATTTGCTGGCGGTATCTGCAGAAACATCTTGAACAGCAAACATTTTACTTTTTCACTGAATTCTCACACAGAACTTAGAGGCAGATACCAAAGGGAGACACCTAGACCTAAGCAGAATTGAGTTTCAGAGGAGTGTAAATGCAAACCTGAAAACTAGTCCATTCCCTTATGGACCACCATATGAAATAGGGCCCTTAATGTGAATAACTCTGGAGGAGAGATTTGCCTGCTCTGCCTTTCCCCACCCAAGGAGCTGTGGTCATGCCCAAGCATTCTTCAGCATGGGAGGATTTTAGGGCATATTCTCTCTGTCTGATTCTTGTTAACATCATTGTTTGTCCTCCTGCCTCTACCTATGGAGAGCAGACTGTGGCTGAGCACTGCCCAGCCAGGATAAAAGAATAGTCATTTGGGAATGTACAGGGTTCTTAATGAAGAGGGGCCTGATATGGAGTTAAGAGGCTACTACGGGGCGTAACTAGTAAGAGTCATACCCACCTCCCATTACATTTGAAGGATGTGTACTGAATTCCATTTAGCCTCCTTTAATAACACAGTCAAAACCAATGAGATCTGAGTATATCCCACCACAAATAATTCCAATTCCTATCCTTATAAGGACAGAGGATGCAAAGAAATGAGGAGGGATAGAATTTCTTTGATTTTCTAGAGCTTAAAGATGCGGATTCAATTTCTCATGTGAAATTAAAGGCAACCAGGTGCATCAGCATTTTTTGAAATCTTTCTATGGCCCTGATTCTCAAGACCAAACAGGTATCTAATTCCATCTAAAGTGAATGGGAGTTGAGCATCAGTCTGAAGATCTAAACCTTAGGGGGATTTTCAAAAGCACCCAACGTACCAATCTCCTGTTAACAAAAAATACAGCCTGGCCGACTTCCATGCAACAAAATATAGTGTTTGCCATCTACTGCCATGAAACATGGGGATCGATTCATTTGACACAGGCTGAATACATCTATTAAACCTCTGTTCTCAGGCTGTTTCTTCAACTGGTCATCAACATGCCAAATCCAGTGCTCACAAATTCTCCCCCCGAAGTTACTGAGCATGTTTGTATCTGTGTGTGAAAGTGCTCATGGAAATGGGAGGGACGTATCACAAGTTTTTCCAGCCATTACCATTCCAACTTCAAAAAGCTGGTAGCAATGTCAGTCATGAGGTTATCCAGGATTTGTGAGTTTTTTTAAAGCACTAGGACCCTAAAGGGCTATAGTCAGCAATGAAC
The DNA here is from genome assembly GCA_028020825.1 of Podargus strigoides. NCBI lineage: Eukaryota > Metazoa > Chordata > Aves > Caprimulgiformes > Podargidae > Podargus > Podargus strigoides. The sequence goes on along the minus strand of CM051619.1, from coordinate 94,005,991 downwards.
TCAGAAAATCTATTTCTGACATGAATACTAGCACAGAGAGATGAAAACTAGTTCAACGTCAGCCTTAAATAAAGGAACATGACTAAACAGGAATACATTCTTATTAGCAATGAGTTGTCTGTCCTACAGAAAGCAGAACATGCTAATATATGTAACTATAAAGACAGACTCCAAAATATTTAAGTTTGTGAGCAAAGGTGTTGACAGTTAAATTGAACTTCTGGCAGGCATTTCCAGCTTGTGAGGGAGCAAACAGCAACTCTTCAGCTTTCAAAACATTTACCAAAGATAATAATTACAAAGCCACATAGTTTCAGAATGACTTTCATTTGTCAGGACAGTTAACAGCAGTGAGGAGCAAAGCCAAGAGGAAAGCCAAATGCTAACAGAAAAATACTGAAAAATCACTTGATGCAAAGCTGAGCCTTGTAGTATTACAGGAGAGCACAGGACATGTCACCAAGTCCCAGCAGGCCCACACTGAATCTGTTATGGTCGTCTGACCTGGGGAGGAACCAGGCTGAGTTGGGGTTCTACCAAGGAGTGTGGTACAGCCCTGGGGCAGGATTTCCAGTCTGACAGTGTCTTTTTCCCCCTTCATCCCTTTCCAAGTCTGAGTGGAAATGGGTGGGACTGCATCATTGTCCCAGCCAACAGACTCAGAACATGTGCTTCACGATGCCAGGGAAAAGGGGAGACAGGAAAGAGGTATTAGGAGTAGACAACAGGGATAACCCCCCCTGTGGGAAGGGAAGTATCCGAGATATTATCCTCTTCTGCTTGACGGGAGCAGGAAGTGCATCACAGGGTTTGTTCCACCTCTTGCCTTGGCACCCAGCTCCAACCTCTTTCTCTTGCCGTCTTCCCTCCTACCCTCTCCAGCCATCCCTCTGTCCTTATTCCTTCTATTCTGCAGCAAAAGTGGCTGTTGGCAACCAGCTAACCAGAGCCAGTGCACCCCTTAACTGGCCTTTTATCTGGTTCTCATTACAGCCACTGGAGCTTGCTGAATTTGACACAGGCTCAACAAGTCACCTCACTCTGCAGGCATGTTTGCAAAAGCTGAACTTACAAAACCAGCTCTGGGCTATGCAAATTTGGGATGCTGGTTCATTCATAAATGTTTTTCAAAGAGCTATCACTTATCATCTCTATTAATTCCTGTGCAAATTAAACATTGTAGCTAAATGCGGGAGGAGGTGGGTGAACTGATTTGGGTTAAATAACCCCTAGCAACCTAAACTGGTTTCAGATACAACTTAGGTTGCCTGCTGAGTTTTGTTTTTTTGGGGTTTTGCTTTTTAACTCAGCTAACCCAGAGCAGCATTGGTGCTCTTCTGCTTTACGTCTTGGAACAGATCCAGAAATAGCAAAATACATTGCAGAAGAGGCTGTTCACAGAGGAGACCTGGGAGTGCAGAAGCAGGAGAGAGAGAAATTTTATGAGTCTGTTCATATTCATTTTCTGTCCTGATTATGCCAATTAAGAATGTTTCAATAAGCCTGTATTATTTACAGTGCAGAAAGAAGACAGACAGGATGCAGATCCCCTTGAGCTCTGTCTGTCCACACATAAACAACACAGACTACCCATAAGATATTACTCTTGGGAGTAACTCACAGCTATAGCAGCTGCCACCAACTACAGTAGCTGCTCAGCTGGGGATGCTTCCACAACATTGACCATTATAATAGCAAAGGATGTTATACATTTGTTGCCTAACCTGCAGCTCAGAAAAGAGAACGTAAAAATCTTCTCGCAGGCAAGCCACTGACTATGTCCAGTGCATTTTAGCAGACACAGTGTGAGGACAAAGCTCCTAACAGACACTCCAGTCCAATGTTCCCCATATGGATGAGCTACAGAGATTTCATCAGCAAAGCGTAGCAGCTTTTGTAACATACCACATCCCGGCCACGTTTCGACAATACGAGCAGAAGACGTTGAGGTGTTACCATAGTGTTTCCCTTTTCACACTTCAGTAAGTTAAAAAGAGTATTAAACTATCCAATCTCCATACTGTTGTTCCTTTCTAATACTTCTGGAATACTACCTGTAGTATTCACATAAGGCAATTACAGTGCCTTTAACCCAGCCTTTTTGTGTTGAAAGCATTGTGACATCTACAGAATTATTTATTACAGATTTCTGTGGGTGCAACGCAGTATGTGTTGCTGCTGCATTTCCTGTGAAATACCTTCATAAGTACCTGTAGGCAGACAAACCAACACATCAGATATGTTCAGGTCAACTCCCCTAGGGTAGTTCCTAAATCTGAGATATTTTCTAAGATCTTGCCATTCAGGCGTCCTGTGCTTCTGAAGGTTTTCATAGTCTCATACAGTCAAACCTGTCATGTTTTTAGGATAGAAGGAGAGGAAATCCCTTTTCTCCCCCAATCATGGATTCCTGGATGTTTACCAAGGCCCTTGTTGGTTCTGGGACTGGTCAAAGATGATGCTGGCAATGTTGACAATTTTCTGGAAAAGCAAACATTAAATTGTGATGGGGTCTTGAGGAGACTATCTGCCCTATCAGACAGAACTGTCCTTTCAGACTCATTATATTGTTTGTGGCAGCAGACTAGGCAACAGTCATCAACACATCAGCAAAATGAGTATTTTTCTCCAGCCTATCATTGTCCAGATGAGTTTGGAGCAAAGTCCAACAAGGCTGACTGAAAGCCTGGAGCACTTTTTGGAGTTTATTACATTTAACCATTATGTTAGTTTTACTTTGTGTATACCTTTTGCAAATGTAGGGGAACATATCTGAACAAAAATATGGGGATGCAGGTTCTGCACACCAAAAAATCTATGCTTGGTACAGCAAGGAAAGATACATTTTAGATAGCATAGTCAGTCATATCTTCCACATATTTGTATTGTTTCTATCTGTTCCCACAGTGGCTGCTCCCCCTCCTTAACTAATGTCACCAAGCTCTTGCCTTTGGGGCTAATCCCGCTGTCTTCACTCACCCAGACAGTAATAACCCAGCACTGCACGATCAGTCAACTCCCAGCCTCACTCACAGCGGCCCTGTGGCTTTTTCTCTTGTGCTAAGAAATATTGGGGTTTAGGGCATACAACTGACCATCCAGGCAACTTCCACACAGGCAGTGTCTGGGGTGCCAAGTCCCCCTCCATACATGTGCTGGGAGAATCAATGTCAGATGTGCTTCACAGAGCACATTCGAGCTGCATCTGAGCTTCCCTTCGTGGCTTTGTTGTCTGTGTGACACGCCTCATATTAAGGCAGCTTTGGAGTCGCCCTTAGCACACAGTGGGGATCCACCCTCTGGGCCTGGAGATCCTTCTCTTCTAATTATTTCTAGAAAATTACACAGATGAAGTGTACAGACGTGATTACATTTACCATGGATTTAAGGGATACTTAATGTGTTGCACAGTGCAAAGTAAACTTCAGCTGTGGGAAACTACATTCTGCTCAAAATACGTGCAGCAGGAATGGATCCTTTCTTTGTAGGGATCTAAAAATACCCTCAGTTACTATGATCTAGTTGTGTAAACCCTCTGCATATGGGATTAGAAGACTGTATATATGGAAGGCTAAGGATGTTGCCAAGGTCATATGGTGACCATGATATGTGACCTATGAATTCTATTTGTTGTCTCACATCACTGTAACAATGCATTAAAAGTGTCTTAACCCTTCCTCTGTTTCCCTTTCTCCCTCAATTCTCACATCATCCTGGTGTCTCCGTACATGAAGGCTGGATTGGTTTTTCTTTTTAACTTCATATCGTGATGGCATTAGGATTAGGACTCCACAGGCTTGCACTTAAATAATTGATGCCATTTGCATTTCACATTCTAACAGCTTCATAACAAGATCTCTGTAGGCTTGCACTGAAATTGTTTTACCACTGAAGTCTTACAACACAGCAGCAATATAATGACATTTTAATGGGATCCCTATAGACTTGCCATGAAATTGTCAAGGGAGAATAGTGGTGATGTTAATTGAATTGGGAGCTAATATTGTTAAAATCAAATGTGAAAAGTAATTGCTCTGTGAGAAGAAATGCATGAATATGGGTGCTGATCCTGTGAAGATATATGCATGTGTGTAATTTTGCTCATAGAAGCAATTCCCTTGAAATCTACTTCTCTGGGGAACAAAGTTAGGACCTAGAAGAATCCAATTCATTTTATCTTTCACCTTCATATACAAAACGGCTACCTCAAATGCAACAATCCACCTGATCAGAAGGACCTAAAACTGCTACGTCCAATATATTGAGTTCTATCCAGAAATAAAGGGGTTTTTAACAGGGATATTTCTGAGAATACTTCCTCATAAGCAGAGCTGCATGTCAGGAGGAGGTAAGAAGATCGATACAGAAAACAAACCATTAGCAATAATAAATTATTCTGTTTCTCTCAAGAGAAGCTTAGAGTCATTGATCTGTCATGGAATCCATGCAGACCTACTCCTCAGATGAACAAAAGGCTGAACAATAGAGTCCTGATAGGTGGCCTGGTAACTCAGGAGATTAGTGCAGGGCTGCTGGGCGAGCTCTGAGCCAGGGGTTCAACTTGCCTTCATGGAAATCATCAGAACTTTCACCATCAGCTTCAGCAGAAGCAGGAGACATTTTTATGTCAAGTAAAACCAAATCTTGGAACAAAGTTATTAAGGAAAGAATACAGAGGTAACAAACCAGAAAATATAATTATGTCTGGGTTTGAACTCACAAGTCATATGCATCTCAAACATCGCATGCATTTCTGGCATTTCTTCATACCAAAAAAAGGATGTAGTTTCTCCAACAAAGATAGAGGGTAAAAAGATGATGAGAAGTAGGAAATGGCATCTGTTTAAGGAGAAATTGAAAAGATCCTTCATTTGCATTAAGGACTGTAAAAGGATGGAGGGCATAAAGAAGGTGAAAAATGTATACGTAGTCATTCTTTCTAACACCACAGAGACATGGAGATACTCAATGAAAATAATTGCCAAATATAAAAACAAGTGAAGGAAGCACTTTTTTTCACACAACACAACTAAAATGTGGAGCTCATTGGTGCAGGATATGGTAGATAAAAAACCTCAAAGGAAATCTGAAAAGATTAGATGCCTTCATAGAGGACAGGTCCACTAGCAGGTTTTAAAAATGATGATCTGAACACAACACTGAGCTCACAAATTCCCTTATCCAGAGGTGGGTACATATACAAGGCAGAAGAGTAATATGTACCTGCTCTAACTCCTACACTCTCAAGTATTCATTGGAGTTCACTGTCATGGGACTTAACTAGATGCACTTGGCTGTGGTGGGACTGAGTGCAGCTTATCTCCAGTCTTACGGAGTATTGTGTGAAATAAGTCAGCAGTCTCTCAGCACTGGACAAATTGTCTTCTTGTCAAACCACCGCTCCAGCCAGCGTCTCTGCATCTGTCAATTCTACCTGAACAGTGAAGACTTCAGAAAGCAGGAAAGCCTGACTGACATCAGGCTCCCACGTATGGACTCTTCAGATGGTCTGGGAGCACCCTGATGCAGCAGAGAGATGCTCCCTAGGACGTTTGCCAAAGAGAGAGTTTCAAGCAGGTTTATCAGTCTATTACTCTTTCCCAGTTACGATGTTCCTCACAGACTAGACGTTCAAGTGCACAGTGCCAACACTTACCTAATGGACTCCGAATTGCCATTTTAATTTTTAGAAATTGTAAAATTTTATTTAGAAAAACTATTTTCCTTTTGGTTTTGCTTTACAGCTAGGAACTAAACCAGACAGTGAAGCCAGCTATGGCTCCACTCGGACCGCTCCCGAAATGCCTAAAGATGAACACATCCGGCTAGCTCAGCTGTGCTGGGAATCCTGGCCAAAGAGATCTATTTATTATAGGATGTGATTGTCAAGTTACTTATTTCAGTGGCTCCACTGCTGTAGTGTAGAAGTCCTGGGTGGTCCTTGAGGCCATTGTGAGTGCTCTGCACCTGGGGCTGCAGAAAGTATTAAGAAGTAAAGCGTACACATGGCTGGCTTGGTGGACTGTGACCAGTTGGTCCAAAGTTGTGGAAACCACCGAACGAGCTGTAATCCTTAAGGGGCCAGAGTCCATTCTCATGTATTCAGAGAGAGACCCACAACTGTTTCAGCTGAAACCAGATCAGGCACCAGAGCTGGACAAGGGACAAAACATTGAGTTGTTTCATTTAATTCTGACCTCTTTTTATGGCAATAACTGCTAAAAGGAAAACAAATGTTCGTAGGGATCTGCTTTGTTCTGCCTTTACATGTGGAGCACACAAGGGGCCTTTTCATGCAGAAAAATGCATAAATCACTCCCCTAGTTTTACTTGTGGGAATGCAGCATTTTCATATTAGAGAAATACAGCCAGTAACGAGATGCACAGACTTTCCACAAAGAAGAGTAGGGATTTCAGGAAAAAAAAAGGAGAGATGATTTAGATATTAGCCAAATTGAAGCAGGAACCTCATGAGGAAATGTGATTACAGGAATTATGCAGAGAAAGCATTTCATGTATAGATCAAGGTCAGATTCTCAGCAGCTATAAGTAGATGTAGCTTTACTCACCCACTTTCAGAGAGAATACTACAAGAAGTCAGTTCTGTGATCATCTTGGGATCATTTAATTACTGGCTGCTTCTATGCTTCTCTTCCTCCTTTTTTGTGCTAGTTTTACTGGTCATGAAAACATACCCAATAGAAAAGTAATTTTTTGACTTTTTTTTACCAGGTCAGTTTCGGTTGGATCAGTGAACTATCAGACATGCTGGGTGATGCAACAAAGCTAATGCTGATGCAGGGAGGTAGGTGGAACACCTGGAAAAAGGGTGAGAGAGAAGATGGAAGCAACCCACAGCTAAGTCAAAATATAAGGGCCTTCCAATATTCACCAGCTGGAGATTCAATGCTATGGATACAGAAGTCTGAGCAAGAAAACAGCTACAGTAAAAGATCAAACCAAATGATCTTAAGGTACAACCAAGGTGATAATGTCACATCGTTTCTATATAGTCCCAATTAAAAGAACTAGATGTTTGCTTCTGATCAGACATCAGCTATGTCAGACATTGTAGGACTGAACTGAATGACAGCAGAGCAAATCTTTATGTATATGATTTTTATTTCAAATACTGTGAAAGCAGTTGATACATATAGTTGATCAAAACATAAAACTTATTTTAATAGAAGTTAGCTGTGCTTATTTTAAAGTAGGATTAGATATTTTTTCAGAATTGGTTAGTAAAATAGCAGTATGTTAGAACAATGTTTGTAATAAGCTTTCAATAACAGTTTTGTTTAAAAAAATATAAAATGTGATTATATAGTGAGAAAGTATATATAATATGCAGAAAAAATGCCTTTAAAACCATCTCATGTTTCTCTAAACAGTTGCTAGAAATGCTAGACTTGCTAGAAATGGGTCCAGCTTCACTAGTCAATGAGGAGGCTGAAAAATGCTAACTTCTGGTAGATTGTACTCACTATAGTTTCACAGCACTCTCTTGTCTACAGTCTATAGCCCCTGACTATTTCTTGTAAACCTTTTGAGAAAAAATTATAGTTTTGCTTCACATTTGCAGCTCATCTGAAGAGTACAATCCAGATCTGTAATAAAGATGCTTAAAAGTTACTATGCTGTTAACAGCAACAGAACTGCAACCATGACACCTTAACAGAGAATTTATAAAAAAGCAAGTCGCAAAATAATCTTATGTATTTCATTCACAGGATGTTGTTTACCTTCACTAAGGGTCATGTGGCACATAAAAATAAGCAAGAAGCATTCTCAAAAGAGGATGGCAGATCCATCAGATGGGGTAAACTGCTTCTAAGAGTCAAATTTTGATACAGATATTTTCCTCACAGAAACTGACTGGAAAAAAACTGTTCGGGGGCATTTGTGCATGCCCTGGCTCCAAAGGGCTAAGCATCTAGGTCCTGCCTATTCTACACCTTTTCGCTGGTTGATGGCAAGTCTGAGTTGCAATGTGTTATATGTTCACAAAGTACACAATTAAGACTCATGAAATAACTACATCAGACAGTCACAGTTTGTCTCTGCCAAAGACCTGAAGCGGTACTTTGATGGCTTCTCTTAGGCAGGCTGTAACCCTCATTTCCTCAAGTGGAAGACTCTACTCCCTGTGTCTATTCTGTAAATATTTTGGCTAGTCCTTCAGTGCTCTAGCTCTCCCTGATGCAGTAAAACATCCCAGATGAAAAATGTTGTGTAAATAGTGTATACAGATATCCTCTGGGGAAGAGTACAAAGGGAGCTCTCCAGATTTCTTCAGAAGGCTCTGATACAAACGTAGCAAGGGAGAAGAGCAGTGTAGACTCACCTCCTGGTAGTTTAGTTTGCTGTGTTGTGGAAAAGACCGGTGCATGAAAACACAGACGACATCCTCACCCATGCCACTCAACCTCTAAATGAGCTGTGTAGCTACAGGGTCTATGTATGCTCTCTGCATTATCTGTGCAGTCCCACAAATATCTTGAAGACCATATTGCTTCCAAGACCTAACTTCATATCCTTATAGCTGCTCTATAGACACAGTTGCCTTTAAATTCTTTCTGCCCCATAGATAGGTACCAGAGGGGTCTCTTTGGGTAATGCTAACTTTCTTTGTCTGTGCAGTGTCTACTACTTAAGATTTCCAAAAGGACTTGGAGGTGACCAGACCAATATCCCTTGAGTGTGCAGGGCCAACCCATGCTGCAAATTAGGCCATGCTTAACTAGTCCTTCGGGGAGAACAGGCTATTACTTTCAAGAGAAAGGATTTAAATTTCACGTAAGTTGCTCCTAGCCCTTACCTGCTCCTGAGAAAAAAAACCATGTAGATAGGCTGCTTATCTGAACGGAAGCCCTGTCTGAACGTCACTTGGCAGAGAGTGTAAATGTACTCAGAGTGACTGGTGTGTGAGCAAAGTGAGGAAGAGGACCACGGTTTGGCCCTAATTTTGTTGGAAATGGGTCATATCTGACTGTAATGAATCGACTTGAAAATCTTGTAGCCTGAGTGAGCTCTAAAATGAAATAAACATGTTCCACATGCACAGAGAAGGACAGGAAAGCATTGCTATACAAAGGATGATTTGCATTCAGATTCAATCACTATTACAACCAGGATGTGGCATCCCACCTCATAATGGCAGTCCTGAAGATTTAAAATAAGTTTACCATCAAATAATACACCAAAGCTTTAATACAAACCTGTATTTGATTCAAATTACTCATGCTGTGGTAGTTTAAACATACATCCTTCTTTATACGGGCTTGATCAAAACTGGCAGGCAAAATTCAAAGAGCAGTGTCAATTAAACTCTATGGGTGGAGAGGAATGTATGCAACATAAACGCAAAGTAGCAGTATGTCAGGGATTCTTGCCATCTATTGTTTAGAGGTGGTTGATGCGTAGTTCAGATGGACACTTCATCTATGAAGGGATCCTATAATCAGATTTGCACACGAAGTGTGTAATTTTCAGGCATCATATGTCTGCTCTCCCTCAGGATAAAACATACTGGGAAAGCATGGTTTGAATAATACTGGATGTCACCTGCTGAAACTAAATCTCACTATTTGCAGCCTTCTCCATTCCTAGGAAATGAAAATCACTGCAGGTGCCACAGGCAGCTACCTCAGTGAGGCATATGTCATGATTTTAATGCAATCTCACCATATCTGCAGCTCAGTTCGGCTAGAAGATGTAACTGTCTTTTTTCTTGCAGTTACATGGTGGGATGGAAGAAAGGTGTCATTTGATAAGCCATTCACATGTGCTTTCAAATCTTTGGGCATGTGAATAGGGAACCACCTACCCATTGGGTTTGGAGCCAAATATCTAGTGCCACAGTTGGTGTAGAGGTAAATCACTGCTCTCCTGCAGATGTCGGGTGCTCTGTCTCTCTAGGGACACTATCTCAGGCTTCTCATGCAATAAAAAATAGCGCCCATGTATTTTCCTGAATAAAGGAGTAAGTGCTGCAGACGTTAATACATGGAAAATCTCTGTGTACAAATATACATATTTGTATGTTTATATATATGTATGCATAGACATATGTTTTCCTACTAGGAGAACAACTGACTGCTTTAATAAACTGCTTTCATTCTGAGATCATAATCACTCTTGCATGCATATGTGCACACACACAAAGGGATGGGGACAACTGGATCTCTAAATAGAAATGTACATGTTCTGGCTGTTTTTGGCTTTGTTTTTCTCTCCAAGCCTCCCAGGCAAATGGCAGCAAGACTCTGACTCTTTCCAAGCGAGACTCCTGAGGCTTGTTTGCCTGAGTTCAGGCCTCTCATGGGGAACACATTGAGCTGAGCTACCTAAAAATCTGCCCTGCATCCTTTCTGGCATCCGTGCTGGGTATGTGAACAAGATCATGTTACCTTCTTGAGGTAGGCTTAAGAGTTATGTCATGTATTTAAGGGATATCAATAGTGCATGTGAAGTGTGCGCACTCCTGAAAGCAAAAGGATTGCATTGTGACATGAAAAGTGATAGGAAGCACCAGCCTCAGGTTTCCTCAGCCCCAGTGAGCAGTTTAACAAGGCTTCATGATGCATGTCACCTCTCCTGCCATGCCCATAGGACACGTTGCATGTCTTTATTCCTTGTGCACACTATACTGCCTCATCTGTAATTATAAATATATGTTTAGTGTCACTTCAAAGCCTTCCATTGACAGGGGTGTTCCCTTTTCAGGGATTTTGAATCTCTGACATTCCTTCTTCAGAAACTCCCGGAGGAGGGTGTGATAGCCTCCTGCTGACAGTTACCTTTGTTCAAAGGGACTGCCAGAGAAAACCCATAGCAAAGGGAAAATTGACTTTTGTGTCACCCATTATACATGCATTGGCTTCTATAACAGGAAGCCATTTTCCATGCTCAGCTATTTGTGTTGGTTTTTTTTTTAACCTGGAAGGTATTTAGTGATGGGTGCAGAGAGCAGATTTGTAAAACATGGAAAGGTTAGCTGTAGTTTAGACTTTCCACTGGGTAAGTCTGCTGAACAAAAAACCTCCTGGCTTTGCTTATTCATTGCATATATTTTACACAGTTCAGCCATGGGAGCTTGAACTTAGCTAACCCAGTTATTCCTTTTGTGGCATTTTCCTGCGAACTGGCCATATTTTTAGAAGTATCCATCTGTCAGTTTATTATATTATTATATTACAGTACCATCTAGAGGTCCCAAACGGGATCAGGGCTCTGCATAGTAGGTGTAACACGCAGTTGTCTTCTGGGAAGTACAATGTACAACCTGAGCAGATGAGAGCAAAGAAGGATTATTTTCCTGATTTTATACATTGCAGAATTGTCCCTATTTTATAAATTTTGCACACAGTCAGACAGTAAGATGCATACAGTCAGACAAGGAATACAGACTTATAAGGTCTGTCATTTTGGATAGGACTATACTGCTTTAAAGTTAGCCCACTGTTCTACATAGATTCCACCAGGAATCTGCAGGATTTCTGGCTGTCCAGCAGCCACCAAGAACTTCCAGACAAAAAAAGCTGTTGTGCAGATCAGCACATCTCAGACACATCCAGTTACTTCCTTTGGACTGGCTGAGAGGTATGGAAATAAGAGACAGATCTGGGACGTGAGCAGGGTCTGCTGAGTGTTAATCACAAGGCTACCCTGCTGCCTTACTGTTCATTGGTCATAGTCACCCAAAAATGAGAAAAACATTGTCTGGCAAACTTTCATCTTCTTTGTAAGGGACTCATATTTCTGAAAGACTTGTCATCATTTAGGATTTATGGAGATATTTCTGAGAGGGTGAGCTTCCAGACCTTTAGCCCTTGACCTAAAGAGTTTTCATAGACTTCCTATGAAAATCCCATGGTGTAATGTCACTGAAGACTGCAGTACTGCAAACCTGAATTCATGGCAAATCTTGGTCATGATTTAGAATTACTATAGGGAGCTAGAATCCATAACCAATTTGAAATATCTTTATTCAGACAGGTTGAGCATTATCCTCCAAGGCAGCAGCAAGGCAGTAGTTGATCCTAATGGAAGTAAACTAATACAGTAACATTGTACAAATGACCAGATCCAAATGGCCTAATTTAGGTACTGCAGCACTTAACTACAAGCCACTTTAGCTCCAGGAAGATGACCTGGTGCATCTCAATCAGTCAGATAGACCAAATGTACAGTTAATAAAAGGAGGTAGGAGTCTCTGAATGGCAATCCAGAAAGCTGGTATGTTGGGTGGGAACTGTGAAGAGCGAAATTACAGAACATGCTAGATGCATGGGAGTAGAATATCTGAAAATTCTCTCTGTTCCAGGACATCAGATGCTTTCATTCACCCAGGAATTAAGAGTGCTTTGCTGAGAGTATGGGTGAAGAGGGATGTCAGCACCAAGAAAAAAAAAGGTAGAGAAAATATTATATTTTGACGTTAGGGCAATTGCCTAGAAAGTACAACATCCCCCAACATTACCAATTTGAAGATGTGTGACTCTACACCCCAGAATCTACCTTCAACCTATCAGGTGTCCATACCAATGCCACGTTCCTCCCTCCTGCTGAAGCTGCCTTGCTGCATGGCTGGAAATGCAAAGTCACGAGGACAGGAAGGATGGCAAGAACAATGGCAGCCCTGCACTAAAGGCAGAATGCTCAGCTGGAAGGGCAGAGCCCTCGCCTGCCCTTCGCTCCTGCCTGTCCCTTTCTTCCTTGCCCTTTTCCTTCTCCGTTGGCATATACAGAGCCTGACAGGGTGCTTTTATGCACAGCACAGAGGTGCCCTGAGGATCTAGTGGTGCTGAAAAGCAGGCAACCTGGGCTTTCTTCTGGGACTTAAATACATCCTCCAGGTAGGTTGTCAAGCTTTAGTTCAAAGAATCTAGACTGGCATTTTTTTTCAAGTAGTCAGTGTAGCAGAAGTATTTATACTGCAGTAGGTTTAGTTGCCCTGTACCTTGGGTTTTCTAAACTCCTTCTCTGCTCCATGTGATGGTCCATAGTGTTGTGATCCAGTACCTTCATCTTGGCTTTAGATTGGCATCGAGTTACAAAGCTCACTCCCTCTCCTAGTCAAATGCTTCACTAATTAATGCATGATATAATACAGCCATCAGCTCTAAAGAGGCTCATCCTCACAGCTTTAATGAAGATAGAAAACTGTTGGCCACATGACAAAAGGAAAACCATTGAGTCCTGAAAGGGAGACAGCAAATATTTACTTCAGTCTGTACCTTGGTTCAGGCTTTGACAGCGTACAGGACAAAACATGTATTGGAGACATTAATTCCACAGGAAAAGGTGGTCTTTCTTTTGCTCTTATGGCAAGAGAGGTCCAAGATTTTGCAGTCTAGCATCCTGCGTTTGCATCAGTTGAGACTGCAACATTTCTGAGGTTTCACATTGTGACACTTTGTCTTACCTGCTCTTACCTGAATCTACCAAGAACTGTGAATATTTAGCTCTTCTGCTACCACATGCTTACATACCCAGCCTCCCTGAATGGTGTCTTTATCAATGGACTGTGTCGTCTGCATTTTTTTGTAAATGTGGAGGGGGTTTTGTGACCTGGGATCTACTATAGTTTCATTGGTCCTCATTTCTTTATATGTACTAATCGGGTGTCTAAGATCTCTTACATAATTTTGATCAGCCCTTATTCATCTGTTAAGGATGCTAAGTCAAACTTTGAGCATGAAGAGGAAATCTGTTCCTTCTGTTATTGCCTGTCAGGGTATTTGGGGCCATCTGCTAACACTGACTGTATTGGCATATACTTAAGAAATGTCACACAGCTACATTCCCACACAGCTTTTCCCTGTGGACTGAGGTGGGCTCAGAGTGCATGGGGTGAGGAGGGCAGGGTGTGCCAGCAAGAGAGACGAGAAAGGACAGCAGATCCTCCATGCTGGACCCAACTCTGATCTCATAACATCTATGCAAATCTTGGATGAGCTTTGTTGCTAAAAAGTTGTTTCTCTAAAAACAGGGCAGGGGAACTCACCCCCTGAGGTGAAATCTCATAGGTCCCTGGCAATTTAAGATGTAGAAAAGGAGCTACAAACTAAGGAAAATAGATGTTACAATTAGTTTTTTATAGGAAATGAGATTAATCTTGAAGAAAGTAATCCCTTGGATGGACCAACACCACATATACTGTATTTTGAGTTATCAATCTTTAAAGAAAGAAAGATGGTGCTAGACACTTGTCACCCTTGTTACTCTGAACCTAAGGTCCTAAGCCTTCGGGATAGCTGGGCTGTGGGGCACGCAGCTCTATTCAAATTGCCTGTAAGAGTGAACTCCAGCATCTGGCTTTGTGCCATTGTACCTGTCCCAGTGGAGTCTAAATACTGTGTTGTATGACTGACCTACATATCACTACAGAAGAAGAGAAATGTTCCCTGCTACAGTTTCTGCCAAGTGCTACAGAGCTCTGATTGTACAAATGACTGATGGCAAACACACTCCTAATAAAGCCAATGCCATTAAGTTAGAAAATGAGGCTGCTGTCATGTATGAGTGGTGGCAGAAGCATTTCTATCTTAACAAGGACTGACAAGACCTCCTCAACATGCTCAAATGAAATCAGTGTCATCACCTAATCAGTTAACCAGGTAATGGATTATTTAAAAAAATTTAAACCGTAACTGCATTAGCTCATTTGGAAAGAAGGCACATGTGACTCCTACATGTAAAAAGCTTTAACAATTGTTGCATTTTCCAGGTTCAAAGAGAAGCTGCTTTAACATGAAGAGATGAGATGTGTGCTGCAGCGTGGTGGCAGAATGTAGGGCATGTTGTGAATCTATGGACAAAGAAATTTCCAAGCTTTATCAGTCACTGCCTGGGTGTGTATAACAGGTTGGCTCAATGCAATATACATGAACAGCATCTGTTTCTGCTTTTAAGACCATGGTGTGCAATGTGAACCATTACCCACTGGATAGAAACTGGGTAATAGGATGAGAATCCAGCACTCCAATGTGCCACAGAGAAAGTATTTGCTGTTGTTGCTGGGAAGCCAGTGAAACAGGCTGAAAGGAGGGTGGACAAATGGCCTGAACTCAAGTTTTCTCAGATTCTCATGAGTAAACTAGAGGAGCTAGAATCATAGCTAACAGTCTCAGACAGGGACTGGACAGTCGCTATAGATTGTCTACATGGATATAGTTACTATAGGGGATTAGAATAAATCCCTTGCCTTGGGGTCTAGTCACTGCCTAACTTATGGAAAAGAGGCAGGTATTTGCAGGTTGTTGACACAAGAGGGTTCTTGTGTCTCTCTCTGAAGCATCTGTAGTGAGTCAGCGTGGACTGGGGACATGCTAAGTCTGATACCGTGTACCTATTCCTGTGTTCCTGAGAAAACAAAAAAACCACTTTAGAAACCAGCTCTGAGTGTCACAGCCTAGCTGTGTTGGAGGTGCTGGCCCTTCTCCCCTGAGAAAACAGGCAGCGTACTACACTGAACTGCACTGGGTTCCTGACCACTCCCTGTCCCAAGGCTGCATCTGTGTCTGCCCCCTCCAGCCCCCAGTCCTTGCCCAGCCCTCCCAGCCCTCTGTTCTGACACTCACTGCGGGACCAGCAAACCTTCGCACTGGTTTAAATGAGGAGCGACCCCACTGGAGCTGATTCAGTGTTCAGCCACAGAACTGGAGAGGCAAAGTGAGAACCTGGGCCCTTTCCTCTTTTTCTTTGGCTTCTCGCTGCTGCTACCGAGAACCATCCGAGACATGCCAGGTGTGTGCAAGGTGCAGGTGAGGCCTCCATGGGCGAGCTCCCCCGCAGTCAGTGACCCGCCTAAGCAGTACAGGGACCGGCTGTTTTGAACTTAACACCTCCGCTACATTTTAGTGGATCTTCAAGTGCCATGAAGTACCGCTCTGCCATCAAAGATGCTCTTTATTAACAGACGCGTTCCTGATGCCTCCAACCACAGGTGCTGACTCTGGCCGGGATGCTGCTGGGCCGCACCCCGCAGCGCACCGGAGCCCTCCCCCGCCGCCGCCGCCGCCGGGCCAGCAGGTGGCGCCGCGGCCTCAGCCTGTGCCGCCAGCGGCCCTCCGCGCTCCGCTGTCCGCCTGCCGCGCCGGCTCTCCCCGCTCCGCCGGCGGCGGGACCGGCCGGGAGGGGCGGGCGGAGGGCGGAGGGCGGAGGGGAGGGTGCCGGGTGCGGGTGCGGAGCTGGCCGGGAGCGGGGGAGGTGCGGCGGCGCGGGTTTCACCGTGCGGCCCGGGGAACGGCTGGGTTAAGAGGGCTGACTTCGCGGGAGCAGGTGGGTGATGAGACAGGTATTTGCATTGTGTGTTTTGTATGGAAGCTCCTCACGCCCACGTGTGTTATTCCGTGTCACGTGCTGCGAAAGCCGCGGCTGGACGAACATGGCATGTCCGGGTGTCCTGGAGGAGGCAGTGCTAAGGCTCCTGTGCAGTCACCGTGCTCCAGCCAGCACCGGGACGCTGGGGGGGATGGTTCGCTCTTCCCACAGCTACAACTGGAAACAGCGAAGTGGCTCCAGACACGAGGGACCCCAGCCTGGGCATGTGGGGTCACAAGGGACAGCAGGCTGGATATGTGTCACCTGGGGCAGGCAGGACCACACTGTCAGTAAATGATCTGGAAAGGAGCACCACAGCTGCAGGTTTCAAGACTAAAATGGATTTGGAGACTGATGACCCCTGTTAGTGTGCTTGGAGAAGTGGGGAGCGGGGCCAGAATCTAGTGTTAGGTGGCACAGGTTCCCTCACAGTGAGGTGTGGAAGTCAGGCCAGCTACAGACTTGCTGGCTGGATGCAACCTGCCATGGATGTGTATCCAGCCTAAACCTTGTCCTAGAAGCTCCAAGGGTCTTCTTCCTAATATGACATCAGTCATGTGAGGGGGAAATGCTGAAGGCCTCTAGGAAAAACAGTGACCAGGAATGGTCCATGGCAAACCAATTCATTCTGCCAGAAGGCTGCTCCTTGCTTGAGTTCAAATTGCTCCAGGGAAAAATAAAGAAAAAAAACCTGAGTAGCTGGGAGTGCACTAAATGAATTATTCCCCATGAGAACGTTCCCTCACTGCCATCTTCCTTCCTGGCCGCACCTCACACCTGGGGCTAAAAATGGATTCTTATTTTATACTCTATGTGCAATAAACTCGTCACTTCAGGGAAGCATTGGACCTGTTTTGCATGTGCAAACTGATTGCAACAGGGCTGTCAAGAAAGAATCCTGACATGGAAAATTAATCATTCATTTTCTTATGTAGTCGCAAAACTAGATGATGAAAGATGTACAGTAACTATACCTGTATTTTATTAGATTGTTTCATAGTGAAATCTTACCTGGAAATTAATTTTAAATTCCTGAGAGCATGCATGAAGTTGGAAAGGTGCCTGGCTCTGAGAAAGACCATCAAGTTTAATGTTAGTCTATCAAATCAAGAATGGAGTATTTAGTGAGAGCAGTATTTGGTATCATCTTTGACATATTCATTAAGAATCAGAGGGAATACAATACATACCACTGGCACTTTCAAGTGATACTGGGTTAGAAAATGTTGCTAAACTGAGAATGAGGCAAAGGAATCCAGAAAGATTAAAATGTAAGCAGAAATGAACAATATCAGATTTGTTTGAGAAAAAAACAGAACAACAATGTAAAGATATTTATGAAAGCATACGTAATGGACAGTAAAAATTGGGCAAGCTAGTGAATGACAGGGTGCATATAACCCTTCACTACATTGCTGTGCTAGTCCATGGTGTGATAACTGATCTATATATTTCTTTATGTCATAGAATAGAGTTACAGCAGCTCTTATGTCATCTTACTCTGCTGTCATGTTAAATTCAGGACAGTATTATTTGAAGAGTGGGGACAAACTGAAGAAACTTCAGGAATGATCGACAGAAGCAATCTGAGATTTAACAGAAAAGAGATAGTTATGTACATATATGAAACTGCATAAAATGTAAGATGTATTTCAGGGGATTTATCCTTTGGCTGGGACAAATAAAAGTATGTGGCTTTTCCCTAATAAAGGCAGAAAACTGTAAAATATCATCGTATATGCATAGAACAGACACCTAGACAGTTCTCAAGACAGTGCCAACGAGACTTATAATCCAAGCACTGGACTGTATTTCTCCTGTAGCTCATTATACCTTACCTTTATGGGTGCTTCCTGTCTAATTTTGGAGGTAGCCTGTTCCATCACTGATGCCACTGAAAGGTAGAGTATAAGCTTATGACAGGGGACTTTTAATCTGTGAATTCCATACAATAAAATGAAAGTGGCAGAACGGTATTCCCTTCTGGACAATATTTATTTCCAGGAGAAATAAGTCTATCAGTAGATAAAAGGAAATAAGCATTGATTAGAGATCATGTACACTACCTGCACAACTTTTTCATCACCGAACCAGTAATTGACCTAGTGGCAGCATTTTACCAGTGAAACTCTGCCACGACCACCATTTCCTTGGTGACATGATTGGTAATTCTGATGAAATGCGTATCACACACCTCATTATGTCCTATCGGATCACAAAACCTGCATGATAGAGATACTGTGATAGAGAATGTTGATGGTAGTGAAAGATAAAATACAGGTTTATGGCTTTGCAGTGTGAGGAAAAAAAAAAAAGTTTAACCAATGGCAGTGTTCTTCAGAGGTGAGAGGCTATGCCAGCCATGATGGAGAAGGCTACACTTCACAGGTAAAGGAGGCTAGACTTGGTAAGCTCTTTTGCTTGAGAGTTTTGATCTACAAATGAGTCTTAAAAGGAGTTTGAGTTAATATTGGGTTATTAATAGTTTGGAATTCCAGGCTTGTCATCCAGTTCCCTGTCCTATATTGTTCAGCTGTAAAATGCTTATGTTGCTTTTGCTTGCAGGTGCTTTTAGATGTACCGGAATCCTGAAGCACACAGGTTACAGTGGATGCTCCTCATGCTGATGTTCACTCTGTAATGGACAGTCAAATCAGCACACTTTGTTGTGAGGAGCTGGTTGCGGGACCCCAGTAATATATTAACCCTCTTTTTTTTTTTTTTTTTAAAGCATTCTCATTTAGATCCCCAGGTCTGATGAAAAAACAAGCATTGCATTTGCAAATTCAGCATTTCAGTGCAGTCACAGATAAAAAGCAACTTTGCCTGCTGTTACCTATTTCAACTGAATAAAATTTATTAGTAAATAACAGAAGAAAATCATTAAATAAATATCAATGTCAGTGATCTGCTTATATGCAAAGTGGTGATTTTATTTTTGGCTTAATGTACCCAGAGACTAGATACAGTTGCCACAAAGTTAAAAGGCAAAATTAGTTGCTATTATGCTATAAATAAACCCTGGGCTATTTCACAGCTCCATCTGGCTTCTGCTCTCACTGCTTCCCCTCCAGCCTCTCCCAGCCAGTACTGCTGCACCTGCCGGAGAGCACAGGGCTGGTGGTTTACACCTGTGTGGGCACCACTGACACCGGCAACCGCAGGTTTCCAAGTCCGTATTTGCGAAACACATACAAATGTTGCATAGACTCTTCTGATTTACCCAGTCAGCATTGTTCACTCCTTGGAGAGTAGGGATTTGCAAGAAACAAGGAAATATTAATTACACAAATGTCTCTTCTCGACACACATGAATGTGAACAGCTTTCGCAGATGAAATGTCAGGGAGCGCTGGTGGCCGTGGGTCCGTGGGCTGGCATGGACTGGATAAAACCCAGCCACCCCTTGTCACCTCCGCGTTGCAGTGTCTCAGCTCCACATTCAGTCTGCTCCGCCGATTGCTGGGTCACTAACTGTGCTGCAGCGCTCACTCGCTGACACCATTTCATTTCTGCATGACACAACAGAACAGGCCTCAGAGATTCCTTTATAATGCCACAGATAGACATAAACAGATGCTCCAAACAGATGTAATCAAACACAGATGTGATCTGAAGATTCCCAGGCGGGCTCTGGGGTCCAGCCAAACTGCACATAGCTCAGACTGACAGCAAGCTGGAAATGTGGCGAGGGGCTCACCTTTCCACCCAGCTGATGCTGCTGAGCAGAGCGAGCTAGATACAGCACACATGAATGTGCACCAGCTACTGGGGGGCACTTGGGGGTGACCAGGCTGCAGGATGGGCCCTGTCACCCCCCAGGTACTGCCTGCTTCTGCCCCGTGCTGGCTGCAGGGCTGCAGGCACTGTTGTCCTTGGAGGGTGTTTCCTGTAGCAGATGATCCTGACAGTGCTAGCTGGTTTTGTTTTGTGTTGTTTTTACCAGAATCTACCAAAACAGCCTGCTTTTCTGCTGTCACCCTTTCCTTCTCGTGGGCGGTGAGTGACGAGGTGGGGGTTATGAGTTTTCTGTAACCAGCAGAGAGGGCAGTAAAACCATTCCTAGTCATATAAAAACACTTACCTTGGGGCATATTCATTAAAGGGAGGTTGAGGGGGTTATGGAGGGAGGGAAGTGATGGGGTTAGTGACAGAAATGAAGAGTGGGGAGAGTGGGTCTTTCTTTCCATGACGTCCCTGGGTCAAGTGCTGCCATTGGTTTTCCACTGATTCCCCAGGTCTCCTTTTCCAGAAGCTCCTGGATCTCTGTCTCACAAAAGAAGATACATTTGCTGGAGGTTTATGTGGAAGACAGGTCAGAAGTTGAACAGGGACAGAAAGAATAGTTTTACAAGAATAGTATCACATAGAGCAAGTCTCAATTTGGAGGTGTGTGCTTGGTGGAGGCAGGGAGGGTTGGACTTAATTACAGGAAATTTTGACTCGAGAATTTCCTCATCTAAGATCCTAGAGTATAAGGGTGGAAAATAATCCTCGAGATTCAGTTATCTAAGCAAATGCAATGTGCATTTCTTTGAGAGAGAAGTAAGCACTTCTTAAATTGACTCATGCTATGGGCTTGATCCAAAGTCCATGGAAAAACTCTGACTGACTTCAGGGATCCTCGGGGTGTAGGTGGGAACTTTGCCATTGTCTTCAAAAGGGCCAGGCCTTTGCTCTTGGCTGAAAAATAAATGCAAGGAAAAGACCCAAATCCTTTTCAAATGCTTTAGAAATAATTTATTTGAATTTCTATAGCTATACCATTGTTAATAAGATTAAACACCCTTGAATCTATGTTTCAAAGCGTATTGTACCTAAATAGAAATTTTACACATATCTGCTTACAAGCTTGTAAAAAAAGTCACTTAGTAGAAAAAGTAATCATGTAAAGATTTTATAGATCGAAAGCAACATGTTAAAGAGCACCTCTGAATCTTTTATGATTAAGATCAACAGTTTTCTGATTTGTGCACATGAACACTGTGCTTTTCAGAACAGCTGTTTCATTTAGCTTCTCTTACAGAAGTGAGCTGGGTGACAGTAGCTATGATTTCAATGGAGAAGGCAGACAGGGATCTTTTCAAAAGCTTCTACTAATTAATTCAAAGACAATATGAAAAATACTAATAGCACACATAAAATACCCATTTGTCAAAGTCCATATTGCCTGCAGAAAAAGAAAGCAGAATTTAAATTACATTTCTATGTAAAAATATCATTAGGACATTGAAATTTTTGAGAAGTTTTTGAGAGATATTTTGAAATAGACGACTTATTTTAAATTTATATTTAAATTTATATTAGTATACAGTATATATACAGTAATATTTTTAGAAAGAGGCTGAGATTGAAAAACATACAGTGAACAAAAGAAAAACAATTTAGATTGAAATTAACAACACTTTCTGAAATTTGTCCATGCCCCTTCCCTTTAACTTTATTTAGATTTTCCATGTCTATGAATAGGTAACACCAAACTAAACTGATTTTGACCTGAGCTGTCCCTGTCACCAAAGCTGTCCTTGGGAAGTACTGACTTTTACCGACTCCTGATTCATCTAGGGCTGATTTGAGCTTTGGTTTGCGTTCAAGAATGCCCTGTAAATATAAACAACTATTACCACTCCAGTACATTTAATGACAAAAATGTGCTAATGCTATGCTGACGACATGGACCCGCGCATTTCATTCCTTATAAGGGCGATGCTGCCCGGTGGGGCCAGCTGGGCTGCGGGGCGGCCCAGCCGCGGCCATCCCTCCCGCACCCTCCTCGCTGCCCGCTCGCCTTTGGTCCTTGCAAACCAGCCAAAAGCGACGGTGTGCTTTCCCTTCCCCGGGGGTGTCCGCAGCTTGGAGCCGGCTTCAGAGGCGTCCTCCGGCGGTGCCTCACAGCTGGTAACACGAAACGCCGGAAACGTGAGAGCAAACCCACCACTCCCCCTAGAACTCTTGTTCCTCTGAGCCGCGAAGAGGATGATTTTGGGGAGGAAAAAAAAAAAAAAAGCAACAAAACAACACAACCAAAAAACCCCAAAATCCCCACGGCGCCGCGGGGCGGAGAAGGGCAGCCCCGCCGGGCCCCCATGGCAGCCGCCCCCGAGGCCGGAGTGGGGTGCAGGGCTGGGGGAGGACAAGGGACCCAGCCCCCGGGGCCGCTGCAAGGAAAGCACCTGCCCCGCCGAGGAAGTGCTTTTTATTAAGCGCGGTAATGACCTCTCCCTCGACTGGGGGGAGGTGAGTCAGGTGCTTTTGCGCTCCTGGCTGAGATCTTCCCTTCAGTGCTCTGCCCGAGCTGCCAGACCCCGGCTGAGGTCACGGCAACGGGAGGGTTAACGAGCCCCCGCAGGCCCGGCCGCCGAAGGGGCCCCCGCTGCGCCAGGGCTGCCCGCCCCCCGCCTCGGTCCCAGCGAGCCCCGGCCCGTGGCAGACCGGTGGCTCTCGGCAAGGCTGTCGGTGTCCCCTCGGGGGGAGCCCCCGGGTGTCCCCGCCGGAGGCGCGCCTCTGTCCCAGGCACTGGCGGGAGCGCTTGTGTCCCTGCTCCCTGCACCGCAGGGAAACCCTTTCAGAAGGTGTCCAGGGCATGAGGGGTGTGTGTGTGGAGCGTGCCCCAAAGCGGGTAAGGGGAGGGCACCGCAGGGTGGCGGGACTGCCCCCACCAACACCGAAATTACACGCGGGGGTCTGCGGGCTGGGATGGCCCCTGTGAGGCGGCATCTTCCGAGGGCTGCAGGGAAACACTGTCCTGCAGTCGCTCTAATCCACGGTTTTCATTTACTATTATTCAATCAGGATTTATCTCTGTTTTTTTAGGAGGCGACTTTTCCAGGACTGTTACTCGATACTGATCCATTAAATCATTCCAGCTGAGAGATTAAATGTATGATTTGCAACCAGCTGGATTTCTTAAATGGTGTCTTCGCCTCCCTTCAGAATATGAGCAGACCATAGGAGAAACCGCTTTGCTTTGGCATAGGAAACCCGCACACTCGCCCGAAGATTACCACACGGAGTTCATCCAATGCCAACAGTATTCTCTTCCTTTTTCTTCACCGGATTAGATTTCCCCCAGCCATAAAATGCCTCCAAAAGCGAGATACCATCGAAATGGCCACGCATGCCAGCCGTGCGGGTAGGCAGCAGGATTAAGCACTAACACCGCAGCCCCTCTCCGCCTTTCCCAGGGCTGTCCCGGCTCCAGCGAGCCCATGGACCCCCTACCGGGACTGCGGTCTCTCCTCCCCGCACTGCAGCCCTCGGGGCGCACCTCGGGGGCCTTCTGTGGCTTCGAAGGGCGGTGGGGGTGAAAAGAAGGCAGGCCAGCCTGCGCCCTCCGGACAGTGCTCTCCGTCGTGCCCCTTGACGTCTGCCCCACCGAGGCTGTGCGGGAGGGGGGGCGAACCTCCCCGGACCCTGCCCAGCCCTTCCCGGGAGGAGGTTTCAGACAGCCCCTCGTCCCCGGGGCACCTCGGGCAGGACCAGGCTGTCCTTGGGGTACAAACCGCCGCATCGTCCGTGCGGGGACCCCGGCGAGGAGCGGCCGGGCGGCAGGAGGGGTGGACGGGCAGTGCAATAGCCCGGTCCTTCCTTCACCGCCGGGCTCAAGGGCTTATTTCACATTAACGGTGGGGTGGCGGCAGCAGCGTCTGGGTCAGTACCGTCAAGGCAGCTGTATATGCCATCGCTCGGCACTAGTCGAGGTAATAATTACACACGATTGAGAGTAATTATGGAAGAGCGAGTGGCCGCGCGGCACCGCCGGAGGTCACCCGCTGGGATGGCATCTCGGAGATTGGCAGAAGTAATAATCGCATCTCAAAGTCAGAGTGTGTAGGAAGGGAACACGGGCGCTTTCGCTGGGTCGGACTCGCCCGGAAAAAATAAATTAAAAAAGCCCTTTCGAAGCTGAAAGGGATCTGGGGCCGAAGCGACGGCACCGGGGGGATCTGCCGCACCTATGGAGGAGAAAGCACTGGCATTTCCTGGGCGCACTCGGGGACACGGAGCCCGGCCCCGCACACCCCAGCAGCAGCAAAGCCCGCTGTCAGCATCGCCTTTTGCCTCCCACCGCCTTGCTTCCTCCTGAAATCGCGATAGAGGCGGGATCGTCCACCTCTGGCCTTTCTGATTTGGGAAGGTGGCGAGGTTGCTGCGCAGGGACAGTATCTACTCCCACGCCGCTCCCCACAGCCACCCGTGGGCCCCCGCTGCCCGGCTCCGCGCCCCGCACGGCGCTGTCAACACCTCCCTGCCCCGCGTCTGGTTTCGTTTGAGTCCGGGAGGGTTCCAAACCATCCTGACTTTCCAGTTGTTGATGTTTTTGTGGGGTGTGCTCTCAGCACACTCTGAAAAGCGGTGCCCCGAGCTGATTTTTAAGATTTAAGGGTCCTCTCCCTTCCTCAGCGCCAGCCACCGCCGCGCTGGTTGCGCGGTGTGCACTGGTGCGGGGCGCGGGTGCGGGTCCTCGCCCCGAGCAGTGCTGGGCTCACGCGTCACTGGACATCTCAGCGTATGGAGAGAGACCCACTTGTCCCTGACCCCGCAGCAGCCTGGGAGCCCCATCCCCGTGCTCCAGGACCCGCGGTGCCCTCCGCGCCTGCCGCCCCGAGGAGGCCGTGCCCTGCCCGGCTCCTCCGGCTTTGGCAGCGGCGTGGGCTGGCAGCAGCGAGCTGCAGGGAGCAGATACCCGCCCTGGAATGTGGGCCCCGTGGGTGGCAAACAGCCAGTCCCCTCCGAGAGGAGGGAGCCCGGGTGACGCGGCAGAGGCAGCCCCCGGCTGCAGGAGCCACGGCGCTGGGTTAGGGTGGGGGTCGCGGCTGGGCCCTGCTCGGCAGTCGGGTCGGGCCTCTCTCGGGGATGCCATTAGCTCAGGCTTTGTGCTACTCACGCGGTTCTTCAGTGACAAAAGGGCGACTGTACTGAGCGTCTTTACATTAAACGCATCCCACAGAACCAGATGGGTTCAGAGTCACCTGGTCCCCCCGGCAGCCCCCTGAGGTGTGCAGTGGGAGGTGACTGCCCGATAGGTGACTGCCCACGCACCCTCGCAGTCTCCCTGTGAAGGAGTGCGTGTCCCCCCGCGGCGTGGGTGCCGTCCGCAGCCCACTGCCCCGGCGGCGACGTCCCGCGAGCATCTGTCACCGGGGTGTCTGAGGCACCGGGCCCCGCAGAGGGGATAACGGATGCCGGGCCTGCCCCGTTCCTGCGGGGGCCGGTGAAAAGCAGGGAAGGGGATCAGAGGTTCCCTGGGAGCCTGCCCGCCCGGTTGGCGGCGGGACCACTGTGTCCGGCCCGTGGGCAGGGTGGTCGGGGGAAAGAGGAGGAAAGGTGATGCTTTTAGTGCTGAAGTGCTCTCGGATCAAGTCTCTGCTCTCTCCTCCGACCCCCAGCACAACTGCATCTACAACGGCACTTTGGAAGGGAGGGGCTGGGGGTATCTCTGCCCAGACCACAACTCCCGCACTGCTAGGAATCGGTTTTCTAATAGAACTCACTGGACTTTGCCCAACGTTACAGCAAATTGTAAACTCTTCATCCCCCCGCCCCCGCCCGTTGTTTTTTTTTAATTCCTCGCTGTTGCCAGCCAGTCTTGCCTGTGTTGACACCCAGATGAGCTCCTGACAGTCACTTTTCAGACTCAGATGTCCGTCTCACACGCGGTAGTTTTATGTACTGCCTCGGTTTTCACGCTGCAGCCTATTTTTGGAGAGCAGGGCAGCGCAAATGAATATTCCCGATGAAGGTAGCTTTCATCGGGTTCTTTACAAAATCTATTCCCCCTTCCTCCCTCCCACCCCCTAGATACACACGCACCATACCGAGGTTTGCATTTTTCATGGCGGGACAGGCGAGTCTATAAAAGGCATGTTTGTTTTTCCTGGCTGTTTCAAATATGTATTTCCTGGAGGACTTCGCATCTAATGGGGTCATCAGAAGCACATGTGCGATTTTCATCTTTCCAAGGGATTTCTTCTCTCCCCCCTCCTCCTGAGCAGCACTGTTTGCTGATGTGACATTTTACCTGTCTGTTCACCTTAGCTCCCGCTAAACCTCTCCATTTCCCCCTGAGTCCCAGACTCTTGGTGAAGTCCCAATTTGTTCCCATGTGTCTGTCTGATTTTTTTGAAGAAGTTTTTTATTTGATTGTTTGTTTTTTCCTGTAGGACAGGAGGCAGGAATAGCTGCTCATGGCTCTGCCGCCCCGCAAGCCGCCGCCTCCACGTGCCTCGGGACGCGAAGCGGGACAGGCTCTGCTGAACACCGGGACTCCGGATTACGGAGAATTCGATAGTTAGAGCTGGAGGTTGCGCGTTTTCGCTCAGCAGGAAAAAAAAAAAAAAAAAAAAAAAAAAAAAGCAAAAAAACCCCCAGAAAAACTCAACCCAACCGACCACCGACCAACCGACCCCCTCTCCCGCTTATCGAAGGGGGAAGGAGATGGACCTTCCCGAGCCAGGAGCCGCCTCCCCCATGCAGGGAGGGGAAGCTTTGAGCCCCGCTCACCGCAGCAAAATGGGAAGAAGCTGATGGCTCAGCCCAGCTCCTTAGTTTAAGTATGTGTTTTTCCAAACCCCAGAGCTACTCTTCTTCAGACAAAACCCTCACCTCTTCCTTGTGTGCTGAAGCACTGAAAGTTCCCTTCAGTATATTTTTCTTGGCTGCCTGAGCCGCGGCGTTTTGATTCACTAAGCAGAGGAAGTTAAAGAGCTCTGCAGTAAGGGCCAGTGACCAGTGTTTTCATCGCCATCCCCCGGCATTATTTGTCATGCTCAAGTGTGGGTTTGTCGAAGGCAAGAGCCTGCTTATACCGGGCTGCATTTGTTTCTCCTAAAGAAAAGCTAATAGATTTTGTTTCCGGGTCTGGTAACAGGAGCCCGAGCGCCTTA
This sequence comes from Podargus strigoides, assembly GCA_028020825.1. Lineage (NCBI taxonomy): Eukaryota > Metazoa > Chordata > Aves > Caprimulgiformes > Podargidae > Podargus > Podargus strigoides. The sequence goes on along the minus strand of CM051619.1, from coordinate 93,978,780 downwards.
CACAAACATCGCTGGGCAGGCGGGGGCACTTCCAGGGCTTTTCATTCCGGGCCTGGAGCAGCCCCCCTCCAAACACACGTTGAGGCTTCAGTTAGGCCCGATCTACTCAGCCAGGGGTGGGGAGCAGAAGAGGGAATGGAGCTTTCCCCGGGGTAGCCCACAAGAAATATGCCAAGCAGGCGACTTCTCTTGTGTACATCGTGTTGAATGTCAGCAAAACGGCGTATATTATCCAAAGGAAAACGCAGCCACACAGCCTTTGGTAGATGAGATGCAACTGTGTTCCCCAGAGGGTCCTGTTTACCCCCAGGGTTCTGCAAGGGCTTGCAGAGAGAAGGCATGTAACCAGCCGAATAGCAAGACCTGGCATATGCTCCCCTATTCATAGGAAATGTTCCTATTCCAATAAACTTGCTCTCTGTTCCCAGTAAAGCGTCATGGTCCCCTTTAGGGATTGTGCCACATCTTCAGTAGCCTGTCGGGATGCTGTCTGCTCGGGTCCATCAGTATTTTCCCAGAAGGGTGACAAACTGCGCCCTGGCAGGACCAGGACAGGTAACACTCATGTAATAAAGCACACGGCTTCCCAGCAGAACAAATCTACTCTAGTATACCGTGAATATTCAGTGCCCTGCTATCTAAACGAATTACTCCAGTTACAGTTCTAGGGGCCATAAATGCTGCATTCATTATGTAATTTGGTAAGGTTCTGGTTTGAGAGCAAATACCATATTTATATATATATACTTACACGTGTATGTATATATATGTGTGTGTGTGTGTGCGTACACGATAGACAGCGAGTGCGTTTTTTCCCGTAGGTGTCCATGCTATAGGGGCTGAGCTGTGGGGTTTGCCCGGCGCATCCCGGCCTCAGGGCGGGGGTAGCCAGAGGGAATGTCACCGTCTTTTTCTTCATGCCCCGAAACCTGCGAGGGTACCCCGCAACCAACCAGCCCTGAGATGAGCTATGTCCCGTGTAACGTAATGCTAGTGAATCATAACTAATCTGTTTAAAACCAAGGATTAGTCACGTCAGCTTCAGCGTATTCCTCTATCGGGAAGGTTTTGGGGGTTTTTTGTGCGTGGAAAATCGGGGCGATTAGGGCTAATTTACCAAACATCATTACTGAGGCAAGTACGCTCCGATAAAATGAGTCTGAACATGTACGGGTTTTCAGGTTACGTTACACACGTCCCATCATCTGGGCTCTAAGATGTGGGTGCCCTTCGTGATAAATTGACCTGCAGAGTTAGTTTTTTTCTTACTGCATGACTTCTGTTTCTAGCTGTCTTTAATTGACTTCAGCGACTTTCCCTCTCTTCCTTTCTTCGTCTATAAGCGATCTTCGCTGCAATTTACAGGAGTTTTCATCGCCCCTCACTTTCAAAGGGCCTTTCTCACCCTGTCAGCCCTTCATTTACTTTGCCCGATCGAATTCTGCCTCCTCTGTGCAACATTACCTTTTATTAACCACGTAAACCCCATCCTGTTTTCATACTGCCCCTTTAAATGTTCCCCATCCTGGCTTTACACTTTTTCTATTTTTATTTTTTTTTAAAAAAATTATTTTATTTTATTTTTCCCCCAGCGGGTAAAGCCTTAAGGCTTTATTTCGGTTTCGAGGCCATGTTTTATTAACCTAGTCGTTCTGTTTTCCTTCCCAAACTTATTTCTATCTCTAAAAATACAAAATAATTATCTAGCCCATTAATTCATTCTTTGCGATATTGCACTGCTGCATGTATGATTTTACAGGGAGTAAGGATCTGCTGTAGCCCTAGGAAGGAGTGGTTCCTATACTTGAGAAATGTGTATTTTCAAAGGATTAAAATTCATACCTAAAATTATTAGATGCCTCTCAACGGAAACAACAGGATCTGCTGTTTAGACCCTGATGCACGCATGACACCACTGGTACGCTCCCACAGCAAAGCAACAGCCACATCATCTCCACTGCTGAAAAATCATCCCGAAGAGCAGAAACACGAGAAACATAAACCTGAATATACCACATTGTCTCCTCTATGCCATTGGAGCCCACCGCACCTCAGCATAACGAGAGCACTGGATTTATAGCCACGAGTAAGAGAGAGCTTTTTTCCGAGGCTGATCCTCCCCGTTACCGACATCCGCACCTTCCCTTCGACAGGCTTTAACGGGGCCTCAGAGAAATGTGCTTTCAGCGGACACCCACAAACGCACAGAGGCGCTAATCCAGCCCCAGATTACATCAAATTAGGACACTGCCCGCACAAAACTCCCGCTGATTGAAATTTCAGCCAGCGTCTGAAACCTGGACACGATCCTTGCTGATCTACACATATTTCTATCCCGCTTGAAGCCATATCGTTTTCTCGGTTTATTTTTCACAAGAAATTCATTTTAGGAAAAAAACCCCACAACCCCCAAAAAACCCATTGCAAGCTCTGAGGAATATTTTAAACAGATAATACGTCACATTCGGCTTCTAGCAAAGATTTGGTAGCCAGGGTGCAAGTTGTAATGGAATCACTCTGAGCTCTTATCTTTTAATGAAGTAAACTTGCAAACAATTTACCTCTGTTGCCACCCTGTGCTTACAGAAAAGGGGGGAGGGGGCTGGGAAAGAAAAAAGACAGAAAAAGGAGAGGAACAGAGAAATCTCATACCCACGAGCGCTGGAAGGGCGTTTGCAGCCTAGCCGTGCCGGACCTCTTGCTCGCCCGCCCCTGAGGCAAGGGGGGCGGCGGGGGCGGCTTTCTGCCGGGGCCAGAGGGCACCGGGGCGGGTAAACCCGCAGTCTGCCCGGCCGTGCCCTCGGGGGAGCAGGTGGGTCCCCTCCCCACTCACCTTAGTGCCTGCACCGCCTGTCCTTCCCCGTCCCCGTGCCTCCCCGCTCCCGCAGGGCGCCGCCGGCTACCCCCGCAAACACCCCTCGGGCGAGTGAAGCAACCGCACGCCGAGTTAGATTTCTAAATTTTATTATAAAATAAAAGCAGAAATATTTTCCAAAGAATGTATTCACATAATATAAACAATAAACAAAACTAAGGTGAGTGACTTGCGGTTGATACTGTCGTTTAGGTCTAAACTTGAGCAGCAATTCCTCTTTTCTTTTTTGTTTTTAAAGCCCGCTCCGGCCCTCGTTGCACACCGAGGGGACACTCTGCCCCTGCCCTCCTCCGGGGCCGAGACCGGGCCATCGCGTCCTTTCCCACCCAGCAAATGGCGAAAGCACCACATGGACAAGGCCAAAGAAGCCGTCTCTCTGCATAGCATCAGCTACAAGAAGCTTACAGAATCTGCCTAGAGCGCGTGTTGCTGCTATAACTTGAGTACAACTTTTGTATTCTTAGTTGAAATTGTACATCGTACACCTGCCGCGGATACATAACTACAATAGAATAACGGGAGTGATGTGTAACTTCAAACAGCCATGGAATCAAGCGGCCTTGCGCTTCCCTTTCCTCCCCACCCCCCGAAAAAAAAACCAACCAAAAAACAAGATTACAATGTGCCTCTTCCCACACAGACCGGCCCGATTGAGTGACACCACCGAAAGACTCGGGAAGTTAAGGCTGGAAAGAGCTGCTACAACGAACCGCTTCACAGCCTGCCATAAAAATCACAGCTCCTGTCTGACAGTCCTTACACGCCTGTAACCACTTTTAAGCAACCCTTAAGGCTTTTCACAGCATTACTGCCCACAGCCCAGTCTGATACCTTCCAAACCTGCAGCCAGCCTGCTGCCAAAGGGCACAACACATCCCCTAAGGAGTTTGTCATCGCTTTCAAAGTCTCTGGGGAGAGTAAAGAAAAAAAAAAAAAAAGAAAAAAAAAGCAGAGTAAAGGAGGCTGGTGCGAAGGAGGGAGCATGTATACGGTTTTAAGAGCCGAGATCGACCAGGTTAGATGACATGGGGTTGAGGATGGAGTCCTGCAAGCTGTGGTGGTGCATGGGGTCGGCGCTGGGCACGGGGATGGCGCTGGGGCCCTGGGGGTGGCCCAGGCCGTGCAGGGGTTGCAGCCCGGGGTTGGAGCTGAGCAACAGCGCGGGGCTGGAAGAGGTGTGATCCGGGGTCCCTGACGGCGTCTTCTCGTCCTCTGAGCTCCCCAAAACTGTCTTATTCCCGTTCATGGATGCCGAGAGCGGGTTGTGGCTGTTGGAGTTGGAATTCTCGTTGTTTTCCCTATAGGAAACACAAAAGAGGGAGGGAGATCACGGTGTGGCCGCCGCTCCGGGGGCGGCGGGGAGCTGGGAGAGGGGGGAACCAGAAACAGTAGGTTTACAAACTCTGCAAACCTCCAAGGCCTCTTCATCTGGCACAAGGGTCTAAGGTTCGCTGAGCTTGTAAACAGAGTCTCCCACCAGCCCAGCGGAAAGTGTCACTTTGCCAAAACGTCATTTTCTGCGTCCAAAGCGTTTGCACAGAGCGGGGAGCGAGGGGGGAGGAAGGGAAGGGGGGGGGAAGACATTAAAAATAAGAATTAAAAAAGGACTTTTAAACTTTAAAACTGCTGCCGGAGTTGAAGAGAGGATGGGCCACGATTTCTTCAGGGAAAGTCGAATGGCGGGGAGCTGCAGGCAGGACCGCTGTGTGTGAACCCGCACAACCTGTGGGCCCGCATCGGGCGGGAGAGGCTTTGGCGTAACGAGCTGCGCTTTTTTTTTTTTTTTTTTTTTTTTCCCCCTCTCCCGGAGCTTAAAGCTCAAAACATAACCCAATATGGAAGACGAGCCAAGCAAACAGAGTTAACTCGGTTATTTCCCCGGCCCTCTGAGGAAATGCTCCACATGCCCGCTCCTATCCCCCCATCCTTCCCCGGGCGGCAGAGGGGGAAGCCCGGGTACCTCCTGGCCCGGGTCCGCGGCGGGAGTAGCCGGCACCGCCGGTGCGCCTACCGACAGTGGCAGCCGGCTCGGGGAGGCAGGTCATAATTTCAAAACTCATCACCGAGTAAATACCGAGAAATCGCTGGAGCTTGGCCAAGCCCTTCCAGATATCTATATATGTATATATACATATATTTTTTTTCCCGAAATGAGAGGGGCAGGATGGGGTGGGGGCGGCCGTCCCGTCAAGGCTAACGCGGCCTTTAGACATAGCCCTCGTAGAAATACTTCAGCCACAGCCCTGCCTGAAATACTAAAGACATTGCAGGTCTATTTAAAAGCTCCTGCGGAAGCTTTGAGCCACACTATCCGGCGGAGGGGCCTTATCCTGCAGGGCTTGGTGGAGAGAAGCGAAGCCGTTGTGCTGACGGTTTTTCCTCAATAAGGGGCTGCAAGATGTGGCTGGAGACACTTTGTGCCAAAAAAATTTAAAAATAGACAAGAAAGCTCTGTTTGAACAAGTTTGCTCGAGTGAATGGCAATCCCATGAACGATCTGTTTTCCAGCGCCTGGAGTGTAATATTAGGTTGAGTGTATCTTTCAATGTCAAAAATCTTATTTGTCTCTGGAGACATTTAAAATTTGATTCCTCGGGAAAAAAAAAATAGAATAAGTGTAACCTTTTTCTTTGGATATTTGGAGGTGAGTCTCTGCTATCAGCAATAAAAAAGATCTCGAACATCTCGTAAAAACAACACTCGCGGGGATCTGAAGGAAAATTAAAGCGCTAGCACCGTTTCGGGAAGCGGATGGAGCAAAGCTGCGCAGAGCCCGAACCTTGTCATTCCCAAAGTACATTGGGCAGAGACGAACAGAAGGAATCTCCTGGAAGGCATGGGTCTCCGGGAGATTTCTAACCCGTTAGTTAACAGCGCAGGCCGTACGATCAGAGCCGTAGGACCGGGCAGTCCAGCGGGACAGTGAGGGTCCGCCCTGCGGTCAGAGGACGCTTTTGGCTTCTTCGAACCGCCTTAAGGCGCAGGGAGAGCTGACGGAAAAGTCACCTCGAACACCCGTGGATGTAGGCAATGACCTCTGCCCGGCGATTAATGGTCCCTTCACTCCATTTAACAAGAAAAAAACAGTTTTGGAATCACGCTCGGTCTCACAATATACACCTATTAACACGCATTCATGAGCACCTTGCTGGGCGGTGAGCACGAACCGCACCGTAAGGAGCGCGATAAGAGGTCGCTCCGGTCAGTCCCGCTCCAGGGCTCCCGCCTCATGCCAGGACACGACGTTAGAGGCGGTTTTTGCAAACTGCCGTTCATAGCGTTCAGAGCCGCTCGTTCCCGGGTGCCCTCCCCGCCCCGCTTTCCCTCTCTGCACCTCAAGGACACTCCGGGCTGTGCGGGGCGCGGAGCCCTCTGCTCCGCCGCCGCCCTCTCCCGCCGCGTTGCGGACCCGCACCGGCACCCTCGGCCCCGCCGCTCGCCTGAGTCCCGCGCCGGGCCGCGGCGGGGACGGGACGGCCACGCTGCTTAAGCAGGGGTCGCCGCCGGCCGTGGGCAGTGGCCCCAGCAGAAGGAGCTGCCCGGCGGCCGCCGCGAGTGCTGTGCGGAGACCGAGCGGGTTCCGGGAGGGGAAAGGGTCCCGGCCGCCTCTCCCGGGGACACTTTTTGCGGACAGACGCCCCCGCCGAGCGCCCGCCTCGTTCGCCCGTGGTTCTTCGGACGCCCCCGCCCCGGAGAGCTCGACCCCTCCAGGGCACGCCGTCCCCGGGGCTGGGGCAGAAGGCGAGGCGCGGGGCGAGCGGCGGGGACACCGGGAACGCTGGGGACACCGGGGACGAGGGGGGAGCCGTACCTTTCCTTGGCCTCCGCCGCACGGTCCCGCTGCCGGCGGTTCTTGAACCAGTTGCTGACCTGTGTGGTGGTGAGCCCGGTGGCCTCGGCCAGCTCCCGCTTCTCGCGGGGGGACGGGTAGGGGTTGTGGGCGTACCACTCGCGGAGGACGCTGCGGCTCTTCTCCTTGAAGCAGTAGCTGGTCTCCTCGCCGTCCCAGATGGAGCGGGGCAGCGGGAACTTGCGGCGCACCCGGTACTTGCCCACCGCCCCTAGAGGTCGCCCCCGCAGCTTCTCCGCCTCGATGTAGTGCGCCTTCAGCCAGAGCTGCTGCAGCTTGGGGTGGTTGTGCGCAGAGAACTGGTGGCTCTCCAGGATCTTGTAGAGCTCTCGGAAGTTGCCCCGGTGGAAGGCCACCACCGCCTTGGCCTTCAGGACGCTCTCGTTCTTGTGGAGGTGCTCGCAGGCAGGGAGGGACCAGAGGAACCGCCCCAGCCGCTCGATGTTGCCGCCTTGCTGGAGCACCTCGCAGACGCAGGCCACTTGCTCTTGGGTGAAGCCAAAAGTCGGGAGCATCGACATGATGAGCCCTGCCCCGCCGCGCACCCTACGGCCGCATAGAGAGGAGCGGCGCGGGGCGGTGGGCAGCGCCCGGCATGCGGGGCGGCCCCGGGGCGGCGGCGGCGCCCGGCGGGGCCCAGCGGGGCGTCACGGCCGGGCGCGGGGAGCTGCGGCCATCGGCGGCGCCCAGCCCTGGAGCGGCCCCGGGAGCCGGGCGCAGAAAGGCGAAGAGCGAAGGAAAAAGTCCCGGGAGCCCGAGCGCGGGAGGGTTCCCCCCCGTGCCTCCTTTTTGTAAGTCCAAGTTGCGAGAGAAACTTTGTGCCTCTTTTGTCTCCTATCTGCAGCGCTCGCAGCGGCCGCGGCTCTCCCACCCCCACCCCCCTTGGCCGCCGGTTTGGGATCTCCCTGCTTCCCCCCCACCCCCCGCCGCCGCCAGATCCCACATAATATAGTGGTAAAGCCCTGCTCCCTCGCTCCTCTCCCTCTCCGAGTTTTCCCCCCCTTTCTTTCTCAGTCTCTCTCTCCCCCCCCCCCCCCCTTTTTTTTTTTTTTTTAATAATATTATTCTAAGCTGGCATGAAAAGTGATTATCCGCGCTGTGATTGGTCCGGTTATCTGACCCGGGGACTGCCAGGAGAAGACAATAGTTTTAGTCAAATTATTTGCCATGGTGACGCTGTCAATCAGGAGTAACCCGATCTGTTTTGAGGTGGCTCCCCGGCTGGGTTGACAGATTGCTCAGATCCACTCCGAGGCAGCCCTGGGAGCTGAGATATTAGCGAGGGAGGAAGAAATTTCCTCCGTGATTGACGCTGCAGGCGCCCATCGAGGGAGCGGGGGAGCGCCGAGCTCGGGCCCCTGCCTCCCTCCGCCCCGTCCGGGCCGCCCCATCCCGGCCCCGCCGCTCCGGAGCCGGGACTCTGCCCTTCCCGGCATTCGCGGCCGCGGTGGGGAGACAAACCCATCTCCGGCCCCTGCGGAAAGTCTCTTTCTAAACGCGTTAGCCTAGGTCCCCTCCCCAGCGCCCAGTAACCACCGTCGGGGAGTTTTATAGGGAAGGGGTCTCTCGTGTACAATAGAGACCCTGTTCGTGACCTGGGGTCCCGTTACACGTTGATGGTACCTGGAGCCGGGAGCGAGGCGGAGGGCTGGCGGCACAGCACGGAGGGAAGATCGCCTCTCCGTTAACCGCCGGCCATGCCCCGCCGCGCTCCGGGTGACAGGGCACGGGCATTTGGCGTCCCCGGGTGCTGGGCATTTGTTTCTACCTGATTTCCAGGAGCGTGTCGGGATTTTTAATCCATTTCATTTTACACGTATAAAAGTCAGAGACACTTCACGCGATTAAACGGATTCGTATCACCCACGCGTGTCCGTGCCACACGGTGTTTTTAGCTTACTGACTGTGCGGGCCAGCGACCCGTACACTTCTCCGTCCCTTTCGGTCTGCACAAAGTGAAAGGCAAGGGAGAGAGACTGTGCAGGCTGGGAGTCGGGAGGGGTTGAGCGGTGACATGAGTGAGAGCAGGGCGATGCGGTACCTCCGCGGGCGGACGGGGCCGCAGGGGCTCGCCCAGGTGGAGGCACTCGGGAGGAGCCTCCCGGCTCCGAACTCAGGGCAGTTTCCGTGGCCTTTAATGTTCCTCTTTTGCGCGAAAACAACAATTAATCCCACAAACTCTTTCTACGCCATTTGCATCCCTGGCAGGAGCGGTCTCTGCAGCTGTGGGTTCCTGCCACAGTACCTTTTTATCCTCCCCGGCGCGTCGGGGATTTGGCGAAGCTGCCAGAGCCCGGGCTGTGGCTCCCCGCCTGGCATCCTTGACCCTCCGCGGCCGACGGACGGAGCCTCCGTGCCGGCCCGGGCGGGCGCACCGGCCCTCCCCGGGGAAAGGCGAGGCCGGGGCGGTGGCGGGCAGCTCGGCGGCTCCCAGCGGTGGCGGCTCCCGGCGAGGAGCCGCGCCAGGGCTGCGGACAGGAGAAATGCAGCGCGGGGGGGAGGCAGGAGGAGGAGGAGGAGGGTGGGGGCAGCCGGTCGGCCAGCGCCCGGCTCGCAGCATGTCTGCACGCCTGTGCCTATGTCTGTATTTTCTCCAGTGCGCTCCCACTTCGGAAGCTGCGTGTCCTCCTACCTGTCCGGGCTTTTCCCGAGTGCTGCCATAGAGATGCAGCGGAGAGCTGGGGGCTCCTGCCCTGAATCCCCCGGGGACGCAAATTAGAGCCGTCCTTTCCAGGGAAAGAGAGAAAACGCTCAAATTCGTTTAAAACAAATTCGGTGATGTTGGTGATGGTTCCGTAAAGCCCCCTTGCACGAATCTCCCCCCCTCCCTGTACAAAATAAGCACTCGGCCGCTTAGTTCCGTGATGCGGGCGGCTTCTTCAGTATTCAAACGGTGCTTGTTTGTAAACGAAAGCATCCCCATCTCAGCGCTTCCTAGCCAGCCTACCCGGCAGGATAGTCCGTAGCCACAACCGGAGCGGACGATCGCGGGACGGCAGAACCGATCCACCGCAAACGTTACTCTGAGCAGTCACGGCGAGAGAAGCACAAATCCCTTCTCCCAGCCTCTGCCTCTGCGGACACACCGTGTGCCTTTCGCGATAGAATAGAGCCCCGTTCCACTCCCTCACGCAATGGGCAAAAGAGGTCTGGGCTGCACCACCCGACTCCCCGCTACCGCACTCCGTCGCCCCACGTTTATTATTAGGGGTATACCTGACTCCGCTGGCTCTCCTTCCACATCATAACCATAACGGCTGAATGTGAAAGGGAGCAGCTGTTCGCCCTAGCCGGAAAGGAGATGTCAAAACCTGTTGCATGGACTTAGATCTGAGAAAGTATCTTCTTAGCACCCTAAAATGTGAGTATAGAACCTACACAGCAGTCCGTCCCTGGGACGCTTTCACTTTAGGCTGCCTTAGCTGGTCTGCGGCTTGCATGTACCACTCTTGAGTTCACTTCCCAGGGCGCCAGGCAGGGGCAGGTCTAACCCCTGCAGATACTGGCCGTAAACCACGGCACCGGACGACTCCAGTCGCACAGACTTGCGAGGGAATCAGACGATCGGGAGAGGAGCTGCCTTTTTTTTTTTTTTTCTTCCTTTTTTTATCCCTGGGATTTGCGAAGGAGCTCTTTCACCGCAGTTATATTTCAGAGGAGGAGCGCGGACCGCCGGCTAACGTGTGCCCCTGCCCTGCCGGCACCATTCTGCCTGACCGCTGCCGGCTCTCTCCGTTCAGCCACGGTGGAAGGCTTTAACCGGCCTGTCCCAAACCGGTGCCCGGCCCCGCTACCGCCCGGAGTTTCATCCCGGCCCCGGGGCTGACGCTGCCGAGAGCCCACTCGGGGAGCGCCTCACCCCTCCGCGCAGTCATTGCCTCGCACGGAGTGGCGTGCGAGACCGTCGGTGTCAACACGATCACTGTGAACTATGAGTGAAATAAAAAGACGTTTTTATCGTAATGCTCCTTTTATTAACCCGGGTGCGGACGCCCTGAGGGAAGCGGGGGGGCGGTCGTGTCGCTTCGCAGAAGCCTTTCATTGCATGTAACTGATTTGTGTCCACACAAATGTGAGTGCCGAGATAGCGCTGCAGTTATCTGCAGATCTCCCTCCCGCCTGTGACCCGACCGTCTCCTTGAATTCAGCAGCCTGTGCGAGAGGCTGCAGGCCAGCACCGTTCCCGTTCGAGACAGGAATGGATTCACCCAAACTCCTGCCCGGCGAATTTCCGCAAGCCTCTGCGGACCCCCTTATCCGCTTTATAGAGGCACAGTCGCCGCTCCCTGGGCCGGGGACGAACTCCCTCACCGGAGAGACAGAGAGGGTCGCTGCCCCCCACCCACTCGCACATGGCTCCTGCCAGCCGGCCCCGCTCCACGCGTGGGAAGGGCAGGGAGGCAGGGGCTGTCCGGGGGGGTGATAACCCCCGCAATCGTGACATGCCAGAAAGAAACACGTCTTCCCGGCAGATGTCCATTACCGGCCCAACGAACGTAGGAAGAGCAGGCAAATGACAACCCAAGTTTCGGTTTTGTAATTTCATTTTTAAACGTTGTTTTCTTTCCTTTTGGCGGGACGGCAATATGATTTCTCCTTGAAACCAGGGGGCTTTAAAGTGGGCGAAAGCCTGCCGCAATTACCCTCCAACCCGGAGGGTCTCTCAGCGGGTTTTCCTGGGTACATAAGTTTCTCCCCGGCGGGACCCGGACCCTTCAGGCAGCCAAATCTCGCCCGGTTCTCACGGAGGCGGTTTGCAACCCGGAACGGCGGGTTGTTCCCTTCCCCGTTGTTTATTCGCGCTCGTATTTATTTTTGCGTTTTGTTTAAAACCCGGGTCTGTCCCGTGACAGACGGCACTGAGATCCTGCCCCGACTGGAAAAGTAAACACGAGGGAGGATCACTGCCCGTAACTAAATTAAGGCAAACAACAATAGCTTGTTGTTCCTTGATTTGGGGGCGAAAGGAATAATTCAAAGCTTTTGCTGCACGCAGCGCGCTGTTCCTCAAGGGGACCGGCCAAGGATTTCAGATATGTAGCGGGTAACTCGATTATGCTAACAAACTCCGCTTGAAAGAAACCGTTGTGGGGCTGGGGGGGGTGGGGTGGGGAGGGCGGCTGGGAGCGGGGTGCTGCGGGCTCAGGGGGGCCGGGCCGGGGCGCCAGCGGCAGTGGAGGCTCTGCCCCGCTCCCCGCGCCCTCAGCTCTGCCGTCCCGTCCGTCCCGCAGCCGCGTCCCGGCCGCTGGACCTGCGGTGCTCGAATAGCATTTTAGGAGGAGATGTATTAATTAGGAGATTGGGGCCTGATGCGACGTGACTGAGCTGGCCTCGGTCAACCTTTCCGCCCCCCCACCCTCCCCGCCTCCCCGCGGTGAAATGGGACTCCGGGGGTGGCACTGTGTCCCCAGCTCAAAGCACTATACCCTCCCGAAAGCCGATAGCCCCCCCAGTCGGCTAATGCGGACGGTCCTGATTACCTTTCTATCATCCCTTTTCAATCTCGGGTGCGGAGTTTAGAGTTTTCACTCACTTCTACTCCCTGCACACCCCCGGCCGTTACCCCCCAGCATCCGTATTTAGTTGGGGTGTTCCCCCCTTCCCGGCCCGCTCAGGCTCAGATCCCGCGGAGGGGACAGCCGGCTGGGGGGAGCGCCTCAGATGCTCTGCGGCACAGGAGGACTCTCTCAGCAGACAGCGTAGAGCTTACAGACAAGACAACAACAACAAAAGGCACATATGGTTAAAATAAGGAGAGAGAGCGAGCTTTCTGCCTTAGGGGATTGGCAATAACCAGCCATAAATGCAGGGCATTGAAGCTAAACTTCTGGTGGGCTTCTGCGGGATTGACAACTTAAATCACACTACAAGCATCAGTCTGACAATATTTGTAAACTTCTCGTTTCCAGGGATCTTCTTGATCAGAGATAGATCAGGTTGGTATGAGCTTGAGCCACGAAGGTCTTTTTTTTTTTTTTTTTTTTTTTCTCTTTCCCTCCTCCTTTCCCCTCTTCAGAGTTGATGAATAGCGATCAGGTTTCTTTTAATGGCTGCCCCCTATTCTCACAGCCTCCCACAACTAACCCAAGAGCCTGTTTCCTCGACCTCAGTTAATTCCGCTGATTATTCCAAGATGATGAGGAAAGTACGAAGATTGTTCACTGTTCCTCTTCGGTTCAAGGCAGTTTTGTTACCGTCTCCATCCCTGGCTCACGGAGGTTTGACCAGGGAGTATTTTTACGAACAGGCTGCCCTCCCTTCCCTCCCCAGGCAACTGACAGCTCCGAGGTCTTGCTCATAGCCTTGCTGCTCCGTGGGTAGGCGATCCCCGTCGGGGGGTAGGGGCCAGACACCAGCACCGGCCTGGGGTGTCTCAGGGCATCGCGGCGGCCGCTCAGGTGGTGGTGGGACCCCGCATCCCCGCGGCACCAGGACCCCGCATCCCCGCGGCACTGGGACCCTGCACCTCCGCGGCGGTGAAACCCTGCACTCCTGCGGGACTGGGACCCCGCACTCCCGCGGTGGCGGTGGGGAGCGGTGCTCGGTGCCGGGGGGACACACGAACCTCCGGCCGCCTGCTGCAGCGCCAGTGGGAATTTGGACCTTCCCGAGGAAGAAGGGGTACCCTGGCCGCGAGCCGGGCTGGGGCCGTCCCCGCGGCGCGGGAGGGGGAGATCCGCTCCCAGAAATCTCACTAGAGGGCTCTGATTCTCAGCTCCGACCGCTGCTGAGAGGAAGCAAGGTTTCGTTCTTCGTGTCCTTTACTCTTTGGGAGAGGTTCAGCCCGATAGAAAGTCCCCCCACCCCGGCGCTGTCAAAGGTGGTTCACGTAGGTCGTCAGCGTGACAAGAAATCCTTTGTTTTCTTAATGATAGCAACCTCCTGCTCTGCCCTACCTGTCGGTGAGCAGAGCTGGTGTCCCGTTCCTGCTGCGTTAATGGCACAAGAGGGGGGTCTCACCCTCCACCCTCATCTGTATCCATCCCATGGCAAGAGAAGGAAGCGCAGCCCCTAAAACAATCAAACTCCCATTTTACAGCAGGCCCCAGACACGTGTGTGCACGTCAAGAATCAGGGAGCAAGCAATATTTACAGATATGTTTGGGTTTTTTTTTCCCTGTTCAGTATAGAAAGAGGTTGCGTAAGTTCTTCCATGGTCTATGGAGTGTAGTATGCCCATAAACACATCCATCATTTAAATTCTGTGAGACTGAGGCAAGCTGAAATGTAGTGTAGTGTTAGCAAGTAATACACACAGAGATACTGGTGTCAAACAACACTGACTGACCCAACGAATTGGCTCTGGTTTGGGATTTTTTTTTCTTTTAAATAATTTCTATAATTTGCTATGGGGAATAGATAAAAACCAAACAACACAGTGTCAATTAAAACCAAAACAATTATTAAACATAAAGTTCCTAAAATTTCAGAATGCATTCGGTTTGTCTTAACTCCCCATAAATTTTGTAATAAATAAGTAAATTTCCTTACTTGCAGAAATTAGGCAGTGCAATTTAGTTTGCTTGCCATGTCTTGCAATTCTTTCAAAAGCTTTGTGTACAGATCAAAATTTCAGGAAAAGCACTGTGGAAAGCTAGATAGTTTAGATAATTTAACATCAATTTAAAGCTGATCAGCTTCCCAGTGGAAAATTTGCTACTTCTGAATTTGTGACAATGTTTTGTATTTTCCTCAGTGGATTATTTCAACCCCATTTTTCCTGGGTTAATTCTGTTTCTGTCCTTTGATGTCTTCTCCCCTTTATTTCATATTATTTATTTCCCCTTTATTTGAATCAGCTCAAATACACCATGGACCTCTTACTTCCTACAAAAAAACCCCATGGAATTTAAACAGACCTGGTGTCCCATTTCACTACTTTTTTTTTTTTTTTTTTAAATTTTTGTCATCAGTTTTATCCTCCTTATAAACAAGGACTTTATGACTAGACTAAAATTGCTTTGTTTATTATTTACAATGCAGAGAAGGCTAGTTCAGTGAACACTGAGTTGATTTCAGGCAGTTAAGCCACTTCTGCAGGAAAGATTAAGGCTCTACACCTTATGGTTAAGAGACAGTCTGCTGCTGGGGTACCATAGCCACGTCCTATTTCCTACAACACCCTCTTCATGTGTGTATGGTGGGGTGCTTAAGGGCACATTGTCTCCACTAGAAGGAGATGCCCGTGGCAGCAAACGCTACCACTGCATAGTGCAAAGGACAGGGCATGAGCTCAAGCACCTTGTTTTGCTGACAGTATACTCCCAGGCACAGCTTTGACTGTGATCTCTCTTAGACAGTGCTTGAGGGTGCCACACACACCAGGGATCACTTGCAGGGTGCAGTCTGTACTAGATGGCACCTGGTTTGGCTCCCTCCATCCTGCCCTATTCCAGTTCTCCAACACTCTCCCAGAAGTTTTTGCAGACCCAGGAACCCTTCCATGCTCTCAGTCTACACTCTCCTTTGGCTTCATGCTATGAAAATGTCACTTGAACAATTTACAATGTGTCCCTTATATTATCTCTGATACTCAGAACTAACACTCCAGAGGAAATAATTATTTTTTGAACCACAGAGGTACCATTTGGGACCCAAAGGCCTTGTGACAAGTGCCACTTAGCCTCCAGGCCAGAGAAGGGTTCCCAGCTGTGTTTTACTTGGCAATAGGGACATAGTTCAGACATCTTTGTAAGATGGGACTTTACTTCCCACATTCTTGAGACTCACTACTTTTTCCGTCTTCTAGCAGAATTTAATCTGTGCTTAAGTAATTTTTACTTGTTTCGTTCTCCCTATAGGTTGCAGAGGTAGCCCAGGTACTAGATGTAGGGCTGAAGATTTCACCGAGTGACAGTGAGCTGCAAAACATGGGATTCTTGTGTAACTACGTCTCAATTTTTGTATATCTGCTACCTGCTACAGCTAGAAAACAATCAGGAAATTACTCTTTGCACACACACACATGCATATATTTACATGTACTTATGTATGCCTAGCTGTTTTAATGAACATTTGTTTGATTTTACTTTAGGGATAAACAGATTGTCATTTCTTTAAATCTAAACCCTTTCTTGAACAGTGAGATAACCACACTGGAGTAATATAACCCGACAGACATTTCCTTAATTATGAAGTCTTCTTCAGTTCAGTCATGTAAGAGAGAGAAAGGGAGAAAGAAATGGAGCTGAGATAAACTGGACAATGTCCAGGAAGAATTTGACAGAACAAAAGGATTTTTTTTCTTCTTTTTTTTTTTTTCTGATCAACATTCTGAAACAACTACAGTTGTGGGTGAGGGTGGTGTGTTCATGGTTATTTTCAAGTGGAAGGAGGTTGGCAGCAGCATTTGGCATGCATTGAAGAAGTCTGGGAACTGGGCCTTGCAGTCATCATAAAGATGTGAGCTTCAGCTTCCAAGAAGAGAAGCAAGTAAAGAGGTATAATTGGGTGAGTTACATGAGTTATGATGTGGAAGCTGTAGTGTAATGAGCATGTTTAATGCACACACGGGAAGGAAAAGTACTCAGTGCCAAATTGGATGCCAGACTTGCGGCTGGTAGATGTGCACGAGCGGTATGAATTCAGCAAGGAGAGAATTGTGCTTGAAGATGGTTCTCTCAATCCATCAAATTATTCTTTGAGACTTTTGAATACAGAGAGCAGAGATGGGGAGATTAGTTTAAAGGATTAGGGCTAAAAGAATGAACAAAGAGTGCAAAATGAAAGAACCAAACATGGTCTCAGCAACCTCCCAGAGGAGACTGTAGATACCACAAATGATCCTGGGATTGCTGGAGGCCAGTCCAGGTTGATTGCGGTGATCTCTGGTCTTAAATAAGATGAAGTCTTCAGCTAGGTGAGAGACTTCTGGAGGGATGGGAGAGGATGAATTTGGTCCATAAGACATCTCTTTTCTCCATAGCTACAGAATGTATGAAGAGGCTACATCATGAGGGAAGATTTCAGCTAGAGAGTGTTCATGAAGAAAGGGAGTCCCTGAGGTCACCTTCAAATCTTCTGTGGCCTGGGGCCACAGGCAGGGAATAAGAAGCCAGGAACTCTTTTTATTTCCACACACTCATTTTCAAAGGCACTAGCTGTGGGGTTTTTTTTCCCTCCAGCTAAAGAGGGTTCAGGAAATCCCTATTGGGTCAAAAAGCTGTGGCCAACTCCAAGGTAGAAGGGTGCAAGACAAATCTAAAGCACATGGACTACATTCAGATAATTAGAGGGCTCGGAGTTTGCCTCACATTAGTGAGGAATTTGGCTGGGTGTTTCAACCTCACATGACAAAAGTTTTTATGATGAATGAGTGATGCACTTCAGACAGAATTTTGAGAACATCTATGGACTCTGTTCCCATCCTGTCAAAGATGTTTTGTATTTACCGTCATTAACCATGCAATCTATTTAGCCTTGTAACGTGTTCGGAGAGTAGGAAAGACTTACCCACTACCCTATCTGGGTAGTAGAGGAAATAGCCCAAGCATACAGAAGTTAATGGAGAGAATCCCAACACATCTGTGAGCTCTGGATTGGGGTTCTTAAGAAGTTGAAAGAGTATGGGAAAAAGAGGATTTGGCATGAAAGAAGAAGTAGAAGGAGGATTATGAAAGTAAAAGTTCATAATTTTTCAATGGTGGTGATGAACTTCCCTCAGGCATCTTTCAGTTAGGCATTGGGCACACAGAGTGGCAAACCATCTAGGATGGCACAGATCTTGGCAGTATTACAGGACTAATATTTTCATATGGAGGAACTGTTTCCTGAAAAATGCAAAAGTATTTTGTCTTCAATGACAGGCAGGCATTTTAGGAAGACAAGTCATGTTATTATTGACTATGACTCTTTTAAAATGATTCTATTCCTCAGGGACAAGAAGATGAACATTTGTCTCTCTGGTTATGACTCTTAGAGTACTCTAAAAGCATCAAAGAAGTGTGAGATGTTGTTCCTGGTGTATATTTCCTTTGGGCTAGTCTTTCAAGACTCCAAAGGTGTTGAGATATGGTTGATATTATGTAACCTTCAACACTAAAGCAGATGTACATCGTTCTTCTTTTGAGAAGTCGTATTTGATCTCTGGAGACCCATAATGTGATCCTCGCTCAATCGTTTTGAGCATAAAGGGAACTTTTCCAAGGCATTATAGAAGCAGCAGTTTTTAGGTGATCATTAGATATAGATTTTGATGAAGCAGGCACTTTTCCTGCCATGTTAATAAATGACTAGTTACTGTGTATTGTGTGGTGATGCAGGCTGATAATCTGCTGCTGAATAATATGATGTCATGTCAAGATTTGAACTATTTCCTCACATATTCTTCAAGAAATAGGATATTTTTTTGCCCACATCTGAAAATTCACAGGCAAATATGCAACCAATCAAATCTTGCACAAATGCTAACACCCAGATACGTGTGTTTCTCTGTGGAAGTAATCTATAGCTAGCAGAACTCTTGGATAGAGAAATCCTGTAAAAAAACAGAATAGGCACGCATAAGTTAAATATGTTTAACTAGCTTGCCAAGAATTTATAGTTTTATAAAATCTGTGTTATGTACAGAACTCTCAATACTTCCTTCTAAAAAATTTTCATTAGTGTACAAAAGAGAGAATGTCGATTTCTGTAATAATCAGCAGAACCTTCCCATTTCACGTACAATACACCAGAAAAAACCCATGACCTTACTTCCAAGGGCCAACCTTTGTCCTCCAAACCTGTAGTAGAAGTTAGCACTTGAGTAATCCTATCTTTTAATGATAAACTTTACAGTAAACCCATGCAATTTAACACTAATAATAAATAGTAAGTTTGCATGTTGGGTGGAGCTTTTAAAGTAAGACTGTGCAGTATTTGCTGCGCTAAAAATCCAGCAGTGCTGGATTTGACCATTTAGATTGACAACTTTGATTCATAATAGAGATGGGAAGGAGTGCAAATGTAGAATTGAGTTTTCTTTTTTAAATGAGATAATACCTATACCTGAGGAGGCTTGTGTCCTGTTCAGCTTGATACATCTTATATCCTCAGCAAATTGGGAGGGGCTATTTTAAAATCAGGGAGCCACAGGAGGTCAAAATCAGATAAAAACTCCAAGCTAAAACCCAGGTTAAATACTTGCATAAGTTCAAGCTTTCATTCCTTATAAAACTTCCGTTTAAGTCAATAACTTAACAGCCAGGGGAAAAAAGGACAGATTTTTCTCTGTGTGCCTCTGTGTGTTGCACATGTACATATATTACATATATGTATGCATGCACACATACATACACATATATATATGGACTTAATATTTTTATAAATATACCCTGAACCTTATTTGCATCTTCTCATTAAATCAGCGGGAATTTTGCTGAAACAAAATGTTCTGACTATTACTGCATCAGATCTATTTCTTTGACAAATGATGAAACATTGACAAGCACACCCTGTGGTTTGGAGCCAGCAAACATAATATGCTCTTTATTGGTGGGTAAATTAAATTATTTCATTGCCACCTTGTTTGCTGAAAAACTTAGTAGAAAGGTGAGTACTAATTAGATTTTCTATAACACCTTCCTTGATGACTCAGATGATTTTATACAACTGGTGTAAAACCAACCTGAGTGAAGGACACCAGTGAAGAAGGAAAGTCAGCAGGAAATAATACAGGTTGCAATATCCACCTTCACAGAAGTGGATAGATAATGCAGAAGCTTTTTACACTTCTCTTAGTGTTCCCCACTGCCATGTGTTACATTAATCTAGTGTCTGCTTAGTAGAGATAATAAGTGAGTAGCTTCTCATTAGTTAAAATCTATGGCAGCATATACAGGGGAAAGGACTGATCTCTTCCCAAATGCAAAGTACTAAGCATTCATATTCACTTACAACAGAAAAGTGAGTCCCTTTTTTCCTGTAGAAATAATACGGCCCAACAAATGGGAGAATCAGCATCAAACCTCATGTGAACCAGTGGGAACTGATTTTCTCCACTCCTTCGTGTCTGTGTTTGAGATCCTTGCAGAAACAGGCCCAACTTAGATACTAATTTCTTATTAAGAAGGTTCACCCTTTTGTATATGTCGAAGTATAGATTAGTCTGAATTGAGACAGTAGGGTCAAAATCAAGCAAAGCTGCAGGAGTTCAACTCCAGATCTGAACTCTGGAGTTCAGGGCAGATTAATTTCTAATAATATGGCCATTCAGCGTGCTGTTGATGCTCTCCTTATATTTCTCCAATTCAGAGACTCAGTGCGATTACCTGAACTGGTGTCTTATTTGAGAAAGGCTGAACAACCTTGCCCATGAAATTCCCCTTTCCTTCCCTCACTCCAACACTGTATTTTTCATGGACAGATGGTCATTGACTGATCACATTACTTTCCGGGTATCTTCTGACAGCTGTTCAACCTCAGAAACAAAAAGGAGCAAGGGAAAGCTGCCAAGTCCATTTGCTTTATGTGACTCCTCACTTCAGTCACACAAGAAAAGGCCTTGCTCTTTAACCTGGGCAGTTGATGCCTGGATTTTCTCTTCATATGTATCCTCTAAAACTGAACTGAGGACTTGAGAGGAAACAAGCTTAATATGCCATGTGCTTCCTATTTGTTGAAGTTATCAATGCTGAAGCTCTGTTGGCATGCTAAAATGTGAACATTTTTACAGTGTAGCAGGTTATGGAAGCTGATCTTGATAAATTCCAGTAACGGCATTTTACACACCACGTGCTCCTTTCTGTGAATGACAGATTGCTGTTATTAGGGCTCTAAAGAAGCTCCCGACAAGGGTGATTCAGCACACGAAGAAAGAGGAACATGTGTCTAATTCAGTGTTTCTACATTCCCTAGCACATTTACACGGGTCTGTGATGTGGTTCTCTCTGATGCACCAGACCAAGAAAAAAGTCTGTTCAGTGTAAGTTAGACACTCTCTAATATCATCAGAGCCTCTGCTGATGCAAACCTGAAAACAAACTTATGGATGTGTTTATCTCTCTTCCACTCTTGACTGATTCTAAAGGTAGTTGAAGAAGTTCACAAGAATATTTCCTTCTTAGCTGGGCAGTGGGAAAAAAGTCCATGGCAGACAGACTAGAGGTAGATGGTGTGGCTTGTTGGAAAGAAGGGATTAGAGACTAAACAACCCACCCCAGTAACTACTACAAGTCTTTGCGTTGAAAATAAACAGGTAAACATATCGACTCATACTCTGTATTCTGAAGGTGGTTTTTGCAAGAAGTCAGTTCAAAACCTTGTCCAGTAAGACTCTTCCAGGCATAGAAATCACTGCTGGTTTTATTCATTCAGTGGAACCAATGGAAACAAAGTTCAAAGATATATATTGTTTGTGATTGACTAAATACCTAAAACATATATCATTAACCGTTAAGTGCTCTCTAAAAACAGCAGATAGATCCAGTTGTAAATACTAGAAACACTGTGCCTGATTTAGAAACATTAAGAATAACCCAAACATTTCTCAAATGTGCATTTTAAACTTTGCTCAGATCTGTTTTGTGGTTTATTCTTCAGCATTCAAGGTGGAAGAATAAGATCCCATTTCAAGTTTTAACCTAATGGCTTCACTTAAGAAACAGGAGAAAAGGAAAGTTATATGAATTAAACATTACATATGATTTGGCAAAGCACTTTCAGGAATTCTATAAGGAAGAGTAAAAAAAAAGCCCCACACAGTTTCACAGTTAGTAGCAGTTACCATCTAAAAATACACACTTTTCAGTCAGTCTTCGCTGACGAAATGTAGAAGCTTAATGTGGATTACACTTTTTAAATCTTTCAACATCAAAAAATAGAAGAGATGTAGTGTGTTTTTATTTCAGAGTACTTTGCATGCAATCGCAAGATAAATGGGAGAGACTGATTGTGTTTGTACCTGTGCCAGACGCTGTCGTTAGATATTGCTGTTTTGTTTCATCAGTCATATGAACTTACACAGGGACATCGATCAGATATACCTACATTTAAAAGAACACACTGTCAAATTAGTGGATAGAAAGAGCACATTATGAGAGAGAAATTATCTGGTGAAAGATTTAAAGGCTGACTCACTTGTGTTTTGTTTCATTAAATATGGGGTAGTCCCCTTTCATTTTCCATTTAGCATGAACATTCATGCACTCCATTACAATATCAGCCTTATAACAAACTAGCTGGCTCAGGATATGCCTGAACTTCCTTGGAAAGAATACAGCTCTACTTATTATGGATTCTAGATTATTTTAAAATGTGGGGCCTGGGCTAGGCAACCTCACTGGCCTTCATGGAGAGACTCCTGTGTACTTCAGTAGGTCTCATGGCTGCAAAATCGCCTGATGCACTGCAGAAGCCTTCCCAGTTGGCCAGGCTGGCAGCTACTTCTCCAAAGGGGAGGGCTTGGGATGGGGAGGGGGTGCATGCCCCTCTCGAAAGGACACAGAATATATGCTAAAGGGGGAAAAACAAAAACCCCTAGGAAAACTATCCAGAGGTTATCTTGCCCCTCTTCCCTCTTAGATACTCTTGGAAGATTATATTGATTCTTGCACTCAGGGTCAAGGGAGCAGCTCGTCATGGTAATGGAAGGCTGAGAATCAGACTGGAGAGTGGAGGTATGTGAGCACACAGGAGTTAGGGGAGATCCAGATGAGTAGAAAAAAGAAGAGCAGGGATTAGAAAAAGCTGCAGAAGTTACAACTGACAGTATCTCATCTTTATTTTGGTAACACCAGATAATATTGCTATTCAGGTTTGCTAAAAGCCCTTGCTCTTTGAAAGAGTTTGTCAAAGATTCATTTTATGAAAAAGATAAATGGGATAAAATACACTCTAAACACCTTGTGACCTTGTGTTTTGTGTCTTTTAAGTCTTTGTCTTAGTAGTAATTTCTTGCTGTCTCATTTATTATACACTCAGTATTTCTAGACAGAAAATACTTCTGCTTTCTATGTGATACCTATATGATATTAATCTATTTCTCTCTGTATGTATTTATATGTATGTGCAGAACCTGGTGGACCATGGAGCCCACTTCCATCCTGCACAGCAAAAGCAGTCCATTTCAGGCCCAGGCAAGAACTGCACAACTCAGGCACCTCTGTGCTTTTTCATGTCAGTGACATATGCTGAAAGACACTTGCCTAATGTTGTGAGGAAGCTCCAAGCTGGGGTGCCTTGGGAGAACCATCTGACTGTAACTGTGGTCTTTCCCCACATTTGCTTGCCTGCTAGATGCCCTCTAAGTAGCAAGACATTAGCACTTGGATAATAAAGTGGTTGTGGTCATATCATGGTCAAAGAGAACAGCAGGTCATTAAGTGCTTCAGTTGCATGCTGAAGTCATGCTAATCTTCAAGACCCATACCTTAGGTCTCTTGAAGCTAAGCAATCAGGCATGGAAAGGGTTCATGGATGGCTTTCAACTGGTAGAAACCCAGTGTTACTTGTCTTATACTTAGCCTTAATAGCCCTCCAGGTCATTTGTATATATTTGTATATTGGAGCACCAGTGTGTGCTCCTTGCTGTGAGAGGACCTGGCAAATGGGCCACCCAGCATAAGCACCCCAAAACTTGGTAGTACTCAGACAGTTGCTGTTCCAAAGCCAGACTTCATGGCTCAAACTCACACTTCATAGAGAAAGTGCTCCATATAAATTGTCAGTTTTGAATCCAAACACTTGCACACCTACACTGTAAATCAAGCTTTAGTGCTGTTTTCCAATCAGCTCCATTACACAAGTAGTTTTGTGGCAGAGATGTATTTTAGCTAAACTGGTATTTTTAAGTGGAGTGGGGGATGAACAGGACTATTTTATTAATGAAGTGAAAGACTACGAGACGGTAAGAGACAGGCATAGGGAGTGCAGGTGCGGTACCAAACCCCTGCCTGGCTGTCTAAGTACCTGTGCTCGGTGCCTGGAATCCCTTGTGTTCAGATCTGCAGCAGCACCACAACATATCAGAACCTCCTATGAAAGCTTTCACACCTTATATCCAAAAAGACATTTCCATTAATGCATGCAAAATTTTTCACTAGGTCTTTTGAGAGTGAAAAGAGCTTGCCCCCAAACCTACTGTACCATCTGTGGTCCCCAGAAATGTTAATTCACCATTAAAATTATTAAACAGTAAATGGTTGAGATGTATTATTACAAACTTGAAGTATTTCCTTTGATTGTTTAAAAATCTCTGTTTTAATTTGAGTCTTCTATTTTTTTTCCTTTTACAGTTTTGAATGCTGCATATTACCATATGTGAAACGTTTCTTAAAGGTGTCAAAGTGACTTGTCATGGCTTTGGAATGAGAACTAAATTAAATGTCCATACTGTAGCATACTTATATAAATAATGAGATATTCCAGTATAAACCATTCATTTGGCAGTCATTTCTACATCAGCAAGTACTAAGTGCTATAGAATTCCTGCCTGACTTTGACACATGCAGAGAAAATCAGGAAGGAAAATGTGTGTGTTTAGAATTTTATAGAAGAAGACAGCCCCTTTTATCCTGTTGCCATGAAAGTATTTCTGTCTTTCTTGGAAACAGTGCAAGAGGTTTAACAAAATACTCTGGATTCACAGCAGAATGCTGGAGCATTCAGCTGCCTCCCACTGCACTCCAAAACTTGTTTCCATAATTTAGAAACAGAGAGGGTGGAAATGGATAATAAAGTCATTAACAAGGGCCAAGAATGATTTATTACGGGTGATATAGTGTTGCTGCTTTTTAGCAAAAATACATTAAATAAAAATTCTTCCTAAACCAAAAAATCTTTCCTATTGAACATTGCACAGAATTTTCTTTATTAGTGTATTATATCACCACATTGCCAGGTCTGGCATTTCTCATACAAATAATGTTTCAAAGTGCTAGCAAGGCTTGTGGGCTGCAGTGCAAACCACGTTAGGAATACTGCTTGTACAGAAACATGACAGTAGCAAAGACCCTTTTTCTGGTTTCTGGATATGGTTAGCACTGGAGGACCCTTTTGTCTTGCATCTGCTTCACAAACTTGCATCACACCAGGCTAACAATAATCAAAAATTGATAATAGATATTTAGTTCCAAACTGTCTTTCCAGCTGCCTAGCTGCTTTAGGCCAGCTTTTAGGTTACAAGTCTTACTCACAGATCCACACACACATACTTTGAGAGCATGAGTGGTAAATAAACCTTGTCTTCCAGGTGAATTTTATCTTCAGACAAGAAGCATTCGATACATGTTAAAATGACATCGAGATCTGTTGGCAGCAGGCTTAGGGACTGATCCCTCACCTACTGAAGAGCATGTCCCAGACCCCCAGGCTGCAAGAGGTGTGCAGTCTGGCCCAAAGCGACCACAGACCTTTCTCACCAGTAAAGACACCCTTCAGATTTAAGACTGGGCCATGCTGGCTGGGACATGAGAAAACTTTTACTGGCACCAGGCATGGAGTAGCTGTCTGTCTGTCTTTAGATTTGCACATGATTAATCTCCAAAAACTTTAACCAATGCCTTGAATGATCTCAGAAATCTCTCAGGATTAAGAAATAAATAACTAACCCATTCAAATACTTGCCTATACCTCAGTGGCTTAAAAGATTAAAATCATTTGGCATATGATAGAATCAAAGTTCATAAACGTAGCTGATAGCTTGTAGCTTTTCAGAGGTTGCTCCATGCAAATGCAGAAGTGTTTCTAAGTAATTTACAGATGCATTTCAGTTAGCTTCAAAACTATGGTTAGCTACATGAAATCACAAGCTTTCAGCAAATAATTTGATCTAGTGTCAATCTTCATTTACCCATGCCAAATAAGACCATTTTATGTTTTCATTGCAACTGACAGCTGAAGTTTACAGGCAGGAAGCACAAGCTTTCTACTACACTCTTCACAATGGTCTTCTGAGCCTGTCATGAAGAGAAAAAATCTATCTGGGGTGGAGTTTGGGGAGCAGCAGAGCCCCAGCAAGGGTAGTGGTGTGCCTATGCCACCCACCCATGGTCTGAGTTACATCTATAGCATAAAGGAGCGCATGATGGCACCAGGGACCCCAGATAACTCAAGAGCACAATAAAGAGGAATTTCACTAGTTGTTAAGTTGGACTTAAGAGGTGTATCAGGATAGGAAATACTAACTTCTGACATTTTCTTTGGTGTCCTTAGTGCACCCTTGCAATAACACAGCAGGATTTCTTTTCCTTCCATCTGCTAGGGATAATTTACTGACAGTTCATTGCTTGCTTGGCCATGGGTTGCATAGGTTTCATTAATTAAACATCTATTTCTGTAAAGATTATAGACCTGTATGAAGCAACAAAGTTGATTTGAGTTTTTGCTTAAAATCCTCTCTGACAGGCAATCTCACTAAGTATTCCCTGATCTGAACTCTGTTCCTGTGGTTTAAGAATATGAATCAACAACTTAAGGGTACAAATGTGTCAAGGAGTTCCAATTATCCTGAAAACAAACATTGAAAAAAAAAAGACACAAGCTAAGCCATAGAAAAACATGGTTAAGGCACTCCAATTTCCCTTGTCCAATACTGACTCCATTATATAGTGATATATTTATGACAAGTGCATAGCAGAGTTTGAAGTCTTATTTTTTAAACCTCTTTAGTTTTTGCTTTTCTCCACCACCTCCCCCTACCCCCCACCAGTGTCATGACTCACAGTGGAATTAAACACAACTAGAGCCATATTGCACAATTAGGTTTTAAGCAGATTTGTCACCAAGCATGGTACAACCCACGATTTCATGGAAAAAAACCCTCTGAGCTCCTGCTGCCCACTCTGCACTAAATTGCATGAGCACATCCAGAGGGATAGCTGTGGGAAGGGATGTCAGCAGGTATCAAAGTGCTTAGGATCTCTGCTCCACCATCACTTTCTCTGAACACTGGCCAGGAGGTTCCTTTTTCAGAGACTGTTGGGGTAAGAGATGAATGGGGAAAGCTGATTATGTATTGGCTACTGATTCCAGCACTGCAGAGAGGTAAAAGTCAAGTAAAACTCATTATTTTATTACAGTATCATAGTCTTCTTAATATATTACACTCTGAAGACTTTTTCAAGTACCAGAACAATATTTTGATTTGTTAATTTCAAAAAAAATGCATTCCAAAAGAGTTCATGGAGATCTAGTGTTTTCTAGTGCTAGCATTTCTATTTTTATGCTGCTCTGCTTTTTCTCAACATTTTATTTATCTACTAATTTTAATTAGGGTCTCTCTGGATTTCAAGTACAGTTAAAGTATGGAAATGGGAAAGGTTTCTTGCCAAAACTGTCCAAGATGTTATAGAGATACATAGTCCCACATCCTCCCACTCTTCATGTCTAAAGGTTTATATTTTCAACCCAGTGCGCGTACACACACACACACACTCTCAAACACTCACAAAATATGTGGTGTGCTGACAAGTTCTTGTATTAATAAGATGGCTATTTATCAAGCAGCAACACAGTTACCCAAATTTCCCCTTGAATCTTAATACATTGCATCATGCTGTTTAAAAAAATGTCGGTGGTGTCAGATTCTCAGCTCCAGAAGAATGACACAAAGGGGCACTTCATCAGCATTGTTGGCCCATGGCAACAACTGGCAGAGGGAGCAGTGTCCTCCAAGTCGATGAACACAGCCTCGAAAGCCAACGTGACTTCCTGGAGCCATGGACATCCTGGTTGGCTGAGGGAGCTCTGAGGTGGCTCACCTAGCACTGTGGTCTGATTGGCTTCCAGCTGTTCGCAGTACTTGGGAAGAGTGAAGGTGGTATTGCATTACCAGTGCTCCATGGACCTGGCTTAGGACTAAGTATGGTCATGCTGGTCAACACAGATGAGACCTTCACGCATTTGGTGTTCTCACCATAGCTAGACAAACCATTGGCCGTGTCCAAATGGAAAAAATCCCAAGACATTTGTAAGAGAGATACTGTTTCTACCAGAGATGTGGAATATGAGCGGATCCTTAAAATTATATATTTGTTCTAATTAATAACAATGCGTGCTTCTGCATAAAGTGTTGGGAGGAGTTATTGTTTGCTGCAGCCAAATTCAAGGCCATGTTTGACTGTCATTTTAAAGGGACAAGGCACACTGTTTTTGTCTGAAGCTATGGGGAACTGGCACAATGCCACTTCTACCAGGCTGAACAGGGCAGTCTCTGGGGTGCACTTTAAATTGCTTTTCAGTGTGGCTCTGAGGGATATGTGTGTGGGAAGGAGTTACAGGGAGGAGACTCCTCCTGGCTGTGTACCTGCCCCTTACCCACCTCTTGCTACCCAACAACATGTTTTCTGCAATGGAAATCCCACTCAGAGCACTTCCCTCCTCTTTGCTGGCTAGGGGTAAGCAATGGGGTATTTCCCTCCCCACATCCCTTTCTGTAACACCTGGCCAAGGAAGAGGGAGAGGAGGTGAAAAGTCTCAGAGCTACTCCCTCCTCTTTCCCCACCACCTGGATGATGGAGAAGGGGAACCGGTCAAAGCCCTGCTCCTTGGCAGCATCCTGGAACAGAGCCTCGAAGTAAGGAGAAATGTGGCTGGGTCTGCAGAGCTGACTTGGACAGGCTGACAACACTTCTTGCTGTACAGGCTGCTATACGGGGATGATGGCTCCTTTGGGTGCTGTTTTGTTTGTAATACTACACAAGTACTGTATGCCCTTGTCTTGGGTGCTGAGACCTTTCCACATTCTCTTGGGATCAGCCTCTACTTCTCAGCTAGAACTTAGAGAAGAAGTTTATCATTTAGAAATGCAATCTTACCCAATTCCCCACTGCTCAAAAGTCCTTGAATGATGTGGGATCCAGATGATGTGGGATCATGAGAAAGAGAGATCGAGCCATGGTCACAGTCAGGGTGTGCTCCAAGATCACTTCTACTCACACAAATATTTACTTTCAAGAGACGCAGAGATACACATTCTGCAAGACATCGCATTACTTTCCAGTATTCGTAATCACCTGATCAGTGTTTGGTTGATCTGATAGCTGCCTGAAGTATAGTTTACAATGAGTTATCACACTTTACTGGCAGCACTGAGTGGAAGGAAAAAGCTGTAAGAGAAATGATCTATAGTCCTCAATTGCATGAACTTGGAATGACAGATAAGAAGTAGACCCGTTATTTCCAACTGCAAAGGCAGCCATCTTATATCTCTATGATCTTTACTGCAGATAAAGGTGAAGTAAACCTCCTGCCTTACAGAAAGCCCTCTGTCCCCTTGGTTCTGAGCATAAGCTCCCCTGACAGCATAACAGGCATAACAGTGAAAAAGCAGATTTTTATTAACGCCTCCCAAAGAGAATATGCATTTAACCATGTGCTTCATTTTAAGCTCGTGCTTGAACTTCGAACACTTTTTAATTTTGGATGTTAATAAAAATGCTTTGTGGGATCCAACTAGTAATTCATAAGCAAATTTATAGCAGTTATTCCCTAATTCACTCAATTTCCAACCAGTTCTTCTTGGCAGAGAAAGGCACAGGGTTTTCTGTCACTGCTAGGTTTCCACAACAACAAAGGTCTCCTTTCAGTCTCTTTCCAACAAGATTGGATTGATTAACTATGCTACTGTTTATTTTGCTGTACCTGCCAAGTGTATTGTAATGTAGAAATAGAAAAATTTATCCTAATGTGAATATGTGGACAACAGAGAATGCCAGAACAAATATCATCCCTGAACATGTAACAATTCCTATTTCATTTCAGGACACTAGTGTTTAAGATGTACCTCCCAGACAAACAAAGAAAATGTAAATTTCTAATACACGTTGGCCATTTAGTAACAAAATAAGTTGAGGACATTTATCAGAAAATAGTTTTGCTTGAAAAGTAAATTACATTTTTTTTTTTTTTTCTTTCCCCTTATCAGGTCCAGATTTGCCCAGCATGATCCCTGATGGGAAACGGAAAGGTGTATATTCAGTAAGGTAAGTAAGGGAAGCTGGAGATACAGTATACTTTTGAGACCTTACAATCCTGTTTTAGGATCAGAATCCCAAAACAAATGTTCAAACTTATACTTGTGTGAAGAACATAAAAGAGCTAGAGAGACAGACAACTGTAAGACAAGGCAAAGAAATGTTTCTTTCTGCTCTTATTTTCAACTTGATGTTGCATGTAGAGAAATGCTGAAGAGTGTCAGTGAGGGAAGGGAAGGGAAAGAAGGTGATCTTTCATGCTGGAAAGCCAACTCTCTTCTCACTTTTCCCTTTCTCCCTTCCCTCACTGTAATTTACATTCCCATTAGAGATGCTCTAGATATGCGTCTGGAGACTTTGGCTGTGAACCCACCATCATATATGGGTGTCCTTCAATTTTAGTGAAGCTTTCCTTTGGATGCACTCCAGGAATTGAGGCAAGCAATCACAGAAAATAGAATTTTCTGCAGTCATTTCATTTGAGATTGAATAGTGATAATTTAAGTAATGGTTCACTCTGTTTTTCTTCTGCCTGTAATATCAGTAACATCCTCAGAATGTGTGACTGAGATCAGAGCTGAGATTCAGGATGTGTACTGCATAGGGAATATGATTACCTATTTTCTATGTATCCCAACTTCATGCAAAAAAAAATCTGAACACAGTTATTACTGAAAAAATTGTAGGTAAGAGTTCAAATCAAATCCTAGAAGCAACCATGGGTCTTTGAATGGTTTGGAGCAGAGCTTGGAGCAGTATTTCATACTCAGCTCTCATGGCCATAGTGGACCAAATTAAAAGTCTGTTTTACATTTTCTTTGAATTATGAGAGTTCAAAATCCAGATCATAACTTTGCTGTTCAGTGGAGGTATATTCATTGGCATTAGTGTTTCTGAATGGATTAACTCAGCCACTGTGGAATACAGATCCTGCAGCTAACTTCAAGATAAGCATGAGCAGTGTCAGAGCAAATATTTTGGAAATTTTCCAACAGAAAAGGCTCGCTCATGGAGACTAGGTGTTCTGTAGAAAAGCCGTGAATTTGATGAGTTCATTGAAAGAAATCCAGCAGGCATCTGACCAAAACCTGGCTATTTTTCAGTCAGTTCACTCACCTTTCTTTTCCCTTCCAGGCTCTACCAGCCTCCATGGGCTCACAGGGCTCCACAGAAGAACTGGGGAAAAGCAAAGGCAGTTTCCAGTTTCTGAGGAGCAGATTTTGCACTATAGCTCCAGAAACTTTCACGTTGATAGTCCCTCATGTGAAGTACTGCAAAATTTTTGGATACGTTTTCAACAACAAACACAAATGCTTCCTCTCGAAATGTCTTCGTTCTCCCATGAGAGGAAATTCATTTTTCACAGGTATCTCTGCGTCATTGTGTCAGTCTACCACAGCTCTGCCTCAGCGGTCATTCAGTGATGCAAAAGCCCATTTTCCAGGTCACTAGTGCCTGTGACTGTACCACCAGGCTAAGTCTCACTGAGGAAGATGAGCTGAGTGGGTTCCAGCTTCTCACAACACACTGCTGGGGGTGGGGTTGTTCAGGTCCTTGGACTAGGACCAGCTCCTCTCCTGATTTATCCTAAGACCAAAGAGGCTTCAAGAGCAGTGTCATAGTTGTGGATTTTTGTATACCAGAGAGAATTGCTCAGCAGAGGCTACTGTCTGTGTCACAGACCTCCAAACATGGAGATGGAAATAGACACTGATAGTTACTGAGATGTACTAGGTATGACCTCATGACCTAGAAATAGGCGGCTTTCTATATAAACCATTTACTCAAGCAAAATTATGCCACAAGAAGGAATAGGCTTACTTTTCACCATCTCTGTTTATTAAAACCATTGCGAACTTGTTCCTTGATAAGTTGATTTATGAAGTTTGTGACAAATTGCTTGCTTAATTGAAATATGTCAGTTTTCTAAATACTGAAGTTAATTATTCCTCTTTTTCTAGTGGAGACTGACCTTTAATTGTACAATATTAATCCACATATTGTATGAATTATGCAAAATAACCATTTTGTACATAGAGAGAGACATGCATGTGTTATTGTAGTGGAGTATAGTTACATAATTATTTTTAATTTAGGACATCAGTTTAATTAAATACTTGCAGAAACCAAGCTTTTCCAGGAAATTTCCAATTACAATCAATTTGAATGTACGGTTACATTAATATAGTGACAAGCCCAATAATAAAAACTAACTAAGTAATTATAGGCAGGTGCTGAACAGATGTGTAAATAGAAGGTCTCTGCATGGAACATTGTTATATATCATTTTGAAACGTGAAAGAAACCTGTTTTCCATAGCTATTCATATATGCAGTTATAATCAGTCACAAAAAAGTTAGTTCTTTGAATTTAGATAAATCATTTAAAAATGTGTGTGGCACTTATGCTTTCATTTTCTGTTTCTGGAAAGAAAGCCTAGTTGATTGAAGACTGCTGCTCTACTGTACTCAAAGAGTCTGCCGCACTATTGAAATATATTTCAACACATTTATGATGAGTGGGTTTTGAGTTTGGAATTGTTTAACAGTCAAAACAATTCACATTCCATATTACAAGTTGAGATTTATTTAAAGAAGGGAGGAGGCTAAGACTAATTTAGAGTTGTTTACTCAAGTTATCAGATTGCCAAAAGCCCAATTTAGCCTCCAAATAGTTGGAAAACAATGAAATTGCCTTACTACTGTGAATTGCTATTACGTAGATTTACAGTGGCTGTTTGTTTTTTTTTTTCCAAACCAGTATATTAAAATATACTTTTTCAAGTCTTCTGTTTTTGTGTCAGATCTCTTCTTGTGCAGAGTGTTAGAAACAATCATGCCTGTGATGTAAGCAATTAAGTTAAACTGAAATCCCAAGGAGAAACTGGCATCTAAGGAACAGAATGCGTGAGTCAGCCCCCTGGATGGAACAGGATCTCCTAAGCTGCCTATGGAAGATCACAATGTCTAAAGTAGCCACGTCTAAACCAGGAGCATATCTAAACCAGTATCTTTTAGGCACTTAGATGCTCTATTCCAGACTGCAGAGATCTGTCTTCCTCTCCTTGAGGTTTACGGCTCTTAAAATGGATTCCAGTGGGCAAGCCAGGACCTTCTCAAGCAATACTGGAAGAGAAGTAAATAGTTACTCTAGCTGTTCGCATCACAGAAAGCCGTGAGAGGTAGCTGGATTTGTGCACCATTCTCTTCCTTATCCCGCCGTGTGCAGGGCCACCGTCTTATTTGGAAAGGAAGCAACAATTGCCACATCTGGAGAGTGATTAATAACAAAGCAGTACTAGTGCTGTTTCAATAAAAACTGTCTGGACAGATTCCACTTATCTATTTCACTTGTGAAAAGTCAAACTTTAAAAGCACAAACTTGTATTCCAAATGCATTATGAAATATTTCAGGTGGAAAGGGAGAAGAAACGGGGAGTGCAGCCTTGCACCCTACAGAGCCCTGCAGCTCAATAATCCCTGTGGATCACATAAACAGCAGTAACTTCTATACTGTATGCTGGTATAGGACTCTTCTATACTACCACAAGACAATAGTCAGCCTGCAGCCAGTATGAGAGCATAAAGGTGACACAATTATGTATAACAACCTCTACCTTTCCCTCAGCTCCAAACGCCGTGATAATCCAAGCATTGACTGTAGAAAAAAATAAAAGACTCAGTAATTGTTTCCTAGGAAGAATGGACAAATCCAAATCAGTGGGAAGGACAAAACAGTCTCAACTTTACACTGGAAATCCTCAGGAAGTTTACTGCTATCATGTATCATCCTTGCTACAGGAGCATGGCTGAAGGGATGAGCAGACTATGCTCAACATGTCTCTCCTACTGGACAGGAGAGATTTATTTTAATGAAAGATTTTGTGTTTCCAGTCAGAAAGATTTGAACACAAAGATTTTGTCTTTGTCATCTAATGGTTATTGAGACTTTAAATAGGAGTTGTGAGAAAGTGATGACTGCAGGATTTGGCCCTGTATTCGGTCTGAGGTCTTTCTTTATTACATGGAGCACGGTAAGGCAGCATTTAAAACAAACCTCAAACATTCTGGTATGGAGAGATTTTGCTTTTCCTATCAAAAAATAGTGGCCTGGCTTCCCTGAATCCCCATAGCCAGCCATGCGCGCCTCCTCCTAGCTCTGCTTGCATTCCCTTCCCAACTGCTCCCATAATCTCCCAGTTTGTTCATGTTTGGTGTCTGAAGAGGCAAAAAGAGAGATTTCAGAAGAATTTAAGGAAGATGTACACCACAGGTGCAGAGAAACACAAGCCACCGCATCCCCAAGGACAATGCAGAGTTAATCCTCATGACCCACGTGAGTTAGCACCAGAACGAGAAGTAAGATTGCTGCTTCAGCACCATGCTAAGCCATGCTGGTGTTAGGGCAGGAATCTTTGCAACACAGCCTTTGCCACACAGGCAGGCATACCTCTAGCAGTAGGTGTTTAAGTTGCTTTGGCCCCTCCAAACATCTTTGAGTGATCACAGTACTTGTCCCCTCAGCAGACAACCCAGTGCCTTCGGCTGTGTTTTAGTTGTGTGGGAATTGTTTGAGCTTACTGCTGTTGCCCCAGCTGCTAAAGCAAAACATTTAGTTAAAGATGAGGGTAAGCACACATAGATGTAAGCATATGGCTGTCAAGCTGCTGCCCAGCAGCTTCCATAGTTGTGTGGCACCTTATGCTATCCAAAGCACTTGGAATATTTTAGATAACAAAAGCTAATGAAGACAGCTATTATGACTTTGTGCTGCACTTGCTTCCTGATAGAGTTGCCAATCCAGTGCTTTGATTTCTGTGCCAACAGCTTTGACACAAGTGAAAGAGCAAGCTGTGCTTCTAACATATGCAAGTGCTTTGGTTGCAGCGATCGCTGCTTTTTCAAAATCATTATAATATATGTGGGATTTCAGATACATATTTTTTCTGAAGTGACAACATTCAGGCAATTGGAGCAACTTTTCCATAGCACTGGCAAGATTTTAAGGGGCAAAAGCAACTGGCATTATCTAGCAACTATTTTACTATCCTGCAAGTGCTTGTATTGAACAGACGCACAACATATGGTTGGCACTGTTGGAGACGTCCTGCACTGCAGTTGCAGTGTTACACCAACAAGACAAGTCGTTGGATTTTGAGGAATTTGCAGTCCTTTTACTGATGACTGGGGACTGAATACAAACAAACCAGCATCATGCATTGAATTACTGATTAAATATTCTAGATATGAGAACAGTTCATCACCTAGTCTTAGACTTTCTCTGTCTTCTGAAATAGTGTGAAATTTATTTCTTTGCTTGAGCAAGGTTGTCACAATACTCCAAGAATACCATCTACGTGGTTCTTTTAAGGGCAATTTTAGCAGCAGGAGGTGCATGGAAAATTCATTGCATTTGCAAAGGTGATGTATATAACCTAGAGATACTGTAAAGCATAAGACTCTCTTCACCATAAGGTTACATCAGCTTTTCTTTTGTCATTAAACATGTACTATGTTAATTCTAAACCTTTGTTTTGTACAGACAGGATCTGGTAAATCTTGGCACCATATGCTATTCATCAAAGAAAGAAATAGTCCAGGCTTTCTAGATTCCTGACTCTACAAGTGTGTCATGCTTTAAATGGTATGTGGTATGTAGTCCAAGGCAAGTGAAGGTTGCTCTGAGGAATTAGTGAGGCTCTGCTTTGAGTCACATACTGAATGGGAGAAGGTCCTAGTACTTATAAAAATTCATGGTTAAAGCAAAGCCTGGTCTAATTGGGAAAAGTTATGCCAAAAATTGTGGTTTTTTTGATTGACTGGGAAAAATTATTTTCCTGTCATCTTTTTGAAGCTTTGTTAAGAATGAAAAAAAACCCCATATTTTGCAAAGTGAAAACTTATCTTAAAGTAAAAACCACCAAGTTGTTTTAATTTAATTAACTATTCCTCAACCCTCCTCCTTCTCACAAGCTTTGCAGTCTTTTCTGCAGTAAAAGCAATATAATTAATTCAACACAGATTCTCCAGAACATCCTTTTTGGTAGGAAAAGGAAAAGGGGGTTCAGGCTGCTGATGAAGAAAACCCATGTCATAGAGTACAAAGACTGAATCTTCAGGCAGAGGTACTTCAGTGTCTGTTTACCCTTTGCAGAGTAACTGGCCAAGAAGTTGTGGTCTCATCAGCTCATGCTCCCTTTTTCTTTCCCTCTCTCTCTCTCTCTCTCCCTCCCTCCCTCCTTTCTCCTTTTCCTCTCTCCATTAATGGATTTCTTCACATTCAAGCCATCATTTCTGAATGTGTGACTTGCAGATTAATGTGTAAAGAAATGCAAGTGTTCCCCCTACCAAAATTCTCTCTGATCAGGACACTGTCCATTTCTTAGTGACTGTTCTGTCCCAAGTCTCAAGCAAAGCACAGAAACAGTTCCATCGCCTTGCTTTTTTGTTAAAAAAAATTTACAAAAGTTAGTCTGCATGTACAAGGTGCAAAGTAACTCTAACAGTGGTGGAAGGTTTGTCCCAAGAAAAAAAGACATTATTTCTGGGCATAAATTCTCTTTGAGCCTTGTGCTTTTATTCTGTCTATTTAATAGAAGCAGATGACTGTCTTTACAAGGTTTTCTTATTCAACCATATCACCATGCAGTTTAATGGCTTTTCTGTCTTTTTCTTACTTCTGTCGTTTTTTTACTGCAAAGACCAGTGACTAATCTGCTATCAAAATCTGTATCAGTATCATATGGTCAACTGCTATAACGCACTCTGACATTGTAGACCAGAGCTTCATACCTCCCAAGCTGCACCTTATGCCACTCTTGTGTCAGGTGGGACATTTCAGAGAGGTAGCTCAGGCACCACTGTGCACATCTGCAGCCAGCAGAGGTTATTTATAGGTGCATGTTGGCCAGGACAGCATCACATTTTAATCCACACAGGACCCAAAACAAGCTTGTAATCAGAGCATTCACACTTAACTTAAAGGGAATCTGTCCTATCACATCTCAGCTGATATAAAAAAAAAGACTTTAGCTTACAGTTCCTATTTTCAGTGGACAGGTTCTGTGTTCTCTGACAAATGCAAGGAGATTCAGGAAGAATATGTTTACAGTTTTACTTACACTAGGTTTCCACATATACATCCAACTGTCCTGATTTCAGAGACACTCTTCACTTGTTCAGGTCCATATGTGACACCAGCTACTCACACAGGCTACTTTAGACTTTAATATAAGGTAAGATTCAGAGTGCCTAAAACACCTGGCTACCTTAGGTACTCAGAATATCCCTTCTAGGATGTCCCCTATTAGGGCTCTCCCTGCCAGGGCTCCAGAGTATCATGTCCTAAACTTTCTCCTACAGTATTTAGATATAAACCAAGACAATCCATTAAACCAACTTGTGAACCAATAAAATGTTCAGTATGTATTGCAACATGAAGATATCTGGCTGACAAAAAAATGTTAGGCAGGGCTTTCAAGCTCCAGAGGATACACAACATCCCTTATTAGATTATTTCTATCATTAGACCAACATCTGGCTCTGAGCTTCTCTCATGATAATGCTGTGGTTGGGGTGCTATCTCAGCTTGCATTTTCATAAGCTACCCTGTTCAGTGATTTATATCAGTCTGCTTTTAATCACATTGTGCCAAAATTAACCAACTGTAATTGACACCCAGGGCAGGCCATCTTCTGGAAAGGAGATAAATGAGATTAGCTATCAAGGCAGGATGCAGCTGCATCGCTATCACAGAATCTCAGAATCACAGAATGTTAGGGATTGGAAGGGACCTCAAAAGATCATCTAGTCCAATCCCCCTGTCAGAGCAGGAATACCTAGATCAGGTCACACAGGAATGGATCCAGGCGGGTTTTGAATGTCTCCAGAGAAGGAGACTCCACAACCTCTCTGGGCAGCCTGTGCCAGTGCTGTGTTACCCTCACTGTGAAGAAGTTCATCCTCACATTTATGCGGAACCTCCTATGTTCCAGCTTGTACCCATTGCCCCTTGTCCTATCATTGGATGTCACTGAGAAGAGCCTGGCTCCATCCTCATGACACTCACCCTTTACATACTTATAAACATTAATGAGCTACGGAGTGGAAGAATGATTTGGGCAGTAGCTTGACCTCTCCCCCATTGTGCAAGTGAAAGAGCATGGCACTAATGGGGAGAAAGGAAAGTGAAGAATCTGTGAACATCCTTTCCCCTCTCATCCCCTCAATTTTCATTCTTCATATTTTTCAGCTGCAGAGAAATGAAAACATCTCTTTTTTTTTGTTTGTTTCATTTCTCAACCATTCTATTTACAAGATCAATTAAAAAATGTAACTTCAAATCTCAAAGCACTTCACCTCTCTTCCTCTCATAATTTCAGTTTGTCAGCAAAAATGCACCCATAAATCCATCATGTTCGCATATGTGCATACAGCATCCAAATCACACTGTGCTCTGCAATGTGGTGAGACCTTTTGCATAACTGGAGGGAGCAGAGGAATGGGATCCGAAAGGTGGGAAACCTCCTGAGCATACCATTTTCCTTTTGTGTTTCAGATCCAACGCTGACTGAAGTCAGAGAGCAAGTTTCTAGCAGCTTCTGTGGACTTTGGAACAGGCTCTAATGATGGAGCTAGCAGAAGATATTTAGTTACAACATTAGCTTCATAACAGTTGCCAATATTTTTTTAACTAAGAAATATTAGCAAATGCGATAACACAGTGAAATGTGGTGACAATAGGAATACTGTTCATATCTTGTTCATTCAAGTTATGACACAAAGTAGAATATACTATTAAAACCATGTGGTGATCTTTAAAGTATCTGGCTTTGTTTAAAGCTACCCTTGTTTTGCAAGATCAAAGGTAAAACAAAGTCTTTACAAATCATTTTGTTAATCAGACAATGGTGATACAAAGATCACTGTAAGCATAAAGGAGAGAGGGAGCCTGGCTTTCATTCTGCTGCTGCAGAAGTAGAGGAGAACGGGGTTAGGATGAGGTAAAGGGCAGAAGAGCCTTCCACCCTGCTCAGTGCTCTCTCTGCATTAACCAGTCATGGAAGTGGACTCTTGGAGGTCTTCCCTGGAGGGAAAGAATGAGCTTATCACACAGTCAGTTGGCTTCAGAGCTAAAAACTGCCACATGAGCCCAGCCTTGAAATACAACCAATGCAGCCAGTAATCAGTAACAGCTTTCTCCTTCAGTGGAAGATGCAAGAAACCCACAGCACATTCTCAGTAATAGTTTTGATGCATGCCTTGCTATCAAGCTGTTCAAAGAGAAACTTAGGGCCCAAACCTGTTACAGCTATACTCTATACCCTGCAGAGCTAGATCCTATAATCCCATTGATGTATCTTCCTATTTCTTATGGTCAAAGGTTTTCCAGATAAAGACTGATTTATTGTTTATGCTTCTATAATTACCTCATGGAATTTAAGCCCTTAGATCTCGCAAACACCTCCTCTTGTAACATCACACCTATTCTTTCCTCTTTCTCTTTTTCTCTCTGCTCACATCTTTACTTCTTGTATCTCCAACCTTTGATGTTCAAACCACTGTCATAATTAACATGTGCCAACTGGTCCCAATCCCTGCTTCACTCTTCCACCCCCCCATGAGTGCTGACATGAGCAGGAAGGCAGGGAGACATCTCCCTCTCACTGTGCTCCCCTAACTTGTGCCTTTACACCTCGGTGTGCAGAAGAGGAGTGAGTGGCAACCAGCCTGGAGTTCTGCTTGTACGTGTCCATTGATGAATGAGAATAATCATCAGAGGCCAGATGGAATAAAGACCGCCAGACAAACCCACTGTAGCTTGGCAGAACATCTGCTAACATCAGAGCAGTCAACAAAACACACGAGCAGAAGAGATGTGTCTTACAATCTTCCCTGAGGCATTAATGGCTCTTCAGGATACAACAACAGCAAAAGAGATTGCTGAGGTTGTTGCTAATAATATGCCGGCTGTCTCGGAAGTATCCTTCATGCTCATTATCTAAGGCAGCTTTAAATGTTATTTTACTAAGGCCAACAAATGAGACTTTGAAGGAGCTTTCTCTTTTAGGTGGGAGGATAAACTCAGTGCAGTGACAGTTGGCAGATAAATGTGTAAGCTGAAGCTCTGGCCAAGCAGAGGTGAAAACTAATCTCCAGAACAAAGAGCAAATTTCATTTAGGCCTAAATCAGCTATGAGCAATCTGCAGACAGTATGACCTAATACTTGCCAAAAATGTGACTACTAATTTTGTAGGCATGATGCTGGATCTGTTTTAGAAAAGTATTCTATAAGCTAGGTTGTCATACCCATACGTGGGAAAAGGTCTGTCACTGCTCTGAGCACAGCCATGCGCTATTGCATGGTAGGAAGTACTAGCTTAGCTCTGGTTCCTTGTTGAAATTCCTGCTGATTGACTTCTGCTGGAGTAGAAATAGGCCAATGCCAATCAGTTCTTAGAAGACTTCACACACACTCAAGGAGTTGTTCTGACTTTACCCAGCGAAAACTGCCAATGGTA
This sequence comes from Podargus strigoides, assembly GCA_028020825.1. Lineage (NCBI taxonomy): Eukaryota > Metazoa > Chordata > Aves > Caprimulgiformes > Podargidae > Podargus > Podargus strigoides. The sequence goes on along the minus strand of CM051619.1, from coordinate 93,938,643 downwards.
CAAATGTGACAACATGGAAGCCGAGATGATCTGGAAAGCATGGCAATTCCAGGCAAGAGTGGCTTGTCATACATAAATTAAGAGGTGGATTTTTAAGTGTGAAGCAATTGTGGTGTCATCATAACTAGACTGCTTATGTAGAGCTCAGCTCAGGAGATACTCAACCTCAGGGCTCAGCCATATGACCGAGTTGTTTCAGACTAACAAGTCACTGAATCGCAATATATGAGTCTCTGTTTCAAGCCACAGCAAATAAAAAGTGCTTTGGCTTCATTTAGTCCATAAACATGGTACACAGAGAGACAATCACTGAAGATTTTCTGAGGTGTTTTGTCTTAATCTAGTCCAGAGTGAAAGATGACTCACACACAATTACTGAAGCTTTTCTGAACAAGAAAACTTCTTAAGCAGTGTATATTTGGCATATATTTGACAAATACCTTACACGATCCCACCAAAATACCTTTTGAAATAGGTCTTAATTTCAAGTGCATGGGCTGGAGTCCTTGCACCACATGAAAAGCACATTTAACCACATGGCAGTCAGGACTTTAGTCAGCCAGTATTGTATGTTGACACAATTTCACGCATGTATCTGCAGGGGAAAGCACGTCATGATTTAGTCCATTTCTTTCAATAGGACTATCTTTCATAGGTAACTAATTCACATTGTGAAGCCTTTGTTTTCCAACACTTTGCTAATATTTTTCAGCTAAAGTATTTAAAATATTTATACAAAGTCCTCATATTTATTATAGACTCGGCTATCAATTGAGAAGCCTCCTTTTGCATATGAAAATACTACTAATTATGACACACTGGAAATCTACCATAGACTTTATCCGAGAGGCTCAAGAATTGGTACAAACCAGTACAGAGCAGCTGGGTGTAAATCAACTACAAGTTCTCTGAGTTCTGGCACAGCTCTTCAGTTAGACTAATTTCCTCAACAGAGAATTGCTCCCAGAGCAAAAATCCAGGCTTTGGGGCAAGCACAGCAAAAATATTATTAGCAGAGAGATAACATCTAAATCAATGATGAGTGCCCAGCATACATGACCACCTTATATTTAAAATATGAAAGAAGGGCTTTTATTAGTTTTACAGTTGTGACTAATATTTTCAAGTAATGCCAAATGTTTTACAGATGTTGATAGGAGCAACTGCTTACTACAGTGTATTCCAACCCAGAACTGAATCAAACACTTTGGAGAAATCCAGATCAGAACTTTGCAGCCAGCCTTCCTGTAAACCTAATCATAAACAGTAAAACACTGTGAATAATACTGAGCCAATTCCAAGTCCTACATCCAATTCACGGTTTTGGGGAATTTGTTAACTTTGCTGACGGCTTCTTGTGAAGGGCTGAAGTAATGTTCTGCATCTTAAAGCAACACAACTCAATGGAAGTCCTGTCCTGGAGCTGTGTACAGAAAAGGGAATCTTGTTAAAGTGCTGGCAGGGTATTGCTGTGATGTAATACATGTTATGTGTTGCATTAAATTATTTTGTACATCAAACATCTACTCTGCTGAAAAGAAGACACTTCACATTCCAGTGTGTGATGAAGACAATTTCTTAAATGCAAGGAAGCAAATGCTGAACACCAGTTTAAAATTCACCATGTCTTCTTGAGCTAAACTGGGAGACTAACTGGTACTGCTTCAAGAAAGGACATTTTGCCAACTGAGACCAGTAAATGTGAGACTCATGGAAGACCAATATGACAGAAGGCAGACTGTGACTCAGTCAGTCTCTATAAACAAGACATAAGCAGGAGATATTTTCAAGCATTCTGTGCAGTCTTACTCTGACTGTCCTGTCCAGGATGTATCTCACCAGTTCCACTTGGGACAAGACTCCAGAGACCAGCAAGGAAATTATTTTAAATACAAAGTACAAACTTTCCATCTTTCCTTCTTCAAAACTGGTCTCTTAAAGTTCATTGTATCGTTATGTCATATGTATAATTTTTTAAGCGAATACATTTCTGATTATTGAAGTAACTTGTGAAGTATATAAGAGAAGCATGATAAAACTAAAAATCCATTTTTCATGTTGCACTCTTCTAATGCCATTTAGACACCTGCTTTCATACATCTGTAGTTCCACACTGGTTTTCAGCTTATATAAAAGACTGGAAAAGTTTTGCATTGGGATGGGAGAATTGTAGTGCACCGTGGAAGTTCTTGCTTAACACAGCACATACACACCTCTGATTCTTGATCCAGATTTTGGGTTGTGGAAGGCTTCTTCCGAACCACTGTTTTAAACTCTCAGAGATATATTGTACAGTATGATTTCTACACATCTTGGCTTTGCCACTAATAACATTTAGGACAATTTTCATGTCAGTGAGTTTTCCATTACACAGGGGAAATATAGGTGGTAATTGGAAAAGCCTAGATAAATGTCTTGCTAGTAAGGCAAACTGTGACAATTACCAATTTTCCAGGCGAGTTCAGGAACGATCAAGAGCATAGCAGGATTCAAAAAGGATTAGAAATGTATAAGGATAATAACACTATTATAGCAGATCAGAAGGGAAAACAGATATAGGAGCAGTCATGTATAAACTCATGAACTGCTGCAGTCCCTCTTAGGCTCAATGGCTTATTGGTGCTCCGAGCAGCACCCTATGGCTCAGGCTGTGCAGGACATACTACAGGACTGAGACTTTGGTCTGGGAAGAACCTCCTGTCTGGAATCTTTTTTCTATAACCATCCATTATGCATGATTTTTGGCTTACAACATCTTGTCACCCTCAAAAACAAGGTAGTGGAGGCAGCACCACACCAGGTCATGAACAAAAATGAGCTGTGCTGAAGGCAACAGCCTGTAACAAGAAGCAACAGGTCACCTATCTGCCTGTGCATGGGAAGGAGGAGAGCAGCTGCTAGCTTGTCCAGCTCACTCTGCACTTCTGGGGAATGGACAAGATTTTGAGGAGAAGAGAAGCTAGATAGGGCTGGGGGAGACAGCCTCTTCAGGCTTGCTTTCTGCAAAGTGATCTTACATTACAGGTAGTTCAAAATAGAATTTCCCTCTGGGACTGGTGAAATTCTGCTTTGTCAATAGGGCTGAGAAGCTGTAAACTTGCTGTGCTGGGACAAGACAAAATCAGGGATTTGGCCCTAAATTTTTGCACTGCATGTATCTAAGCAAACTGAAGATGTCACCTGTACTTGTTAACCTGAGAGAGGGGTTTCTTTTCTTGGAGAAACTGCCAGATTCATTTATGTGATGTACATCTACAATAAAAAAGAAATACTACAGTCATCTTCAATGAAGGGTGAGTCCCCTTTTCCCAGTCCTCTTACAGTTCTGGGATGAGAAATTCAAGAGTCCTTGCAGAAAAGGAATGCTCTGTTGTTGCTGTTGTGTTTTATGGGAACTCTGAGTCATTCAGTGAAATTCTGCTGCTGGATAAAAGCAGTTTAAAAGTCTGAAATGTGGAGTTCTAAACTGCAACAGTTCAGAGTTTACTTTTTTTGTTTTTTTTTTTTTCCTCTAAACTCCTGGTATTTTCCCATATTCACTTAATTAATATTTATGTATGTTAAATGGAATAAGGGGAGCTAATGGCATGGGAAAGAATATGAAATTACATAGAAATTTGGAACTCTATAATACTGTATCTTATTATGCTCTAAAGAATATGTGGGGTTTGTTGATCCTGCTGAAGATGGCAGGCTTTATTTATCTCAGGAAAAGTACAGTACATCCTGGTAACATCTGCTAGGTCATCTTGTGCTACTCCATTAACATGGCTTCATCCTGTTTGGGGAGACACAGGAGACAGGAAGAGACATTTCAGACTCTGTGCCCTTTGTCTCATTTTTGAAGGTTACTAGCTGTGATAGAAGCACCTGTCTTCGAAAAACAGCAATGAGAATAGCTCTTCAAGTGCATACACTTGAGTGCACACCCACGTGTTTAATTTATCAATTGAACATCCTACTGGCATCTCCTCAACCAAATATCACAAGCAAACTCAAATAATTCTGAATAACAGAACCACTATGCTGCCAGTGATCTAACCAGCATGTGTGTATATGTATATATATGTATATATGTATATATGTATATATGTATATATGTATATATGTATATATGTAGCGGAGACAAGAGAACCTTGAATATAGGACTCTGCCATACAGCTATAAGGAGGTTGCTCTGCAGACTCGCAAAGTAGCAGGATACTTTGCAGATACATGAACCACTTTGTTTTTCACAGAAAGAGAGCAAGAGAACAGTAAGAAAGGTTTCCACAGTGTGGAAATCCACTCTTCTGTTTGCTTCTTGGTGAATATCTATTCTTTTCAGTGATATTTTGGTGGCTGCTGATACTGAAAATATAATAAGATAGGTGAAGTTCCAGCAGAAAAAGAGGCAGAGAAGCTTTTTCATAATTTGTTTTCCTTCCGGAAATATTTATTTCTAAACAAGATGCAAAAAGCCTCACTGGGTTTATCATGCAGCCATTTCCATAGTATTATGCACCACACACACTGTCTTTCCAAACAAACAACAAGATGTAGTATTGCAACTTCAAAGTTCTCCTTCATATTTTATTCCTTAATCAAAATTTTGAACACATGTTTTTTCTCACCATTCAATCTCACCATATCTTTCGACAGCTACAATAATCTCTTAATAACATTTGATAAGTATATGAAGGAAATAGGCCTGAGAGCCTCAGGAAGATTCACTTGCTGTAAAGTCTTGAATTAATATTGTCATAAGTAAAGTCAACAGATGGTAGTCCATATGAAGTCATCCTGTCTTGGACTCAGACAGTCCTCTCTCTCTCGCCCTTGGGCTCTTTGATGTTATGTCCAGCGGATATTCACCTGTGCCACTTTTCTCCCACACTTCTGTTCAGTACTCTGCCCCCACCCACATTTATCCTTCTCTTAATCTCCTTCAAGCAAAAGGCTGGGTAAGGGAACATGAGGGATACTGTCACTGTGGTCATTATCATTGCTAATGAGTGACTGCTCATAACCACATTTGCAACCTCATGGTATATTTATTCCTTTTTCAGGCACTTTTGACCTCTTTGACCTCAAATCCTATACAGTAATAACTGCAGTTTTCATTCAATGATCCTGTGCTGGTCAGGAAATTTAAAAAAAAACTGATAACTGACTGCAGCTATTCCCTAAATGCAAGTGCCTCTGATGTGGAAGGCAACAACCTTTAAGAGGACCAGAAGAGAGCCTGCTGCATGCAACAAGTCCTTACAGCAAGCAGAGAAAGTATGGCAGAGTTTTAGGTAAGTGGGATATAATTAGCCATGTTGGAATTTGACCAGGATATCAGGGTTAACACCCCTGCTCCTTTGAGAAGTGCCTTGGGAGTTCCTCAGCAGCAGGCAGCCAGGACCTCTTGTTTTCATCACATTCCAAGCTCTACATGACAGCTACCCAAATACGCTTCGCCTTAATGAAACAGAAATGCATATATGATACCTACAATTTGGAACCGAGGTATGGACCTAATCCCAGAAAGTATTAATTTAGATTTGTGAAATATCCAGAGTGAAAGAGGACTTCTGTATTTTGCTTCTGGACCTTAGCTAGTGGGAAATAGTAATGACAAAAGCAGTCACTGGAAAATCTGTGGAGCCTGTAGGTTTCCTGAACAGCTCGATCTGCTTATTGTTAATTGATAAGTCTAGAGGTGGGCATTTCTTGTGTATGGCTTTTATGCATCATCTGCACAGCTCCATTTGAAACGAGGTCTGGTCATGGGCATTACACAGCACTCCAGTCTGTGTGGAGATAGTCATGCAGGCAGGAGTCCTAGTACTTACTGCATCCAAGAATACTCACCCTGTTGCTTCCCCTGCACTTGTCTTCCAACTATTTTTACCTTACATGATTTGCTTTAGCTCATCCACTATCACCTGGTTGTCTTCCTGAGGTCTTTTCTAGCCCCAGGTTTTTATTACTTTCCTATGAGTCATGCATACCAAAGACGGATGTAGCTCTGCCCTACCCAGGAAGACTGTAGGGCCAAATAACTGCTGCTGGTGGGAGGAATGAAGCTTCTTTAATTCCTCCAGTAAATCTCTGCTTGCTATCAGTAACTACCCGAGAGTTATGGAAAAAGTGGCCAAGAATTTTGCATTGGTTAGTGTATGGACAGAGAGATTTGTTTTATGCTCAGATTTTCTGTAACCCAAAATTACTTAAATTGGGTGAACTGTATTCCCCTGAACTCAAATTAGTACATTTGTCACCAGAAATTTCCGAACAATTCAATTATTCCTCCATTGAAAAGAGACTGTGAGCACTGGTAGAATTTAGACTTTCCTATTTTATACATGTTTCCATATGTTGAGCATAGAAGAGAAAGATATCGTTTCTCTCTCAAACATATTTTGTCCTTTAAAATGTGAATGTATTATATGTAAACATGTTCCAGGGCAATGTGATTACTGCACTCTAAAAAGTGACATTAAAGCTACCTCCCCATCTTCATTAGCTTACGTTTTCTCAGTCATATATGTTTGGCTTACAAGAAAAGTGATGCTTTTCATTCTGACTTCAGGCTTCCCAAATTCAAACAGAGCTATGGGTCAATAGCTGAATGTGAAAAGGATTGACATAATGATTCAGATCCTTTTTGACACTTCAGTATCTTCAAATTATTGCTTATGTCAGGCATTGGTTATGCCTGACAGTGAAAGGCTGGGAACAAGCACATGGTTCGGATGATGATCTGCATGCAGGAATTCACATAACCTTCTGGTAGCGCTGCTCCACTCCATGTGCAATGAAAAAGGAACGTATCTTTTGTACCACTAGAGTTAAAGCAGGAAAGTAAGACAAATTCAGCCAATGCAATGAGTCAGAAATGTTATATTTGCCTTAAATAGCAGAGAGAATGTGAAACTTTTTTTGGTGTTTTGTGCCAAAAACGTGTTTTGGAGACTAAATGTAGGCAATACCTGCCAGGGCAATTGATTTTGCTACATGGTTATTAAAAAACAATATTGCCACAACAATCTGGCTATAAATGGCTATGCAGAAGCTGTCTTCTCTCTGGTGGCTTTGGGCAGCAGCAGAGGTCAGGGACCCCACACAGGCTTCTGTGTCACTGCAAACCTGCCATGTTCCCCTCCAGCTGGCAGGAGCCCAGGAGCAGAACTGCAGCTTCCCAGGTCTGCCCAGGCCCTGCAGGAGGACATGCATTCAGCAGAAAAAGGAAATTCTCTCCTTTTCAGCTCCACAGCAATTTTAATAAACTATTTACAGAGCAGGTAGTTTTTGGCCTTCAAACATCCATTGACTAGAAAGATGAAGAGCAAATAAAAAAGATAGTTATAAAATTGCACATCCAAGACATGACTCATATCAACCTGCAGCAGCAGCTGGGTTCCCTTTGAAGACAGCCCCTGATGTGCCTGAGCTGGAGCCCCATTCTTGAGTGTGGAGGGGTACATGTGGCTGAAGCAACAGGGCAGCTGCACCCTGAGCCTCCAGGGCTTGGAAGGGGATATCCTGCTCCATCCTGTAACCGTGGGGCACCAGGACCTGGAATAGCAACTATGGGGAGAAATACTTGCATTGGAGTTAGAGAAAGAGCAACTAAGGAGAAGTAATGCTAAATCAAGTGGGAGCAAACGAGTAGCTGAAATAAATACAGCAGCACTTATTGAGGTGGAGGAGGTGGTGGCCACTCTCACACTGCTGGCTCAGTGTTGCTTTATATCATAGTCAGGCAGTCTGTGCCTCTTCAGGCTCAGGGGCTTTGAACAGGGAGCACATGTGCAGGGACTATTGCTGCCAGGCTTTGTTTGTTGCTGAAGGCGAATATCCTGGCAGACTGAAGACACCTGGTGGGTCTAGAGCAATGATGTGTGGATATGGTGACTGCCACTCACCTGAGGGTCTGCTGGAACCTGGCAAATGTACAGCCTGGCCACCATCACTGCTGATGATGGGATGCCACAGCTACACCTCCTAGCACTGGCAAATTCAACAGTCTCATGGGCAATTAGGGAATGGCAAAGCTCTCCAGCCTCACTGAAAACAGTTGGGTGGTAACCCTTGAAGTGGACCATATAAATGTCGTGGCATAGGGATCATATTTGCACGTTGCTGGCACTCAGTAAGTATTAGTTAACACAAACTGTTTTGTGTTTCCTATCAGGGCTCTTTGTGTATGCTTTAATTCCTGTATTCTTCATCTTCTCCAGGGCATTTGAAGGAAAGCTGTAGATAGGAGGGCCTGGGCTGAGCACCGGGCAGGAGATCGGGAGCACCATAATGCTGCTCCCTGCTTTCCATCGTGTCCCAAGGCAACTCGCTCAGCATGACTCTGTATCAACTTCCACTTGTGTGAGGTGGGGATAATACTCACTTTTCTCTTCCATAACCAGTCTGGTTGCACTGTGCTAGGAAAATCTAAAAGTGCTTCTTGAGCATAATGACATTTCTTCCCTGGAAATCCCCAGAATGATACATTTTAAAATGACAGCGCATCAGCAAAAAAGTATTGACTTGGTCCATGTGCCCCTAGACATGCTGTAATAGGAGGCTTCACCTTTGATGGTATTATCACAGTCCACACAACTAGCATGGCAAGGGCAAATTGGTAAAATACACAGGGTGGGTTTTTTTTTGGGTTCATGAGCGGAGTACCTTGGTCCACAGGACTTCTTTTCTCTCCATGAGGAATATTATGATGTGGGATTTTGCTCCCAGATTGTTCTATGTAAAACATTTGTTGAAAATTCAAATTTGAAATAGGCCATAGACAACCCATGCAAGTAAGTGAACTGTATTTTAGCAAAGCATAATTACATCTACTCACAGATGGTATTCTGAATTTTGGAAGGCTAGTTCTGCTTTAAGGTTTAGCACTTTGGGATTAAAGACAGCACTATGTAACTTAAAAAGTTTAAGAATTATACCATGGGAAGTCATGTTATAATAAGCTTTAGATCAATCATCTAGCATCACGGGATTCTCAGCCGCCCTAGAGAAGGAGTCCTAATATACTGTAACCTACAACTTTCCCCTTGAAATGTCTTAGTTCGATGAAGCAATAAACCAGTCTGGACTAAGTTGCTGAAGGTCTTTGAAGTACTGGAAGACCCATAAATAAGGTGAGTACTTTGGAAAGGGGGGCTCATTTTGTGGTGTACATATACAACTGTTTCATAGTCAGGTTGATTTGTAGCTGCCTGTAAGTCAGTTTCCTGGGAGCAATAAATCTTCATTCAAGCAAAACTAAAATGTCACCAGTATTTATTTCATGCATTTTTTACCTCATCAGGAAAAAAAATGTCAGCATTCATGTAAACTGCTCTATGCCCAACTTGCAGCTCTGCGCTAAAATTGTGGTTCATAGTATGAAATTTTTATAAATCTAAATTGTAAACATTGGGTAACAGATGTATCATTGCATGGACAAAAAAGAGTGGTAACTGTCACTGGAGAAATAAAACTGAGTTATTGTTTCCAGTTTCAAAAGAACAGCAACAAGTCTAAAAAACTATATGTGATCTTTGTCCTTTTCTCCCCTCAGACACCTGCACTCATCTAATGTTTCACTGAGCCCTGAAAAATAAATGCATAGCTTCAGTCTCCTAATCCATGTGGCTCCAGAGACCACTGTTACATGAGAACTTAAACTGATGATGCCGAGCGTCCTAGGGGCAGCTTAATCTTTTTTAATTCAAATCAACTGAGTCCCATGTGGCGCTAGGATGATACTCTATATGCTGCAATCAGACTGACCTAGACTTCTTGTGCTCTAAATGATTAATGAAACTGCCTCCTAGTTTGTTTCTATGGTGATCTGAAACTTGACACGATGTAGGAATCTGCCATTCACGCTGAATGAATCGAGGAGGAGGTAGCCCAGGAACAAAACTCCATCAGTTGTAGAGAGAAGGCTGAATTTTAAGTCATTAGTCTCCTTGTACTTGGGTTGTTGACTTCTGAAAATAAGAGTGAGATAAAATATCCTACTTAATATAGCTTTAATTGGGTAGTTTACTAAGTCAATTCTTTCAATATTAGCAAAATGAGTTACTCTGAAAACAGCTTTCTATGTTTTCTTTTGATGGGCAAATGTGGGATAATGCCAGAGCAGTAGTTACAGAGGGTTTGCAGCTCCCTGAAAAGAAGCCAATTCAACGGTGAAAGCTCTGCAATGCCTTTAAATACTGAAAATAATGCTCTAAGAAAAACAAAACAAAACAAAACAAAACAAAACAAAACAAACCCAAAACAAACCAAAACAAAACCAAAAACAACCTTATGAAAAAATCTATTTTCAGGTTTTATTGAGTCCATAAAGAAGAATTCAGGATTCTGGTATCTTTGCATTTTGATCCTGTTGTTTCAAACAGAGAGTGCTTTAATTCACTACAGGGTTTTGAGGCTTTCAGAGCCAATAAATGCCTTTTATTTCCAGAGGGAGCACATTACCAAACTTTTAAATATTTTAGATAGTCCCTGAACCACTGATGAGTATCTGCAGTCATGCTTAGGTCTGTCTATAGTGCTAAGGCAAAAAACACTTGAGAGAGCATCAGTAAATTAGCTTAGCTACCTCACCAGCCACAAAAACATGAAGCCCATCTCAAATCAGATGCCTGATTTTTTTTCTCAGTGTCTAGACTCAGTGTTGCAACCATGCTGGATGCCAAGAGACTATTGCTGAATTGTAGGCAGTGCTGGCTTTAGCTAGTTACTAAAGTCAACTTGGTTGTGCTACTGCTGTAGCTAGACTGCCTTTAGAGCAAGCTTCATCTTTCCTCCTTCCTGTTCCCAGGCAAGCATATTTGAGCCCTTGTTGAGTCAAACCTCTGTGAGCATCTTAAGATGTGTAAAAACAAGTACACACCGGAGTTTTCTGAAGATGGTGGTATCAGTGGAGCCCTACAAACTGTAAGATAATTTGCTAGTGCTCTTTCTGCCTCCATCACTTAACACTGTCTTTATTGCCTCCCTTCCATACTCCTGACCACTGTTTTTTGTCCTTTCACCAAAGCCTGTCACTCCACCAGCACAGGGAGAGATGCTGCTGCTTTTTTCCTTTCCATGTCTTTTTAAAGGGAACACTGTTGTGCTGTGTATTTGCTTCTGGTGAGGCTGTTCCCGTACTCATCTCACTGCATCTCTCAACAGCTTTTCAGGAGGGCACAGCACACCCGATTCATCTCATCACTTCATCTGGAATCAATCACCGTAGGTCCACCCATGTCAAGAAAACTATGCTCATTTGCATCAGCACGTGACCCGGTCCTATCTCTCTGTGATCTTTAGATCAACAGTGCTCCCATTGGGATTCATGATCTCAGAGGAGTCTAAACCTAACTTCTAATGTATTTAACTAGTGTCTGTCATTTTTCTTTCCTATCATAAACCACATTACGACTACTGATCCAAATTAATAACAACTGAAATTCTTTTGATATGCATCTGGGACATTTTTCTTAATATTGCACCCTGCATTCAGAGAATTTGAGAATTCAGACGTAGTGGATGGTATAACTGATATTGTATTTCCTAGTAAATCAATTAAGTTTGCAGATGTAAAATAGTTCATGTCCAAGATTTTGAAAAGATTCTTAAGTACTTAATGTTTTCAAGTACATTGTGCCCTGTATTTCTTCGACTCTCTTTGAAAATCTTATTTTATATTATTGCAAAATGGAGATATTATGGCATAATGGTTTGCATTTTTCCTAAGGATCCTGGGATCACGCAATACTGTAAGTACTTCAATTTTCATTTTAAGAAGAAAAGGTAGAGAGAAACTGAAATCCTTTAGGATTTCCTAAACAGCAAAATTTAATATGCTGCACTCAGATTCCATTTTTAAGGCAGTCCCTTATTCGAGATAAGAGTTTGAACTAGTTTTGAATATCTTTTATTAGCAATGCCAACTCTACAATTATGTCTCACTGATGTTCTCAGAAGAATTATTGGAAAAATAAGTACTTTTTCTGGAAAAAAAATGTTCTGTTTATTTTTGCAGAAGAATCAGGGAGAAATGGAGTTCATACAGAAAGAAAATGGTTTGCTTGCTATACATCTCTCCTTGGAGGTGTGTGGGACCGCATTCCTTTGATGCCTGTTTGGAAGAAGGCTCCCTTTCTGGGTTTCCACATCCTAGGCCTGTATGTTCAGTTTATTTTGTTAGAGCTGCTTCACTTTTACAGAAATAATTAAGTATTTATCAGACTGGTAGGAAAGGGACAATAACAGCTTTCATTTCAGGGTACTTACCTGGGGTGCAGGAGACCCAAGTTCAAGTCATTACTTCAAAACATACAGGCCAAATTCCTGCAATCCATGTCTGCAGAACAGCCCTTTTCAGGTGAGGGTACAGTGACCAGGGTGACCACAGCCACTGTCTCTTTTATGGATAAAACCACCCAGGAAGCAGGTGAGAAACTGGGCTACTTGGAGATCAATTATTTCAGCTCATCTCATTTTTAGAGGTGAGCCTGCATGACAGACTTCAGTGTCCCTCTACCTCCACTTACAGGGAAGCAGCAACCTTCCTGGGAGGGTGAACAAAGCACAATCCTAATTTCTGTGTGTATATGTCCTTTTCAAGCAGTGAAATTAAACCTGAGCCTTTAGGGAGAAAATGAAAAACATGTTTATATAGGTGAGCAGCAGAATCTCCTCACCAAGGATCCTGCCAGGGCAATCAGGCGGGTTTAATGCCACCTGTCAAAAGTTATGCAGACACAAACTTTTTGTTCTCTGAACTCAAGCCTCAGGCTTGTTTTGGAAGAAAACTGTGCGTTGATTAATGTGTCTGTGGGACTATTCTTCTCACATGTGGCTTGTTCTCAGGAAGCAAAAGCTTTGCAGCCTCTCAGGCAGGAGATGTTCTCTCTCCTGGCAAACACTCTACAGCAGATCAAGAGCCATGAGCTCTCTGCTACAATTTAAAGACTTTTCTATGAGGCTTCTTTGGCTGTGGTTGAAGAAAATTATGCTCTGCCACCTATATTATGAACAGAGAAATACCTGTTTCCTGTTCAGGGAGACAATGACAGAATACAGGCATGAAGAATGAGGTCCAGAGATACAGCGATGTCAATGACCACATGAGCCTTCATGAGTGAGATCTCTCGAGACGTCTCTCAAGTGTCTGATATTACCACAGTCCTTTCATTCATGTTCTTTGCATTAACACAGCTCATGGCCTTGATTAGGGCTCTGGGACACTACTTGAACAACAATAGAAATGAATATATTTTAATGTTCATTGTTACAATGGCTCCAGTAATATTTGTCTTGGGAAAAAGACAGTTTTCACTATTTTAGTACTTCTTCCTACATCTTCTGAAGACTATATATACGGAAGGGAAGGGCAAATCTCCATTTCTGGAAGAGAGATGTGACAAGTGATGTGGTATTATACTCTGGAGACACCAGTCTGAAATCACTCACACGTGGGATATACTTAAACTACTGTAAATCTTCTGAGAAACCAATAATCACACCTGAGTACAAAAGTCAACAGTCGGGTTAGGAATAAGCATTACATACCTCTCTTTTGTAGAGTGCCTGGCACTCCTATTGCAGCTCCGACCTGCTCCCTTTGGCAGCTGAGGGATAGCCCAAGTTAGCACACAGATTTACAGAGCAGTGTGTGGATTTACAGTGGCAAATTATTTGAATACGAATCAACAATGCAACACTGTGGCAAAACAAGGCAAATGCTCTGCATTGAGTCACATTAATGTCAAGCGCAAAAGAAATGAGGTAATTATTCTGCTCTACTTCACTTGATAAGCCTCAGTTGGAGCGCTGCATGCTGTTGTGAACACCACATTAAAAAAAGAAATACATACTAATTGGAGAACTCAGAAGAGAACAACAAAAAAGAGAAATGATTTGGAAAATAACCCTTATGTGTATGATTGTTCATCAACACATGAAGTGTTATTAAAAAAGGAACAATTATTCTTATTATCTTAATTCAGTACTAATATACTGATTGAGCATAGAAGAAATTGAAGTGGGCAATGCCAGAGACAACATAGGTTATAGGCTGAAGTGCCATATAAAAATGATACTTTCAGAGCAAGAGGCCAAAGAATCTCTTGGCATCACCACCTGTGGAAATGGTCCAGACCAGCCTGGACAGTAAAACTGGCTGGAGGACAATCAATTTCATTCTCCACATGCTTCTGAGGTTTCCAAATTTAGCTTCATGTGAAATCAGAAAATATCTACATTCTTCATAAAGGAAACAGCTCAGAAAATAACACATTAACTAAAAGTTTTCAGGCTATTAAAATGTATTTAAAATGCAATTATTTTCTATGGCATGCTGTAATTCAAATATTTCAAATGAAATCAGTTTGGAAAGGAAAAAATCAAAACACTTATTCTAAAGGTGATAAAATGTAATATATCGCTAATGTCCTCAAATGTGAAAAGAAGATTTAAAAAGAAATCAGAAGGATATAAAAAAATTTTATCTTTCAGTAGAACTTTATTTTTAGATTGTTTATTTTATTTTATTTTATTTTATTTTATTTTATTTTATTTTATTTTATTTTATTTTATTTTATTTTATTTTATTTTATTTTATTTATTTTTTAAGCCAACTTTGTAAATCACATGTTCAGCAGGGAAGATTTAGGAAAAATACTTCCCATTTTGAGACCTGTAAAGTTACAGTATGATAAGGGAAATGAAGGAAGGTCTCTGAGAGCTGTTCTTGAAATTAGAAGGTACTTTTGGAGAAGCTACTGTTTAGCCCTTTCGGTTTTTAACAATTAATTTCTAGTGCACATAAAATACCTGAGGAAGCACAGAGACTGAAAATTTGTGCAGTGCTATTGATCAAGTGAGAGTAGTTTAACATATGGCAGTGTTAGTTTTAAGTAGTAAAACTTTCTGATTTAAAATCTCATTATGGCTTTTTACATTTGTGTAGAAAACTCCCTGATTTTTAGAAATATGCACTCTAAGCTACTAGAAGAAACCATATCAGGGACAATATATCTGTATAATACATATACTGGATCTTGCTTTTGGGCCCTTACATTTATGCTGCCTCTTCTTGTTTTAAGATTGCCGCATTAGCAAATTGCCCATCAGCTCTTGGAGCATGGCACTCGGCCTTTGCAGCCCTGGGGATATCAGTAACACAAAGATTGCCCCTTGCAAGCTGCAGTGACCTGCGCCCTACAGCTCTATCTATCACATAAAAATGTACTACTCCATGATTGTCACTTTTCACAGTTCCATCTCAATATCTCTTTTCAGGTTTCCTGCTGACTGACAATGTCAGTTACAACATTTCACAAAATTTTTCTTCCTTGTGTGTGAAATTACATATCCAAGAACTGTGAAAAGAGAATCAGCAGGTTCCTGGTGCTGTTTCTCTGTGAGGAAAGAGAGTTAACCACCATGTAGGAAAGCAGGAGAGGGCAATTGCTCCAGGAAAAAAAAAAGTCTATGAATATTTGTTCATATTTTTAAAACATCTGCTATGGTTCTGTTCAAATAATTTGTCATGTCAGACAAGAAAGCCCACAGATACTACTTCTCTTAAGCAATTTCAAAAGATGCTACCAGAGATTAATTCCTGAATTCTTAGTTTTAAGCATTTTTACCAGAAAGTTGATTTTAAGAATAGTGCTTATGCAGTCAATTTCAAAATTTGATTACTGCTTACTGACAACATACAGACTAAAAATTGTTTGCATGATAATTTCACGGGAGTACTTAAGAAAATATGGCAGGTTTACAAACAATTCACAAAACAAAAAGGAGAAATGCATTTACAGACAACTATTTCCTCTTTTTTTCTGCTCAGCAAGAGTAAAGCGAGGTATATGCTGTAGCCTCAAGTCCACGGCTTTTTGTTCTAAATGTTGCTAACTTAGGAAAAAGACAATAATTTATTCACCAAAATACAATCAACCCGGTTTTAGTAAGTTCAGTGAACACCTTGCGCAGTTGTTTCTCCTGACTCCTGAGAGGTCAGATGAGTGCACTGAGCACAGTGAAGGTACATGGAATCCTGTGTCGTGTCCTACACCTCTCTGTTTTCTTTTCTTTGCTTTCAAACTGGAAAGTGATCAGGGAAACTGCGGTTCAACTGATGCTGGTCTGAATAGGCAAAAGTGGAGTCCATGAAGTTATGCCCTTTGTGCAGAAGCATCAGCACAACTAACAGCAGTGGAACTATGTAGGCCATATGTAGGTTGAGACATACAGTCCATTTTCTCTCATGCGTCCCCTTTACAAAAAAACCCAACCAGACAAACCAACAAAGAAAAGGGAAATCAACCTAAGCTATTCAATTTACAGTTAAGCAGAGAGATGAAGCAAGGAGGTGCTCAAAAAACTTCCTTTCTGCTTGTAAAGCAACAACTGAATGCAGTTATGAGAGCATTCTCATGGCTTCTACCTCAAATGCTTACGCAGAAATAGCAGTGGCAAGAAGGCATATTGTGTATTCTTTTTGCTCCTCCCAGTGCAACAGGACAATTGGGAAACAAGGACAAGAGGCAGCTTCTTAGTGAAGGCACGCACTTGCTGTGGGGGCCTGTTTGTCTGAACATCTGAAGGAAGAAAACATTTGCCTACAGAGGAGTACAGTGAAAATGGGAATGCGTGTGCCCAGCTGAAATCCCATCCATGCTGTATCAAGCAAGTGAAGTCATTGATAAAAGCTTTAAACAATTTTGCAATAATTAATTTCTATTAATGTACATTTGATTTTTCAAAAGTATTAAATTTTATTTCTTGCTAGTGTTTCTTCTTTTCTTTACCCATTTCCTTAGCAATCCCTGCCTGTTTACCATAATTAGTCACAAAAACATTGTTTTAATGACTAAATTATGCTCTACTTTACATCAAACTTCAGATGGTTTTTAATTAAGAAAAAATGAATATGTAACTTATAGCTTCTCCAAGCTACTCTTCGCATATGTTACCAGGACTTACCCACCAGATCAAAACAGGTCTTGCTGTCCTTGGCAGCAATCTGTGGGCTATATTTTTACATGGATAAACTGTTCTTGTACAGTTTCTCCAGTCCACGAACATGAACAGTCTCTCCTTTAATATTAGACACGAAAGTCATCTCTGATTCTATCTGATCTTCAGCAAAGGTATTGCAGTTATGGATTTAACGTACTGTGTGCTTTGTGATGGTTTATGTTCATATCTTAGAAAGTAGTCAAGAGAGTTTTTATTTCAATTAACCATTTATTACCTGCTAACAAATGCACTCAATAAGGGTTTCATAACATGCTGTGGTTTTTTTCTGCAGGTAACTGAGGAGTAAAACAGAACTGCAGGATTATGTCTCCCCTTTCTAAACGTGCATCGGGTGAACAAGAATCGTGTAAACTACTGCCCCGATGACCTTACGTGTTTAAATGCCATAGGCAGCACCCTAGAAACAAAGAGATTTTTTAAACTCCAGAAGCCCATTCAGGTTACAGACCACCTGGTACACTGTGGTGGTGGATTTTCATGATGGGTCCCAACATTTGGCCTTCCAAGCCCAGTTTATCCAGTGGCTTGTATCTAAAAGTAGATCTGAAAAGGAACGGTGTATGTCAGTCCTATTTTCTGCCACGTCCTGGTCACCGACATACTTTCCTTTTGCCCTTTGAAAACAATGAGACAATTGTAAGTTTTCGTTTTGAATGTATTCACCTTTATACATGGGTGTCCAGCATTCAAAGACCATTCTGTATAACCAGAGCTTTTTTAAATGTGAGCTTTTACTTGCAGACTACCTTGCTTCTGTGCTGTGTAGGATCAAACTACTTGGCAGGGCAGCAAATTCGATTTGCATTATGAAGGGATATTAGGCATATAGGATTTCACAGTTCATTTTATATCCTAGTCATCAGAAGCCCTTATTTGGGGTCTGAACCAGAGGGATTTGCTGCTCACAAAATCAGTGTATCCAATATCAAAATATTTCAAAAAGTTCATTTTATTTCATCTATCCAAAGTCAGTTAATGAAAGGTGCAATTCTAGTGAACAGCCTTTGGTCACAAAACTCTCTGAGCCCTCTTTAGTTTCATTAAGAGTGAATTAATGTAATGTTAGATGCTGACATTTAAGGGTCACTGCACTCCTATACATTGCAATAGAATGGATACCCATTAAAAATATTATAAGACTAATCCTGGAAAGGGTGAATCAGAAGCTGAGGATGCTCAGCACTCCTTAGGGACTGCACGTTTCTACACAGATCTCTAATGACCCAGGTCTGTGCTTCTGGTGCTCATGCTCTCTATGCTGTTGTGACTGCTCCATGTTCCCGACTCACCGGGAGCTTCACGTACCCTGCCTTCTGGAAGGCATCTGAACCTATATTCATTTCCACTGAAGAAAAGAAGCTTATTGTCAGAAAAAATGCCCGTTACTCAAATGAGTTGAGGGAATGTCCTCTCCTTCCCTTGTGAAGGGAGTTCAGAAGGGAGGTGGTTTGCAAGCTCTATGAGACAGAACTGCTGGCATTTTTCCTCATGGTTACAAAAAGCCAGGAAAAAAAATGAGCAAAGAGTTACTTGGATGAGATTAGTTTGTCATGGCAACAGTGTTTATTTTACTGACCTAAATCTTCATTCTCCCACCTCTTTTCTCTACAGCTGTGGCCCATTACTGGCATCTCTTTCTTCATTAATACTATTCCAAAGTAAGATAGCTTTAATGTTGCTAAGTTTTGCAACTGAGTGTGTCTAAGCCAGAGATGCCGTACCACTGGCAGACAACAATTTGGTCTTCTGGTGTAACCCACATGACTCCTGGCTCAGCAAAGGCTTTAACTGCTGCACTCACACAATGGGCTTGAGATGCCACTGATCTTAAGCTGATGCAGAGGATGACAATTATATGGCCCCAGGCCTGTTTTTCTGCCCACATTAGTGGGTGTCTCCACTGTGGCTGCTGAACTGATCCAGTCCTCAGAGTCCTTGAATGTCCCAATGACGGATGTGTAAAAGTCACTGGAAAGTATGCTATATTTTTAAAAAGAAAATACAAGAGCTTCAACCATAGTGTCTGTGCTGTTGCTCTGCTCATGTATTACTCACACACCATGGACTCAGCATTTCAGGGTGCTCAGGCTGTCTTCTGACTGCTGCCACCGGCTTCTTGCCCTTTACGGTTCAGACCTGCCAATTGAGACCCATGAAACTGAACCTCTGAGTCCAACGATTAGTTTCCTCTTAAACCACACACAAAAGCAGCAAGGAGGGTTTGAGAGTTGGATGCTGACCTGAGAGTCAGCATGGACCTTCAGTAAAGTCATGGGCAAGTCGCTTCACTCTTCAATTTTTCTGTCTGTGCTGATTTCCTTTTGAACTCTGAAGACCATGGCTGAAAAATGAGTGCAGGCATCAGACCTAAATATTACCCTTAATAAAATCCTAACTCAGAAGGAAACCATTAAGATTTAACTAATATCCATACTTTGGCACATATCTATAAAAATTTATTAGCATTTTAATTATAATAAGCCCGATTTGTGTTTTAAAATGACAAAATAATAAAATTTGATTGTTATGACTCATTCAGTTGTTAAATCACAATCCAGTTATGATTAATTTTAGCCACGCACACCTCTTGATATAGCCATTTAATATGACAGGATAGTATTAATATGAAATAATAAACACATTTAAAACTGCAAGCTACAGAAGTTTTTATGCTTTATTATCATGGTTAGTTCCAAAGAACATGGTGTAGTAGAAAATGTTTCTCTCCTTATTATATGTGATTTTTTGGATAGTTTTCAGATAGTTCTCCTTTGGTAGATCTTTGGGACAGTTTAGGTCTCTAAACTTCTCTAGATGTTTTGGTGTACATTTTCAGGCAGATCAAGAGAAATGAGTCCATGAATCCAAAATGAGCCCATCCACCAGTTTCCAAATGATGCCTATGCTGGAAGTCACAGTCCTTTGAGACCTCTTAATATCTATTGAAAAGCTTCAATTTTTAAAAGAAAGGTCTGCTCAGTCTGTTTCAAGGCAGGACTACCATTTCAGCCCAAGAGCCAGAAGCCACCGTTAATAATCCAGTCTCCAAGTACGAGCTCACTAAAAGCACTATGTAGGGGTGAAATAAAGGATGTCAGACTCCTGGTCTTCATCAGCACCTTTGCCTTGTCACTTTCAACTCAACCCTCTTCTCTCACAAGGATGCAAGTTGAAGTAAAGCCTTCTCTGGGCAGTGTGTTACCCCTTACAGTCCTTCCTGCCTCTAAGATTGCACCAGCAGAATAACCTGAGGAGAACAGATACTGCATGTTAATTTAGACAGAAAGCCAAGAAGCTCCACATCTAGTCTGGAAGAGTCTGCCTACACCAAACCAGAATCAGACCTGTGTCCTGCTGTATCATGTGACCTATTTTATCTCTGAAATTTATTAGAGATTTGAAATTATTGCTAATAAAGTAAAAAATAATAGAGCTAGAGGACAGTACCAGAGAACTGTGCAAAATATGAGTCATCAAGACACATATATAATCTTCAATATTTCATTACCACAGCTTGTGTCCAGTTAATTTTCCTAGGCTTTAGCCAACACTTGTAATGAGTTCATGACAACTGGCAGAGAAAGTGCACGTCGGCTGTAGTCCTACCAAAGACATTAAGTATGTGCTCACTTTTCAGAAATCCCTATGATTTTGGGACAAGTGCTCTCACATTGGGAATTCAGTCCATAACTCCTTGTTCTGCTGGTTGAGAGAAGGTAAATGGCATTTTTCTGCTCTGTAACCGTACAGAGGTGGTAGTACTCACCTTTTCAGAGTAACTGCTCTTTCACTCCCTCTTCCTCATCCCTGTGCCTCAATAATTCCTATGCTACAAGGAACATTTCCACATGACTCTGCAGGGTAGCAGTAGCAGAGTTTATATGTTGAAAGATCAAAGGCTAGTACGGAGAGCCATTGGATCAACCAGGCTGACTCTTTACAGCCCCTGCGCACCAAACTTCAAGTGTCATTTTCTGAGCCCTTTTGCAAACGGGATACAGGAGAGTTTGCACAGAGCTGGTATCCTCACAGTTCAACTACATACCCAAACAGAGAAAACATTCATCCTTTTTCTTGCAGATGTCCAATTGGATATGCCATGTTCTTTCAACTGCTTGATTGCTGTTTGGCAGTAGTTTCTGAGCAATTTGCAAATTTAATAGCTGTGTGTATCAAATAAAGTGCCTGCAGTAAAGCAGACTCCAAGAATATACATATTGTCTGCTTAGGTCTAAAATTAATAACTGCTGTTAGCACAAATAAGTAAAAGAAGTAATATGGCATCACTGTGTTTTTGTTTAGACTAATTTGTATGATGTCTGCTCTACATCATGCAATGCAAACATTCTTCCCCCTCCTGATATTACAGTCATAAATTTGGGATGAAAATGGTATAAGAGAAAAAACAACCCTCTATTCTTTTGATTTTGATTAAAATGTTTTTCAGGAAAAAGTCAATCTATTTAAGGTAATAAAGAAACACCGTTCTTTAGCTCAAGCACTTCACACGCTCTCCTCTGAAGTCCTGGAGACTTGAGAATAGTCTGGAGTAATTCATAGGTAGGTGTTGCTGGGATGCAGAAACTACTCACTCATGGTTAAACATACTGTGCGTTGTACAGCCATCCATCCATCCATCCATCCGTCCTTCCGTCCATCCATCCATCCATCCATCCATCCATCCATCCATCCATCCATCCATCCATCCATCCATCCATCCATCCATCAAAGCTGAAGGTCCCAACACAGAACTAGAGAGACAACACTAACCAGACAACTTGGAACCAAAGCACTCAGGCTATCCTCTGGCTTCAGATACTCATAAAACTCAGAGTGTTGCTAGTTCAACTGTTGCTGACTTTAGTGAAATCAAGTGAGAGAAGAGGCGATAGTCCATATCACAGGGAAAGGATATTTGCCACTGCAGCAGCCTTGTGAATGAGTGGGAAATGCGCAGAGGAAAACCTTATGTACCACACAGGACTCTCCCTATGGCTTCAGAGAGCTTTACTGCACACTGCTTCTTAGAAAGCCCTTCAGAAACACCTCAGGCATCCCTATAGCATAAATATTCAGCTAGGTCTGTGGCAGAAGACTAAAGTTTTAGTCACCATAAATGACTTCTTCCTGCAGCAACTAGCAGGCTAATCCGTTGGAGGAGAAGCAATTTTTTATTTAGTCCTAAACAAAACATGGGGCCTGCTTCAAAACGAAGGATTGCTTTAGGGATGACCATAAAGCACTTGAAATCAACGTCTCCTACTGGAGAGAACAGCCAAAATTGTAATTTCAGAAGAAGGAAGTACATAAAAATGAGAAATCTTGTTAAAATGGAATTTAAAAGGAGCAACCAGAAGAATAAAAATTCGCAGATCACATGTTTATATGCACTATTAAAGTCTCAGGGTAACTGCACATTACGTATCCAAAAAAACCCTCAGAAACCAAGCCTTAAAGCACCACACGAAAAAGGCAGTATGACTATATAATATAGTAAGTGTAGCTAATTGGGGTAAAAAGAAATCCTTCAAACAGTGGAGCTCATGTGGAGCAATAAGGAAAATAGAAAAGAACATAAAGTTTAGCAAGTCAAATGGTAACTCATATTAAAGCCAGCCAAAAAGATTGTAAGGAACAATGCACTAAAGGCACAAAAAAGTAGCAATAAAATCTTTTTTTCAAATATGTTAGTGTTCGATGCAGAAATTCTGCCAGAGACTTTGTAGGGTTGATAGATGATTGTGGTGTAATAGCAGTGCTTATGAAAGACAAATACAAAGTAATATGCATGGGGCGAGGAACCCTAATTGCACACACTCAATTATGAGCTTTAGACTGGCTGTTAGCACTCAAAAAGAGATCTGGTAGTTCTTGTGGGTAGTTAAATGAAAATGTCAGCTCAGTGCTAAGCAGTTGTAGAGAAACAAGTAGAACGTTAGAAATCATTGAGAAAGGAATAGAAAACAAAATAGAAAATGCTGTATCAAATCTGTAAAAAAGCCTAAACTTTGAATCCTGAATCCTATGCATTTTTGGGGTGGTGGGGATCTATCTGTGTGAGCAATAAATTCAGGGCCCTTGAATTCCTGCAGGGAACAGCCTGGTAGGCAGCTGAAACCCCTGCCAAGGACATGTGTGGGATGCAGGCTCCCACCTCAGGTGAGGATGTTCAGTCCTGATCAGGACTGAGCATCCTCACCTGAGATGTGACCCTGTAGGTGGGATACTGTCATTTCTTCTGCAGAAAGCTGCTCAAATTTGTTTAAAATATTAAACATCAATGATTGAGGAAAAGAGAGGACATGATTGTAGCCTGGTGTCTGGGTCACTCATTGAAGAAGGTGAGGAGACCTGGATCAGAGATGCTGCTCTAGGTAAGATACTTTTCTCACATTGAAAAATACTCTGTCCAATAAATGACAGGTACCTTTTCACTGTCTACATGTATGGATTAATTAATGTTTATGGTGGCAAAGTGAAAAAGTCAGTGAAAGGAGACCTAGAATCCGAGAATATTCTCTTGCCTGGTATTTGATAACCTCTTCGCAACCCATGGGTTCAAAGCACATGAGAAAGGATTTGAATTCTCAGTCTGCTATTTCATGGATGAAATGACTATATAGTTCAGTGTGAATGTATTCAGATGCTTATTTGAAAACACCCTACTGGTGAGAATAGCAACCTATTGTAAATATGATCAGGCTTAAAGGGTAGATGGGTGTCAGACTGCTTAGCTCCATCATGATTTGGATCATTCTGGGTCAGCTGTTCTGCATTAGGGGAAATATATTAATTTTGGAAATACAGCCATCTGCAGATTCATGGGTGTTGAGGACTTATGTACCAAGAGTGGCATGAAGGTCCACAAGTTGTTTTGTGGATTTATTACCTATCTAACTGCTGCCACCAGTTTCAGTGAAGATACTCTCTGTGGAACCATCACCTTTCTGCAAATGAAACTGGCAGGACCCAGATCTGGGGGCACTCATTGTAAAGCTGATGATTTTCCTGATGATTTTCTTCTGAGCTCATGTATCTTGAATAGCTTAGTCTGTATTTGAATCGTTGTCTTTTTTTTTTTTTAAGATTTTTGACAGTATCAAAAAGAAGGTACAGAAGAATTAAATATTGGTGGTGGGCAGATCTTTTGGAAAACAGTCTAAGTCTGGAAGGAATGCTTGTTATACCAGGAAATCCCATATACCTCTTTAACCTTGCTTCCAAGTGCAAAAGAAACTCCCCAAACTTATTTCTCTACTAAACACATAATAAAACATCAAAAAAAAATATATTTTTTTACACATGTTTGTGCACAACTTCTTCCTAAGGAGAAAAAGAGGGAAGGAACCACATGTGATACATTGCTTTAATGTGCTACTGGATAGCAATCTGATCCTCATGTTGAAGGGTGTGGCACAAAAGCCAGAGCAAACCAGAAAAGAAGATATCAGATTTTCATTAACCTTTTTTTTGCCTTTGAGGAAAGACCAAAAGCAAGCCAGGAAGTTCAGATAAGAGGTCCTTTTTCTGGCCCATGCCTTTGGTTTATGTTTGAAAGCAAGTTTACTTTGCTTTCAAGCACTGACCTTTAGGACAATTTTTTTATTGCAAGTTGTAGTTTCTCTTCCTCATTCTTCTTGTCCATGGATTGGCCAACAATATTACCACCTCTGAAATACTGAAATCTTTGACACAAGGAGGTGTGCATAAATCTACTGTAATAGATCAGAACCTCAGACAGTGTGAATTGCTGTAACTCTGTCACAACATTGCAATTTACACTAGCAAAGAATATGGGTCTGTTGTTCTAGCTGCCAGAATTCATACTTACTTCAGCAGAAATACAAGTTCCCATTAAAATCCTTCAGTTGGTTTCTGCTGGAGGAGCAGAAGCCCTGTTACTCTGTTTTAATATCTAATTGCCATCTGGAACTAGTAGCAACCACACAAGAATGTTAAACTGCAATATTGACAAGATTGCCTCTGCTTGGGTTTGATTCACCACTGCTACCCTATGTCTGTATAACTTCAGAGTTGAGTGGAGCCCTCCATGCTGAATTCAGTGCCCTATTCTTGCCTAGTCACTTTCTTTACAACCACAATTCTTTCTCCTTCTCCTAAACACTTACTTCCTGTGTTTTGAGGGAAGAAAGGGCTCTAAAAGGAAAAAAGAACATTCTCTTTCTTCTGTGTGAGACTTTTCATCCTCTGTTCACAAATCCAATGTAAAAACTCTGCATTACATTTCCTCCACATATCTTGCTGGTTTCTCTTTTGCCATAGTCACCCTCACTCCAGGATTTTTTCATTCTTCCTGAGCTACTGCTTTCCTGAATTCACCTTTAAATTCTTCCCCTTAGTTTTCAACT
This sequence comes from Podargus strigoides, assembly GCA_028020825.1. Taxonomy (NCBI): domain Eukaryota; kingdom Metazoa; phylum Chordata; class Aves; order Caprimulgiformes; family Podargidae; genus Podargus; species Podargus strigoides. Next base: position 93,913,258 of record CM051619.1, on the reverse strand, counting down.
GATCCCACATTTTGCTTAGTGATAAATATAAGAATGTTAGCAAACTTTAAGGTCAGAAAGGAGCATTAGGATGACTTGGCTTTGCCTACTTAGTAGGACAGGCCAGAATATTTGCTCCATTCATGATTTCATCAGTTCAATCAAGAATTATTGCCTGTATGCATGTCTGAGGAAGATACCTAGACTTCAAAGAGTTCAATGTGAAATTCACTCTAGGTAAACTATTTAAAGTGGGTTTTTTTTTCCATAAACAAGAATGACACATGGCATCTTTTTCAAAAAGGAAGATATTTAACTTTATCCAGTGACACAGTGGGAGTGACATGGGCCCTGATGCAAATGCCTTCTCTAAATCTGCCCACTGGTGCTCACCCCATGAACTACCATTTCTGTAGCATGGAGGGTGCATCTTGCAAACACACAGGAGCCACAGCATCTGCAATGTCTGTGCAAAACCTTAGCATGTCCCATAAGTAAGTGTAGTTATTACATCAGGCAGTAGACAAGACCGTAAGTCCTCTTGACTCTGTGAGACAGAACTTCTCAGGACTGGTGCAAAAAGTAAATGCAGCAAATGGATATTAGTGTGAACCGTCTGTACGATCAGTCCCTAGGTACCGCATGGTGCTAAATGTTTTTAAAAGTTACAGAGGAAGATAAGAAATAAAGATTATAGAAGCAATAAAACCAAACCGTGGTTCTAGTAAAGATGTCCTCACAGAGAGTAGAGAAGAGGTGATGATTTAAAGACACAGTGTGTGAGATGTCAGTACCTTCCACAAAAACTAAGAAAACCGAGAAGGGATATTCAACCGACTGAAAAGAGGAACTAACCATTGAATGAACTACAGTAGTTTTCTAAGAAAGGAATAACATACATACAGGGCTATTTCTGCAATGGCTTGAGTGTCATAAAACCAACACCATTATGGATGCTAACAGCTCTAGGGTCTCTTTGTTAGTCAGCCAAGTAGCGCATTTCGTAAGATATTACTCATTCACAGCTTGTCTCCTGCTTGGTTGTGCCACTATTGACACCATTATAATTATGCAGATAGATTTTGTATCTTTTTTTTCTTATCATTCAAGTGGAGGATAACACCTTTGAGTTGTTGCAGAACGAGGATGAAACTGGGGACTGACAGCATTGTGCTGCAGTGGACGTGAGAATATTATTTCTTTAAAATCGCATAGGCTGTGTCCTGCAAGTACTAACTTCTGCTCCTGCATGCTTAATAGCTTTACCTTCAGAAGTTAGTGCAACACCAAGAGGTAACAGTAAAATGGAAGCAGTGATGTAAAGCTAGTTACTACCTCACAGAGGTTTCCCATCCCTGGTTTCCATACTTGCTAGTTACCGGCAGCTAATTAACACTGCTCATGCCTTGTGTGAGACTTGCATCACTCGGACAACCACAGCTCAGCAGTACAGCTGAGAGATCCGACCTATAACCTCAGAAGTTTGCATAGTTTTTCTGTTCTCTGTAAAGCTCATGCAAATCCTAGCACAAGTCAGAGTCAGTCTCAACTCATAGGTAAGGGCCTGATCCTGTGCTATCAAAGCTAACAGAACAAGCTTGAACAGCCTATTCGAGCCGCTGTGTGTCACAGTCAGAAATTGTGGTAAGATCACAGATGTGGATTTCCACAGCAAAATAGGTGCTAAAACCAAAGTAGAGCGAGTACAGAGAGTATCCCACTGGGTCTCTTATGGTCTCTCCTGTGGCAGGCCACAGGAGAGCTGGGAGTAGGAGGGATCTGAGAAGGGAGAATTGAAAATGAAACCTCCCTATTTCCAGTATTTCTTGAATTCAGCCCCATTACCCCAACTGGCTACTGCAGAGAAACTTAATCAACAGGTTTAATGCCATCTCCAAAACAAATGAATAGATTTCCCAATGCACCAGCATGTCTCTTTCAAATAATATCTTGCTGACTTATTTAAAAAAAGGAGTCAGTATTTCCAGCCAAGTCTCTTACTCAGTAAAATGAATCAACAAGTTGTAACAGTCTGTTAAGGCTGATCTAACTTCAGTTGCACATATTTTTTTGTTTTCCACTGTTATTTTGTATGTGTATTTTAAGAAGATATTTTACTTCTTTGTACACTGTTTACTTTCAAGCTATTAATATGAATACACTATAATCCTGGCTTTCCTAAGACTGTGAGAATAACATAGAATATACCCAGAAAAATATAGAAGAAATACACTTTCTACATGAGTGTTTTATTTGCACATAGTCAGTATAATTATAGTTTAAGTGGGCTATTTTCCATACCCACATAGGCAGTATTTTTCACATAAAGGTCCACATTGGCTTTAGACCCACCCACAAGCTATTTACTTGCATGGTATTCATATAATGGTCAAGCTCATAGCTACTTCAGCCAAACCTAAATATTTTCACTTGTGCTTCTTTTTCAAGCCATTTTCTCCTGAATAAGTTGTTTCAAGTTTGCATAATTGCTTTTATGAAGTTTACAGTGCAACACGTTTGCTCTTTCACCCAGATATTGATTGCAGCCTCAGATTCAAATACAGATTTTGATCACTCAAAAGGAAAGTTTATGGAAAGGCTTTATTTTGGCTGTTTTCTAAAGTATGGACTGTTTGCAGAAGCTGGATTTCACTTTCAATTCAAAATTTTTAATCTCCCCAAAGTTCAGCAGAACTAAGTCGTGCAACTTTTCATTTTTTTTTACTTAGTTCATCTATTGGACATCAGCTTGATTCTAATTGCCAAAATAGAGTTTGAAGCAGATCTTCAAATATGAGAACAGGCAAAATACAAAGCAGCAGCACAAGTCATAAACCCATTTCCCACTTACTTTTGGACCTTTCCCACTCAACACTTCCTCAAGCTATTCCTAATGGAACTACTGTAAATGTGCTCTTCTCCCTAGATTTTCAGATGGAAAATATGATGACACTGTAAACTGAAAAGCCGTGCAGAGTGAGTGAGGACACCTCAGCAATGGGCATATTTCCAGAGAAATATCATCTGCATGTAATGCCCCGCAGTCTCAGGCAAATATCCTCCTAGGCCTGAGAAAATTTTCATCTCGGAGGCAACCCCCCGATGTTATCACCATCTTTAAAGTGGAGCATCAATGCAAAATGAGGATTTTCTCAAAGCAACATCTCCTAAGCACAGGAAGTTTTTCTAGGTAGGGATATTCCCAAACAACATGAAAATCTTCTAAGGGGGAAGCACTACACAATCTGAATGCTTGAGAAAAAGGAGGCGATATTGTCTGCATATATATTGTATATGTATAAGAAATCTTTCAGGGAAAACATGCTGTCCTAAGTAATATGTGGAGGGTTTTGTTTTCAAGAAGCCACCCCCTGCTGTGGCAGTAAGTATGCATGTATGATTACTAAGATGTCTAATTAAATTATCCTTATCTGAATGCCATCTGAACTTAACAAAGCAGATAATAAGTTCCAGAAACAGATACCATGTGGGGGGCAAATTATTTTACTTCCAAAAATTGGAGCTTGAAATTAGAGATGTATAGGTAATAGAGAACATGATTTCCCTCTGTCCCCACTGCCTGCACCTGAACTGTTATTTCCATCAGACAAACCACGGACCTAAAGTGGAGCAAAATGTCTAGAAGATCTACTCTCCCAACTCTGCTTCTGTGAAGAGGCTGTAAGCTGCCTTCTAACTCCACTTACATAAGTGGATTTTCTCCAGATTGATGCATGATCAGGTGGGAGTCATGTTGTCTTCTTGCACTGACTAAACATCAGTTACAAAGAATCAGAGTATGATTGACTATTTATTATTTTTCAGAGATTTATCCAGGGGTGTTTCTGCATGGAGTTAACTTGTCTATGGGGAAAGCTGTCCACCAGAGCACAGCCTGGCATGGATGTCCCAGCAGTACAGCCTCTTTCACGTAGACTGAACATCGAACTGGTAAATTCTGGAGTGTCAAGGCAACTCTGTGCAGAAGTCATCAGGTCTTCCACACACCACTCCTACATCTCAGAGTCCTGGAGAACACTGTGTTTTCTACATTTCAGAATATATTCAGCATGTTAATTAACTGATCACTGGCGCTCTTGCATCAAATGTAGCTCCTGAAAATCCATTCAGACATTTCCAAGAACTTCATATCCTGAATGGGCTTTTCAAAGATCTAACTTCTATGAACTTAGGCCTGGTGCAACACCTCAGACAACCAGGGCTCCTTCAGCCTGAAGACTCAAGAAACACAGTGCAGAAACCATATTAACTTTAAGATCAACACAAGCCCAATATGGTCAACTATGAGACAGGGCTAATAAGCCTGACTAGATCTCACGGCTCGTCTATCACGTTTAGGGTTCAAGCGCCCTCCCCAAGTGGTCCATGTGTTTAATTGTTAGCATGCTCTTGTAGCACAGCTTTGGTCCAGAATTTTTGGGCCAGTGCCCAGGCAACGCCCAGGCTTGGTACAGAGGAGTGCTTTGGTGAGAGGTGTTTTCTGGAGATGAGGTCCCTCTGGGGAAACAAGGTTTGTGTGGGAGGGAGGAGGGGAGTTCAGTGCAATGGTTTCAAGCCAAGCCAGGCAGCTTCTTCCTGAGGACAGTGAGCAAGCAGGCCATGGCCAGTTTCATTTACCTAGCCCATAGGAATCACACAGAGTACCGGGGTATCTCAGCACTGGGCTCAGCAGAGTTTTAGGGTGACTATGAGTTATTACTTAGCAGTGAGAGACTCAGCTCCATGGAGCCGGCTTTGAGCTGCTGTCTCACCTGTGTTACCAGAGAGAGGATCTGAGCAGCTTGCTGAAGAAGGTGGTGCTTTGGAACTCAGCCGGAGCTGCTTAACAGCTCTCACAGCAACACACTCCATGTACTGCCAGTCAGTAGTTTTTACATTATCTGGGGAATTTTTCTTTTTCTGCAACACAATCTCAATATTAGTACTTCTTCATCTTGGACTGGTTAATTAGTGTACATGTGAATTCAGCAAAACAGTGCAAAGCAACATATTTTTCAGTGCATTGTGATAGGTATAATCAATATTAGACACATTATCCTATGTGAGGTGTGATCATCTAAACATGCCCATGGTACCTATAGAAATTATCTACTACTGATTCAACATGAAATTCACTGATTCAGGGAGCTTTCAGTTGGCTTGGCTAATAGCAGAATGTAAAAATGGGGACCAGATGTCAGCCTATCTATTAGCCTGAAATGTTAGAACTTGAGCTGAGTTTCAGGAGGACCTTTCCTGGGGGCAAGCACAGCTCATGAAAGCATCAGGCTACAGGGGCTGGTTAAACCAGTGCAGGTAAGCAGTTCCTTGCCCCTGACAATGGACTCTGGCAAAACAGCCTCACACTTCTGTACTGCAAAAGCTTGTCCCATATGAGCTAAACACTGCTAAATGAATACCAGCGTGTACATCAGTAGCTGAACAGTTCTGCGGAGAACTCGGTAGTCTTGCAAAGTCCATGCAGAAGCTTCTGCCCTTGCCTGTCCTATCTGGTGAAAGCTTGTTCAGGAAAATTTCTTCAAGCTTCAGACACATTATAGGCAGGAAAATCAATATAGCCTCAGAGGAGACAACAGAACTAATATTTTATGTGTTATATATAAATATAATATATATTCTATATATTTGCATATATATTGTCATAAGACATATATTATGTTGCCTATAACATATGTAATATTATTATGTTGATAGTCTATATATTATGATATAAATAACAAAAAGTAGAAGCAATTAATTTCATTTCTGAACAGGCAGTTAAGTCTTTATCTTTTTTTGTTGCTAATTAGTGTGTTGCAATGGTAAACATAAGGGAATAATACTGTAATATAAAACTAACATCATTAGAGTTTCAGCAGTGTGAGTATGTTATTATGCTGATAGAATAAAACAATGTACCGCAGGAAACTAATTTTCTATGCAACTTAATTTTATCTGTATATCTTTATCTATAAGAAATTGCACAAAATCCACTCTTGCCTTGTAATTCAAGTGATCCTGTGGAAGATTATAAAGAATAGATTTGGCTGCAAGAAATGTCTATGGTGAAGGTAAAACTCCTAAGGAACAAAGTTTTGCTTCCACATGCTGCAGGCACAACCACAGCAAAAAGCCTTGGTCAAGAACGGTTCATCGTTCCTTACAGATTTCCTTTGTAATATCGCCAAAGTCAACTTCAAAGATTTCATAGAAATTATGGTCGGAAGGGACTTTCAAATCATTCAGTCAAACTTCCTGGTACACCGCTAGCCAGGAAGCACTAATTTCCTTATAACCACCTAAAGAACTTGGATGTGGCAAGTATTTCAGGAGTCCAGAAGCCTGGAAATATTCAATATTGCAACAATTTAAATATTAGAGCAACTACAGACAGATGCTTTTAGGCCTAAGGAATTTTAGATGAGTTATTATTAATGAAAGAGTGGAATAGCCTACTGTGGTTCAATAAGGAATTAAGGACAAAAATAAGACTAACATTATTTATTATGGTCTCATGGATTTGGCTCCATCAGATGAAGTTATTTCTTTTTTCCTGTCTTCATAAAATTACCTCTACTTACAAAAGACAACTGCATTGTTATAGTATACTTTGACTTCTCCAAGGCATTTGATTTACTGTCACATGACATTAGGATTAAAAAGCACAGGTTACATTAATTAAAAACAGGATTGCAGATATGTCTGAAGTGTGGATGGTAATAAGGAAACATTAGACAATGTTCCCAGTGAGATTCCAGTGGATTAGATATTGGTTCAGCATTATTTAGTAGTTATATGAAATATCTGAACAGTGCCGCAGAGCCCTTGCTGGTAAAATCTGCACAGGTTTTAGAGATCTGTAAGGCAAAAAATACCAAGAAGGAAAAATCACTGTTGCAGGGTGATGTGGATCATTTGATTAAATGGTCATGATCTAACAGGGTATGTTTTTATACATCTAAATGCCAGGTATTAAATGGGAAACTGAGGAATACAGTCCCTTCTTAGAGGATGAGAGATTTTATCCTGCAAAGCAACAACTCAAAGGAGGATTATGGGGTCATCATGGATAGTTACCTCAACAGGCGGCCTCAGGGCAAGCTGTGGCAAAAAGGCTAATGCAACCCTTGGGCATATGAAAAAGAAATGTATCAGGGAGAACTAGGAACGTTTTCTGTGGGCTGTGGACAGGCTCCTGGCCATGTGTTAATCTCTAACTCCAGGTGAGAGAGAGGCTTTAAATCCTGATGTTAACTCCAGGCTGCACACTCATGTTGGTGGGATAGACGATGCTGTAGCTTGCTTCAGAGCATCTTCCCCAAAAGGGCCAATCCCAAACCCAGGGTGTACAGTGGGATTGCCCCCAGGGCAGGTACAACAAGCCATGGCAGCTGCAGGGGGCACAACACATCTACCTGCTCTGGGACCCTACGTACCAGCAGATCCACCTGTGCGATCCACACAGGGTGAGGAAGGCTTCCCACCTTTGCTATTTAATACTTTTCATTCATCCCACAATGAATAGTAGCTATAATTTACAAACATAGAATGGATTTTGCTGTTCATTTTACCAGTGCAGATTTTTTAGTTACATTAAGTTGCGATTATTTTGCAAAGAAGAAACTTGTAACTAACCTAACATTTATTCTAAGTACAAGATCTAGTTATACATTAATTTATTTATTTTCAATAGGAATAAGAGCTACTATACCTACTAGGAGTCAAAAGTAATATCAAAAAATAAGCATCTGTTGGAAAAGAAGGATTGTAAATCATTAAGGACATGTGCAATCCAGGCCTCTTCTCTCTCAAGGCTTCATTGGAAAAACATGTAGAAAGAAACAGCCAATATTTTAAAAGCAACAGGAAAAAAAATCTGTACATCATTTGATTTTTTTCTATAACAGCATCTTTACTTGCATGTGACCAGATTATTAATCAAAAAACCTGGCAATATGTAGCCTTAAAAACAGGCTTTTCAAAGATCCATCACTTTGTCATGCACACAAAGAGATGTGCAGTTTACATGTTGGAAAAATGCCCTCAGCACAGCAAATAACATTTATACAAAGCCTGGAAAGGCAGAATTCCATATCTAGTGCTAATGATGTTTAGCATCTAACAGAAAGCCTAAGAAGGAACTTCAACATGTACTATTAATACTATGCATTTTAGGTAGATATTGAGTACCCAGCTCCAGTGTGATGAATGTACACATAAACCTCAAAATTAGTCTTAAAAGCATATAAACCACTTCAGTTGTTAAGATTTTCTAAAACCCACGTGTGTGGGTAATATCACTAAAAGCAGGTATGTTGGATAAAAATGAATGATGTCCCTTTTCCAGTATAAACCCAGGAGTTCATCTTCCAGTGTTGTTTATAAATAGAAGAGAGTCAATTTGCTTAGGATCTGCAGGACGTTTGGGTACTCCATTTAGATAATGACAACATTTTTAACACAGCTATCACTCATTAGGTCAAGAGGTTGTGATTAATCAAAAACTGTTTTGGTTTTGTCTGATAGACATCTAGCCTCTTTAGTTTACAGTTGAATGAAGATGGCTTCAACAGTTTACAGAATAAGTTGCAATGATACATTAGACTGAAACTGAGATGGAAGAGAGACGCGTGATCTATTTTAACCATTCCATTTGCATTACAATGTGCTGTGTGTGAATTAGTCTAGGCATTGCTAGAGTAAATTAAAATCTTCTGGGAATGTGTGAATGCATTACACAACAGGAATGCACTGGCAGGTTACAGCTCGAAGTCTGCTGAATGTTGGTGTTTGGACTAAAAGAGGAGTTTTTTGTTTTAATAACAACTGACTGGCTGGTTAATGGCTGAATCTGAGAGGAGAAAACTTGAGGCAGAATGGATCATGACAAAAACATCTCATGAGAACATCCATGGTGTTTTAAGACCAATATCCAGGCCAAGGCAGTATAGGTCTGGTCATATAAACTGTGGAATGAACATTCACACTTTTGGGTGATTAATGAAAATGAAATAAACCTCCAAACAATTGGTTGTGGAATAAGATGTCTCAAGGTACTGTAAAATCTTAAGATCATGGTCTAATATTATCTATCAGCATTTTCCTGTCGCCAAGCTCTGATCCAGTTTTCTGGGCTACTGAAGTGGCTCTTCCTCAAGAGAAACCTCTCAAAAAGCCAAAAGGAGTGTGTCCCAGGGAAGCAGCCTGCACTCAGTAGGAAATGAGAACGTATAATCAGCTACTCATGGTATTTGCGAATAGACATCTTGTGCCCTCAACCATCAATCACATTTGCCATCTGCAGTCAGCACTTCTTGAAACCTTCCTAACACCTTTGTAAAAATCATATTGCCACAGCCTCCATTGCATGGAGGTTTTTATTATTCAGATTTACATAATCATGGAATCACAGAATTGTCAGAGTTGGAAGGGACCTCTAGAGACCATCTAGTCCAGCTCAAGTAAATTAACTCATATTAAGTGCAAATGCAGTGTAAAGGTAATAAAAATAATACATATTACTATATAGTTTTCTTCTTCTTCAATTCATAACGTACCTACGTTGTTGTATTCATCAGAAAAAGTGGGTGAAATCTCTAAAATAAGTTTTCTTTTTTAATTCATGTACTTTGGAGTGCGCAGCTCGACGAAGTACTGTCACCTTCTTGTTTCTTTTCTCCTGATCACATCTATACATACAGACACACGTATGCATGCCTGTTTATGCACTTTCTTTCAGATGATGCTGACAGGTTGAAGGCAAAGTAGCACCAGATGAACAAACAGAAATCCCTCAAAAACCAAATCCCATTAATTTCTTTCTTAGTCTTTTTCTGCAGATCATCTAATAGTTCTGTGCTAAACACTGCACATGTGCTTTCTTTAATACTTCAAACCAACAAAAAACATGAATGATTGCAAAATACACACACTGGAATCTGTGTGCCCTCCGATATTGCTATTGATTGGAGACATCTGAAAAAATATAGTAATTTTATGTTGTTGCAACTAGCATTAAAAATTTCCCTGGTTTTAATTAGAGAACATGCACTAGAAAGTCCAGAAGCTGGATATGAACTGCTTTATGGTTATAAGATGATTTAATGACTATTTCCATGCTTGCCAAAGATTAGCATTGATGAAGAAAATACAGTAGGCTTTGGTGATCCATCACTACCCACAAACCACTCCAGACCAAAACACCTTTCCCAGGCAGGGAATTCCTCTTTGCATTCTCCCTCTCACTCTCTCTCGCTCTCTCCCTGGGGACACACTTGTCCTGCTTTTGGCATGACTCAACTTCTGGTTGAGACGACCTTTGCCCCTTTAAATGAAAGGGTTTCATGCCCTGGAAACTGGCTCTTTTAGTGACTTCCACTCAACTAGAACCTTATTCTCCTACAGTAACACTGACGAAACACAGTGAAATACTTGCATTAATTATTGAAAAATAATATACCTGGGGAAAAGGAAATGGTGGACAGACCTAAATCTCCTAAGCAGGGTACATCAAAGGGTGCATTACACACAGCTGGAGGATTAATGTCCATTTATCTAATGATCTAATTAATGTTTTTATAATTTAACATGCTATTAGAGAGATTTTAGAGAGGACAATGCTTTCAGATAAAACCACAAGTTCTAATCATTAGGAAGCTGCCTCTCCTGATTCTATTAATAAAAAGCATATCCTAAGTAATCATTGAAAAGTCAGTACTTTCAGAATATACAAGGAAAGCAGGAGATTGTTTTCCTCCCGATTTTCAAAATAAACCTCTGGAGGCAGAAAAAACAGTCTATCAAGAACTTCAGTGTTTCCTGAAATACTGTACAGTGGAAAAAGAAAAAAAAAGTGAAATGCTTTAAACAACTCAAATGAAGGATTTGCACAGGAAAGAGGAACTTCAGCATGAAAAGTGAATCAAAGGAAAATAGGTTGCTAAGAAGACAAAACAACTTAGGCAGAGTAATCCCAACTTAATTTTTTTTCTTACATTTGATAAAAACTGGCAATTGATTCTGCGACAATGCCCCTAATAATCTCATCAATTACCAACTAATATTGTTGCCATTATTTTTTAAAAGGACTCAGTTCCAAGATCAAGTTAAAATGACATGACTGCAAAATACAGATAAACAAATACAGGTTCAACAGAAAATTTAAAAGCACTTACTTTCCTGGGCTGGCTGTGGAGACAGGCTCTCTCCTCATACAGTTTCCTCTGGCAAGCAGGTACCTGATGCTGTAATTCATATTAAACATCAGTCACCCAACGGGGGCTCTAACAGATCATGACAAACTCTCCTTTTGCTTACGGCTGGTAGGAAGGAAGGCTTCCAATTCCTCTTGATCATAAAATATCTCATAGTATGGAAAAAGTTCAGAAGTACTAGCAAAGCATTTGGAGACAGACTTTTAAAAATATGCAAGTCCACCTCCAAACGCTGGCCCTCAACCACACCGCAAGATGCATCTGGCTTTTGCTCGTGATCTTGTCTGACCATGTGTTTCTCACCAAGTCACTTACTTCAGCGATGATTTCCCAGTAATATACACTGAATACCCAGGCTCCTCTTTGTAAAGGGCCTTGGAGCTGAGGTTTGGTTCTTTGGTGGAGAAAATGCATTGAAGGTGTGCTTGAAGCCACACTGCTCTCTAGAGCCACCTGGGGGCCCAAAGCAACTCTGGAGGCCAGGGGACCATTCTCACCTCTCTGCAAAAGGGGGCTGAAAGGAGCTGGATGGGGAGGCTGTGGAGCAGCCACACTCCCACAGTGGTCTATGTAGGTTGTACTTCAAGGCCAGCAGGGTGTTTATTACAGAAAAAGTGATTGAGTGGCATCTGAATATCAAAATAAAAATGTATGTATTAAGGGAACACATTAAAAAGACTGATTTGGCAGTTTGTGCCTTGGAAGTCTCGATAGCAGTTCAAAACTAATAAAATTTTAATTTTAAAAAAACTTCACAGTTCTTTTCCTTGACATACTGTTTGTGTCCAGGATGATACAAGAAAAAAGAAAAAATACTCTAGGTTACAAACACAGAGTTGAAGTAAAACAACTGCAGCATCTCCAAAACTTTCTAAGTGAGGCTCAGGAAGACCTTTGAAAATATCAGGGAAATAACCTTTATATCACCAACAATATGTTGGATATCTTATTCCTATTTTATGGAGGGTGAAAATAAATTAGAAAGATGCTGTCTTTAATTAATGCTTCTATTCTCTACCAGTAGAGAGAAGTTACTTTCCCCCCCTACTCACTTGTTGTATGATGATACATCACACTAAGTCGATTACGTGTCCTCCACAGAGACAATCTCCTGCCTTCCCTGCAAGTAAAGAAGGAAAAACAAATCCCACTCGTGAGACGTCCCTTGCACCCTGGCTTGTGACTGCTCTGTGAAGTGTAACCTTTCTCCCTGTGCAGCACCTCATTAAAGTCAAAAGGGCAGAGTCAGAGTAGTTCACACAGGGTAATTTGCAGAAGATGGCATTGGAAATACCATGGGAATTAACAGGAGGCTCTGCAGTTAGGATAGCAAGTAGAATTAACTAGATTCAAAACCTTGGTAATATGCTTATTGAGTTTTTACCTTATGAAACATCTTCTCTTGTGGATATTCTGTGGGAAGAATGAGCTGCCCCACTTCCCACATCAGCCGCTGGAAACCCAACAGGGCTCTACTCAGGTGCTGTGCTGTGCCTCTGGTGCTGGGTGAGTAGCAGAAGCCCACCCTGATTGTCATCACCATCCTGGGTGTGGGCAGCACCAGGGTCCCATGGCCACTGCAGGTGGGTCACTGTACCACCTTCCAGTGTCCACCACTATGAAAAGCAATTCAGTAGATCTGGAGGGAGAAAAGGTTTCAGTTCTCACCCAGCGGTGTGCCTCTTTGGCTAACAGGACACACTTTGCGCAGAGGCTCCCAAAACCCAGAGGACAGATCACTAATTCAAGCCAGGCCAGACATGCAGGGCCCCCAAGAGAAGGGCCAACCTGAACTTCCTATGACAGCTTGGGGCAAGAGCCATGATTGCTGACCTGGTTACACAGAGGACTGAACCAAAAGGACCACTTAATCTGCAGATATAGGTCTTAGACGAAAGGAAAAGCATACAGAACTACCAGTAACACCATTTCTGGCAGCAGCTGCTCATTTATGTCTTTGCATAATTTCTGGGGAGCAATGAGCTTGTGTTTGCACAGCCCTTGGGTAGGACGAGGTGTCTGCAATCCTCTTTTTCCTTTCTGCTTCTCCATTGTCCTTCAGCTGCTCAAACTCAGTGCAAATGTTATTTGGAGTGGTTTTGGACATTGTTTTCCAGAACAGGCATTGCAGAACTGAGTTAGGACTCTGCCTGCACAGCAGATAAAAAAACTGGTTTAAGATTTCTTGAGTTCAGCAGTAATGGAGTGGGATTTCATTTAATTTAGTTAAATACTGTTGCTTGACAGAATGAAATGTGATCTCTAAGACAAAGATTAAAACTCATGGACCTAGTGCAAACTATTTTGGGTTTTTAATTAGTCTTCTGGTGAATTATCCTAATTAAATTTGTCAGACAATCATAGGACATACCACTTGTGTAGAAACTGATAATAGCTGGCCATTCATCTCTTGTCTACCAGCTATTATATTCTCTAGATAAAAATCATCTGCCACTGGAAAAAAAAGCATTCAAAACATTGAATTTGATGCACAATCACCTAATTAACTTTTTCTTAAGCTTGGAGAAAGATGGAGTAAGTGGAGAAATAGCTGTAATTTACAGAGTTTCTGCCAAATAATGCTGTTGGTCACACCCAGGGCTGTACATGAATGCATTTTGCTGGAGGGAGGACCTGGCACAAAATATTATTTGGGAAGCAGAGGGGAGGGAAGGCAAGGCAAAGCAAAGATTTTTCTAACTTTTTTTTTTTTTTCAGTTTGTGCTAATAGATAATTGGCCATCTACTGCACAAAATATTACTTCACCATCATAATAACTTGGCTGCACATGAAAAATATTTTCATGGTACAGCTTGGCTTCGAACTGTTAACTTTTTTCTTAATAACAGCAATAAAATGAAAGTCAATAATAATTCCTTTCACCAGAACTCAGTGTCCTAAAATATGTAGTCTTTGGAATTCTATTAACCTTAGTGGTTTCTGATGGATATTATTTATGCTTCCATGTATGTAAACATTATCCCCTCACCTATGTGGAATATTTTTGATAGACAGTATTAGAATTTTATATTGTACATGGCGAAGCTTATATTTCAGAATTCTGTAGTCATAGAACAAAGGATTTTTGACCATATAAACTGTAATTTGCAATTTCATACATGGGCTTTAGTTAGTAACTAGCATTCCCAGTTGTATTTCAATTTTTTTTCTGCATAATAGCCAAATGTCTGCTACTGATAAAGACACCAGAAAGCAAGAAGCAAAACCAGATTAAAAATACCGAATGGCTTTAAGTCTATTTTAAGTTCTTTGATGGAATGATTTTGAAAAACAGACACTTTAAAACTTCCGGTAACATAAAAAACCCACGTGTGTTTGAGAACTATCAGGTTTTTCCCCAAGCAGTATGCTACGAACCATGCCCCAGCACTCACAACAGCACCCCGCTGCCCCGCTGAGCTCTTGAGCCAGCTTTGTGGCTCCCAGGGAAATGTGTGCTGTCTCTCTTCCTGGCCAGGGCAGCCTGTCCACAGGAAGGTGATGTGACAAGGCATTATGTTGCTGCTACTGGAGCAATCTCAGAAGAGGAACTGCAGTCAGTGAGCTTCTCTAAGTTCTTCTACAAGAGCAAACCAGTGACTGGAGAGACACAGGGTAAGGGAGGTGAGAAGGTGGTAGTTCCCCATGCACACTGTCCTAGTGCACCCACCTTCTACTGAGAGTGAGCAGAAGGACAGAAAATATGGCTTCAAATGTTTATCAATAGGTACAAACTGATGAGCCATTTTAGATGCAGTTCTCCCAAGAGGTACAGGTTTGCATGTTTACTCAGGAATTTAAACCTTTCTCCCCCCCATTTATTCATGGAGCAATTATTGGAGGAGCATGGAAGGGAGCAGTCTTGAATTTTGGATTCTGCTCCCCATGATCATGATGTTTAATCAGATTGTCGATGTGAAATGTGTTTCAGCCATGGCATGTGGGACAGGAGCTGGGATGCCTCTTAGGTGCCCAGGCTCAGTCTCAGGCCCCCTGCTCACACAGTCCCTCACTGCTCCTCGCTCCTGCTATCTCTGAGGGGGCAATGCAAGCACAGAAGAGGTGTGCAGGGTGGCCCATGCCCTTAGCTCAGCCTGGTGGTCCTGAGTCGTAGGAGATCTTGTCTCCCTCTGGTTGAGCAGCATATGGCCTGCGTCCTCCTGGTGAGTGCTTGGACTAGGAGGACATCCTCTGCAAGGAGAGCAGCAGCACCTCTTCTCACTGGTCTGTAAACATCACTGACCTGAGATTTGCACCTTTGCTTTGCTGGTGCCAGCTTCTACGTGTCCCTGCCAAGCCTTCCCATAGCATGGGGGTCTGTGGGCTCCCAGTCAGCGTGAGCAGCCAGCTGAGGGCACCGAGACCCAGCTCTGCTGACTTTCTAACTCTTGGGCAGTATCACATCAGGGTGGTTCTGAGCATGAGTAGAAGGCACACTGCGGTCATCCTCAAACATTTCAGATCTAATGTAAAGGTACTTACTCAGTGCCTGAAGCCTTAGGAAAGTGCTGAGCGGGTGTTTTTATTGCGTTTCTGCCCATAGAAACTCTGTGTCAGTCCACTCCCTCCTCCTTCGTTAGCTTTCCTTCTTTTCAATTCCTTCCCCATGATGAGAGGTCCAGGTCCTGGCGCGGTCAGAGCCATGTTGGGAAAGAGGACGACCTTCGGGT
Source organism: Podargus strigoides (assembly GCA_028020825.1). Lineage (NCBI taxonomy): Eukaryota > Metazoa > Chordata > Aves > Caprimulgiformes > Podargidae > Podargus > Podargus strigoides. Next base: position 93,897,395 of record CM051619.1, on the reverse strand, counting down.
TCCCAGATACGCCTCTCTCTGTATAGCACAACTGCACTGGCTGGTCATGCTGTTAGATCGTATTGCAAATTCATGTCTAATTTGACCCCGAGGTCTCTTTCAGCATTGCTGCTTTCTAGGATTCTCCCTCCCTTTGAATGTCTGTGTTTCAAATTACGTTTCCCTGGGTGTACTGGGTTACATTTTCCCATGAATGTCACTGCTATTTTCCAGCTCAATATTTTTAATCACACTACTTCCACTTTTATTACCTCTGTTTTCATTGATGCTTCCAGCTCCTTCAGATGTAGGGGAATAAGGATTCTGAAAATCCTAGTACTATCTGTGGCCTCTTTGTTATTAAAATTGTCCAGCACCCTTTCCCTCCCTCTGTGGCTCATTGAAAACCTCCAAGAAAACCTGGGAAATATTCTCCATGTCACAGAAACTGTCACTTTGTCCATTTCCCAGCCTCCATTAGTATCTCCTTAGCTTCTCTCCCTTTTAGAGACAGTTTTTAACCAATCAGTCAGGCCAATTTGAAAGTATTTGAAGAAAGAGACCTCAGAAGATAAACTATCAATACTTCAATGAATTTTATATACTGAAAATTGCCTTATTTTCTGAGAGTACTGATTTCGGGATATTTTGTAAAGGAAATCTCTTGTGTGATGAGTCATGTGATTTCCACACATTCCCAACTCAGGTGACATCCCCTGACGACCCCATGCAGCAATCAGTTGCAGAGACAGCAACTGGCTGAACCTGACCAGAACTGGATGTACGTTTTAGTGAAGTAAAAGTCTAGATTGCTGTGATGGCAGTTGCCTTGACTGCAGTTAATTTGTCATTAGGCTTTTTCCCATAGTTTTCGTTATAATTCTGATTTTGTTTAATATTCGTACTCCAGTAACAATCCGTCATCCAAGTCAAGAAAACCGTGTTGTCTTTACTCTGACAAGACAATCCTGAAATATTTGTAAGCCCTTGTTGTTTGTTTTTTTTTTTTTCCCTTGACTAATCAGAAGATGATCGCAAGCTACTTCTCCCTGATCTTTTAAAGGATCAAAATGCTGTGCTACTGAAATTCATGGGCACGGTAGAATGATTTCCCAGTTACTCCTAATAAAAAAATTCAGAACAGCTGTAGTATTGTATTCTTAAAATGGAACTACTAAGGCAGCTTTACAGGACAAAACAATAGGGTGGGGAAACTTAAGGTATATTTAACACACTGTAATAAGTGTTAGACAGAAAAGCGTACCAGTGTTATACGAGTAGTACTAAAGGAAGGGACAAGACCTCAACTACATTTTCTGCTACATAACCTGCATGCCAGCAGCTCACACCAGCCATTCCATCATTCTTAATATTTAGTTTGGTTTTGAATTTGCTGTTTGCGAACAGTCCCTAAACCAAATGTGCACCCAGGGCAAGCTAACTCTGAGGTTTCCAGGGTTCTTGAAAATTACACACAAAACAGACTCAGGTAATGTATTCACTGTTTCTAAATGCTTTCAAATTTTACCCCGACTGTTCCCAGTCCCTTTAATTTGAACTAGTTAAACTGCTCCCTGCTATACTTTTCAGTCAAATGTTTGCATCAAAAATTCAGCATGACAGAAAGTAAACAAAAAGGGATTATTTTTTAAAAAAGCAAACAAACCCACTTATTTCTCAACAGTAGCTTTTGTGAACCAAGCCCCCATTGTAAAAATCTTTTAAGAAGCCATCCTCTCATTACATGAGTCCCAAAAAGCTCCTGGTGACCCCTTGCCCATGGCACTGCACAGTCCAATCCCATTTTAATGACTGCTTCATTCTAAACCTCGTGGCTGGCAGTGGGATGCTGCTGCGCTCTCGCTCCCCTACCCAAGTTTTGCCAACACCCAGTAGAGTGAAATCATTTCAGTGTTCAGGTTTTCCTCAGTGTTGAACATCACCAGGAAGACCAGCAATATAATTGGAGCATTGGTTACAGTTTTTATCATTGTATTATCATCTACAGTCAGTTCCAAATCTTGCTATGCCAAAACATAAGGGTATCAGGGGCCACTTGTTATTTCAATTGTCTGAGTTTCCCAAGAGTCAAATGTTTCATACCTAAAGCAAACATTAAAAAAAAAAAAGAACACATCCCATGAGCCCATTCCCAGAAGTCAGATTTTATTCTCAGTTGCTCTAAACCCAGGAACATCAATAAAGTGGCACCAGTCTGACTGCACTTAGAATCAAATCTCTAACCTTGTACTTTAAGTTTGCTGAAATAACGCAGTGTTAACATCAGGTTAAATCCTATTTCTCTCAGTTTCGCCAGTGTATTTTCCATCACCTTTAGTGGTGCCAGGATTCCGCCCAGAAGATTTTGCTTTCTTTAAGGGAAGAATTTTCATTCACCCGTCTGGAGGAAAGTACTTGCTGAAAGTACTGCCTGTGCTGAGCATGGAAACACTAAGAAGAAACAATTGGCTGCATTAATCCTCGCTGATGTTTTTTGAAGTAAAATTTGAAGTAAAATTCCTCTGGCTTTGTTTCTCATCTTTGCAACCACCTAAACATACTTTAAATGTAATCTGTGTGCAGAAATGGATTAAAATATAAAATATCACCAAATCCTTACACCGAGGGACCAGGGACTCCGGGCGAGAAAATGCTAAACATTTCTTGTCAGTCTAGAAACTATGCCACTGCTAAATCTGCTCATTTCAGAGATTTATTTTGCTAGAAAGGATTTTAATCTTCACATTTTGGTTCCTCAGAGGAGGTAAAATCTTCCAAGAGCAGAGTCTGCAGCAGCGGTGAATCAACTATTGTAATATGCTGCCTCTTAAAATACTTCAGGGTAGTCAGGCATTAGGAAGGCTCCTATTTTGTGTGAACTGATCAAATACAGATGTTGCCAAAGAGTTGACCTTATTGACCGTGACTTAACTAGAGATTGAATGGCAGACAGACGGTCAGTAGTAGGGTGAAACCATGTTTTGGCGGTAGGGTGTAAATGTATATACAGTTTACAGGATGTGAATGACACTGAGCAAACATCTGTTCTATTGATAAATACTTGTTTTACTTCCAAAAATTTTTATCCTAGGGAAACACAGTTAAAAACAAATACTGCCCAATACTGTTAGGTGTTCCATGTGCATGCTGTGGTCCTGGAAAACTTGAAATAGAAAAATATTAAAAATGGTACTAACTTTTCTCTCTTCCTGCAATATCAGATTTCATATAAAACTCATCAGCTGAGCTGAGTATTAGTCTTGATCAATGGCAGGAAACCAGGGGATCAAATGTTAATAAATCAGAAACAGACAACTCCACTTGAGCAGAAATATATCACTAGCCTGAAAAATAGGGCAAATTATTTGACAACTTTTATATGCATCTGCCTGGAGAAAATGAAAGCTTTTTGTAAGATCCCTTGAAAGCTGAAAAAAAGGACGAGCATGGAGAAAAAGTAACTTAATGAGGTAATGAACATAGAACATGAAATCAAAGAGTCCTAGAAACACCTTTGTTTTCTTTGGGATTGACATAATAAAAGAAGATTAAATGAAAAGGCCTTAGCTAATATGACACTAATATATTTCTATGGCAAATTAGCTCTCTCCTACTGCTATTTGGCCCTTGGGTGAAGGTAATGAAGTACCAGACCAAATCTGTTTTAATGTGTCATTACCTTTACTCACGAGCTAAATAGTAGTATCACAATTCCAACAAAACCTTTACATTAAGTCTGGAGCGGTCAGAAGGATGCAGTGTGCTCGATAGTGTGAAAGCTCATAAAGGCACAATGATCAGCTTTAACTTCACTAGTTTTAAGGCACGATACTTAACTCCATTAGTTCAGAGTTCCTTACATTCATTTCAGACAAGCACCCTTGGAGTGTGGTCTTCTCTTTAAATTGAAACTATTTGCTCCTGTGCATAGCCTACTAAATTTAATTAGAAAATCCTGGTAGACCAGCAGGACAAAATTTCCCTTCCTTCCTATTTTCTCATTCCACAATCTACCACCTAGAGTAATTAGGACCAGCGAGGGATCATCTTCACTGGATTAACCTTAACTAAATTGTATGCATTCAACATGTGCTCTTTTGATTAGCTTGAGCCTGGACTGCTGCCTGTGGTACACCCACCTTGTAATTCTACACACTTAATTAATTTCAGATGAACAGCAAAAAGGATAAGTCGAATTCTCCAATTAATAAACTGATATTAGTTAATGTATTTTAGCTTAACTTCTCATTTTATTCCTGTGCAGGGATAGGAAAAACAGAAAAGAGAGAGGTGGAAGGGAGCAAGCTTTGCCAATAAGCCTGTAACGACTTTTCAGGGCCTGATCCTGCAGCAGCCTAAGCAGACGATTTTCCCCCTGACAAGGAGAGGAATTTTGGCCAAAGAATCAGTCCCTACATTAAAATATAAAATTCAATAGGCAGGAACAGGACTTACTTTTTTTTTTTTTTGCTTTCAAAATGATAAATAAGCATTATTTAAAACCTCCTCACCTTAACTCAGTTTTCCATATGGTTTCACTCATGCGTGGGTTTTCCTCATTATTAAAAAAAAAATTATAATGTCACTGGCTATGGGCCCAATCCTCCAGGCATTAGTCCCACAGGCATATTTTTCTCTTCTCTACTGTCATGGGGAGCTGCCTAACAGCCTTGTCTTGCATGTGTTTGCCCAGATAAGTAACTTTGCTTTTGCATCTAGCCCTAGTGAATTCAACAGTATGTATCAGAGGAGTTGAATTACTCCTGTTGAAAAATATTTGCAGGAATAGGCCCTAAAAATGTTACTGGGAACACAAAGTATCATTCAAAGAAAAACAAGAGGAAAATATTGCTCTCTTGTTCTTTTTGACTAAACCAACTCAGATGCTAACTACTCTCCTCTGAGCAAACTGTTGTGACTACTGAGTTTCTCGCTTTTAATGCGTAGCTATGCTGAAGTTTCTCTCTGACATGGGTAAATTGTAGTTACAGTAAAATTGATAGGATTAAAGTTAAATCTGCAGTTAAGTATTTTGCTGAAATGGAGACTGGTGTTCAGCATCTTTCAAGACTGAATATTGAGTGAGAGCGAAATCAAGTTCACAGAAAACAAGACATTTTCAGCCAGATGTGTTTTTAAAATTAATTCTGTCTCTGTAAAGTCATTCACTGTTTTTCCTCTACAGAAATCAATATTCTAACAAATGTTGCCAGAAACAAATATTAGATAGGTAATTCTATTGATGGTATCTCTAAGGTAGCTATCATCATTTATGTTTGTGTGCAGTTTGTATTAACTGTCAGTACTTGATTTTCCTACTAATAACAACAAATAGCTGTAGGCAATAAGATGGCCTAGTAAGAATATTTTTCTTAATTACTATTTGACTACTTAAGAAAATCATCAAAGAGTATTTTGTTATACACATTTGTTTATTATAAATTAACATTCATCTACTAGTGGATTATTTGCTGCTGATTTCATTTATAGTCTTTCAAAAATCACAGGGAAATTTGTTGGGCAAGGGCATTAGACAAAATTTTCAAAACATCTAAATGGTTAATGAGTCTTTGCCTCTCTGCAAAAGGGACTTTGACATCCTAATCAGTTTGGTAATCTCCCAAGTCATGCGAATACCTTTGACGATTTTACCTCCCACTTGTAACTCTTTAAAAAATCAGATAAAATAGTTTGCATAGTTAAATCCCGTATGAGAAGGGAGGAAGTAATGATAGATAGTCTTTAAGTAAAATTGTCAGCATTTTGAGTCATTTTAAAACCACAGAACATGAATGCATGCAATTCTTGCCAAATTTCTACTGTATTTCCTTTGATTATATTCATTTTGAGCAAAAAACATAGTAAGTTTACATTTTTAAGGGTGTTTACAAACAATTGGAAAGATGTAAAGAATACTTGTGATACAGAAAAAAGGAACAGAGTGTGCAGAAAACAAAGGCTTACTTAATACTGACTTACCTCATAGCCAGTCAGTATGTGAGATCCTATGGCTGAATACATTGTTTTTATTAGTGTCACAAGCTTGATTTAAAGGAAGACCTCGTCACCTTACTGAGAGATACTTTTCCTGGGGTATATGCACATATCTATTTATCTATTGTGTGTGAGTATGTATATACACACACCTAGCAGTAGGCCTGGTTAGTGTCGGCTTGACTGAGAGAGGATGTTAGTAATTACTATTTCTCTAAACACTACTTTAGTGTAGTTTAGTGTATCAGCTGGCTTCTGCTGCCAGAGGACCCGCGTTGCCTACTGGAAGTGGCTGCAAAGCCAAAAGTCACAATAAGGGTTGTTTTCATCCCCATAGAATTCAAAATTCTTGATTCAAGAGAAAGGGATATTGCTTGGCTATTTTTTGGGGTGCCCATGGGTGGCAGGGAGCATCTTTGGGCAGTGCTGGGTGAGGAAGCCCAGGACTGGTGAAGGACACAGGCAGTGGCTGCTGGGCTGGTGTGTCTCAACTGGGAGAGACTGGGGAAGTGAAGCCGTACCCACACTGCTGAGGCTTTCTAAGCCGGAGATCTTGGCCACAGGAGAGAAACTAAGCTCGGGCTGATGTTGAAAACAGCAGCAATGGCACTTCTGCAGGAGCGGGAACAGTCCTCCCACCTGCACAGGGATACTTCTGAAATGAGCTTTCTCTGATCCCTCGTTTCTTCCTTTTGAATGTGCTTTCAAGAGATCACTCTAAAAAAATAAGCGCAAGCTGAGAGCTGTTAATCTAGGAACCAATGCTGTGAATTCATATACAATTTTTTTTCCCTTTCGCATACAACATTTGTACTGTTTTACAAATGGACTGGGTGAGCTTCTCTGGCATTAACACTAGGACAAAAACCAGCCTGCATGCATTAGTGGTAGAATGAGACCATATTAAGAATAGCTTCTGGTCTTACATTTTATGAGCCCAGTAAATCAAGAACATTAAGGAAAAGTATGACACTGCTGCTTCGTGCAGTGTCTGCAACACAGAAATGTTCACATGCAAGACTAACAGAAAAAAAAAATGTAAAATGTGTCTTCCCCTCACATCATTTATTATTTTATGGTTAGGTCACTTTTTAATCTCTCTTTTACTTTGAGGAGTTCCTTGAAATAACAGGTTTGGCTTGTTTAGGGGTTTTTTGTGGTTGTTTTTTTGTGTGGTCTCTAGTTATCTTTCCCATGAAACGAAAAACTTGCCTGGTGATATACTTCACAACACACACCCTTTACATTTTCTCTATATGCTTTAGTTTTCTAAAACAGTTCTTAAACTCTTCTTTACATGCTTGAGAGCTTTCCATAATATATCACCAGCTGGAATGTTATACACTTTTAATTTTCACCTTGAAGTATTCTTACATCAAATCATTAATCTCCATTGTGCAGTTTTGACTACAGTATTATTAAACAGTCTATTAAGTAAAAAGAAATGTAGAGAATGTATAAAAAGGCACAGTATTGTTCTGATGACAGCTTCCTGGTGGTCCATCATATATAAAACTAGCTATTAGGAATATGTTTCAAACTGGCACCGTAACATATATTTCATAGTTGTTAAATTAAATTGTATAAATAGTTACTGACTGTATTTCGACTGTTTTTAAAAAGTGAATGTGTAATAAATCACCTCATGAAAAAAATTCAGGGAACATCCTCAGCTACCACAACTAGGAGACAACCTCCAGTTTTTGTCAATAGTATCTACAGCAATTAGCTCTGATATTGAGCAAAATTAGAACTTGATCCTTCGAGCATTTATACACATGAGTAGTCCCACAAGGAGCAATCAATATCCTCTGTAGTCATGGAAATATTCACATGCACATGGTCAATCATAAGAGAAAAAGGTTGTATTTTTCTAACAGTGAGTCATTTTTCGGGTTCAGTCCTGCTTTCCCTAAATTTCAGCAAAACAATCCATGTTAGTAGGAGAAGGCTTTGGGGCAAATGCAAAACAAATTCTGAAAGCAGTAAACATATTTTTCCTTTTAGTGCAGTGACTGCTCTTAATATTAAATCCTATACTTGACATGAATAACCACCCAGCAGGGTGATACAGAATACAGGATAACTCAGGCATTAAGTGATTTTTCTGCAGCCTACATGGTGCTTTCAATATTGACATGCACTCTGCATACTTCCAGTTCTTTTCCTAAAAGTTAATGTAATGCCTTGATTCAGTACAGAGTATACTTGCATTGGGCAAGAGCTAGTGAAATGCAGTGCCTTTTACATCAGACTGTTTCTAAGCTGTAATGTAATTGGTACTATTTATTGAATGACTTCCACCCAAGGCAGAGGAAAGATAAAGCTGCTGCTTTCAATTATGCAATCAAGAATGTAGAAAAGCAAAGCTGTAGATCTGGGATGGAAATCATTATATCTGATACACCATGTCAAACAACAATAGTATTTGTGGTAATCACATTTTAAAAGACTGCTATCGTAGTTGGTTTTACTACAAAATAGAAAACGATGAACAATAAAGTCTTCTGACCTATCCCGAACTGTGCTGTTTAATCAACTCAGTTCTAAATCATTGTTGGTTTAGACAGTAATCCAATATACTAGTTCCAACAGATTCTCTGCCATCGCTATTCAAGAAATCAATGTTGAAGCTAAATCAGACTCCTACCGAGAACTCTGCAGTAATGACAACGTGATATCCAACCAGTTATCAAAGGTTGTGGCTTGCTTTAAATTCATCTGTTGCATTCACAGTTATGTAGATCAAAGCTACAGCTTTTGGGCCAAAGACCTTTAAGAGACGCGCACCTACTAGATGTTTCAGATCTCAGTGGCCACTTAGGGGCTGAGGTCTTCTGCGTGTTGTTGAGGACTGAGCACTCTGAAAATACATCTTGGTCATACAAGAACCTCTGAGATCCTGTTCTCCATAGCAAATGGAGAGGATTGCATGCTCCCTGGCATCCCTGGGACTTAATGGCAGTCCTATTTCCAAACCACCCCATCAGTGGACATGCCTCAACTTCCTGTGGGGGAACCTCCCTCCCTGGTCCTGCCCTCCTCCAGAGGGGATCCCCAACCCTGCTTACCTATCCCAGAGGGGATTCCTGCCCCTGCTTGCCCCATGCAGGTCAGTCTGTGCCATTGCCAGCTCCAGAGCAGCAGGCACTGCCACCTCTCCTGCCCTCGCAGGGGCAGGCAGTATGTGTACAAGTACTTTTAATAGGCAGCATGATGTGGGCTCTAAATCCCTTGCAAATGTCACCCATAATCTCCAAATCAGAGCAATGCAGAGAGCAGTCTGACTACAAAGCCAACAAACTGGTGTCTAAATATCAGTAGGAATCATGATGTATGGTCGCTCATGGAAATCGGCAGCTAGTGAATTAGCCAACATGAATCCACTAAGCAAGAAGTAGGAATCAGATGATTTTTATAAATTATTAGAACTATGAGAGGTTTATCTCTCATTGCTTCTCCTTGAATCACTTGTGAGTGTAAGTCTATTTGTCTGTTATCTTAATTAGATCCTCTAATCTTATAAAAGATACTACCGCTGAGACAAAATCATGTGTATAAAATAAAAACATGCATTTTGCTCTACACATGTATCCACCAAAGTGATTAAACCTTTGTAAAGTCATTAACAACATTCATACAAGATTAAGTTTATAAGATCCTAATTATTCAAGATACTAGATTATCAGGCACTTTCAGTTAGTTATTTTAGCAAATGTACGACTGCAGTGTCTCAACATGATGACTTTATTTGGCATTCTTATTTTCCAGATTTTTTTCTTTTTCTTCTTTTTTTTTTTTTTTTTTCCTTTTCATGACCATTTCCTATAAACAGATATAAGTAACATACTTACACTTGAGGAATGTCTTCATTTTTATGCTGGCATTCACATCTGTCCTTGTTTAATGCTCTGCTGGTGGTCTAGCTCCATGGTATGCCCACTGCAATGTTCATCTTAAACAATATTTACATTGATTAGGGACCCCAGTGCACTACAGGCACTTATTAGAAAATGAACACAATATCCTGGGATAACAGCGACCATCTAACTGTTTTCTTTCTGAACCTCTATTAATGTACGGTTTAAGTGTATAAACATTTGACTGTCAAAATGGGAAGGTGACAGAGAAGAACACTGTGTGAATTTATAATATAAAACTCTGTGTGAAAACGTGCCATTGATAAACATACAAGGAATGGGCACAGTGATGCATCTTTATTCAAATTATTTTAGTATCTGTTGCAACTCTGAACACTTTCTTTTATGCGTATGCACAGTAAAACCCTGTCCTGCCACTAAAATCTTATAAGATCAATAAATAAAACATAAAATTGGAATAGGAAAGCATATTTATACAAACAAAACTATGGCAGGATTAAATATTTTGCCTACATCACAGAATATGCTTATGGCATATTGAACTCTTATTCTGCAATGCTGAGGAGGAGCCATTAACATCACTCATTTAAAAAAAAAACAAACCCACACTGATTACAAATTCAAATTATTCATATGAACAAAATTATATCCGTGTTAGTGCTAATGTACACTGCCCATGTCAAGGAAAGCAATGAGTAATTTATATCGGACAGAAATAGCCACAGAGGAGAGCGTGCAGTGTGATGGCCATCTTCCCCACGTGTCTGGCTAATAAAAGCGATCAGTCAGTGGTTAATAATTTCTTAATCTACTAGACCTTGCTTGCCTGCAACCCCATTGTCTTCTGTGCATTAGCAACATGTCCTTCTCAATTTGTTCACTTACCTTAGGTCAATTAACATGAGGACAAATCTCAGTTAAGGAAGGCAGTTTGAAATGTTTGCTCAAATTATAGATCGAACCCCATGCTTGATTACTCCACCATTTTTAACTTGTCCTGCATAAACATGAGGGTTATATATCGTCCTGACTTCAGTAGTTTGTTAACATGAATGAAGAAAATATCCTTCCCTAGTGAAGATGAACCAGTGATGGTCTGCTGCTTTGGGCAGAAAATGCAGAAACATACTACAGAGAACATCTGTGAAGATACATGTCCCCCTTTTTGATCTGACAGCTCATTAATATTCAAGATACATCACACTTGCTCTTTTTTCTACAGTGGTTAGGGGCTGGACTTAATTCTATAAGCAATTTTGAAGATGAGAAAAGTCTGAAGCATGTTGTCTCTCTGGGATGGCCCAGTCCAAATTGGACACTGCATTTTGTTCTGGATGTGAAGAGGTCCACAGAAGTCTAAAGGTCTTTTCTTATTGCTGGGGTCCGAGCTACTAAATTTGGAAATATCCCAGCTGAGTGGTGCTATGGAAAATCACAGAATCACAGAATAGACTTGGTTGGAAGAGACCTCTAAGACAATCAGGTCCAACCATTAACCTAACACTGCCAATTCACCACTAAATCATGTCCCTTAGAACCTCATCTACATGTTTCTTAAATACCTCTAGCGATGGAGACTCCACCACTGCCCTGGGCAGCTTGTGCCAGTGTCTGACAACCCTTTCAGTGAAATTTTTTTCCCTAATATCTAATCTAAACCTACCCTGGCAAAGCCCTGGTGAAAGTGGGCTAAGAAAAGCCAGAGGACAGCTTGGGCAAATTTTTTGAAACAATTTCAGTATGGGACCCCAGACCTTCAGTTGGAATGGTATTTGTATCTAGGGGTCACTAGAGAACAGGGAGCAGAGAGGCAGTAAGGGGCAATAGCACAGATAAAGAGGATGCTTGAGCCTGAAAAACTGCTGCTTTTTTTTTTTTTTTTTTTTTTCTTTCCTGAAATCTAGTATTTTCACATCTACCAAAATGAAAGTTTTAAAAAAATGAAGTTTTGATTCTTGTTAGTAAGTCCATATCTGCCAGGAAGGAAGGGTGTTCACTGTACGTGTTAAATACATTTTGTGTTAGCCGTATTTGGATGTTCAGGAACACTTGGAGCACAAGCAGAGGAACAAGCTGCAAGGAGTCAGGGAGAAGGGACAGCAAATAAGAGAGTGTTGTGAAGCTCATTTTTCATCAATGTTTTTTCTCTCCTCTAGCGTCAGCTTCTTCTGTCTCTAGTTGCATCCTCCAAGCAGCAAGAGAGCTGGAGGAGAGCACAACAATGTGCTCTTGCATACCTTACTGATGTTCTGTGTTGCTAAGGGGCTTCATGCCTATCCTGAACAGGGCAGCTCTGAGAATAGACACCTCTCTGGGACTTCACAGGCACAAATTGTGCATGTTCTGAGAGGAGTGGCTGAAGGTGTGAAGTGTGAGCCCCTCACTCCAACCCTAGCTCAAGGGCAGCATGTGTCCACTGTGCCATGCCACAGACGTCTGAGAGCTCTAGTAACATTAAAATGGACATAGAGGAAAGAGGAGCTAATCCATCAGTGGAATTTGGGAATTATTTGTGAGAGATGCTGGTGATATCTAAAAGCGTTAGCAAAGGCAGTCTTCTATGACCTTCCCCTGGCTCAGAACAGCAGTTTGTGTCTGGCTACGAAAAGCTGCTGGTGGAGATGCAGCTCCATTGGATTTTACTCCCCTTAAGAGAGGGGTTCTTTTTACAGCTTTCTCCTTGGTTCAGAAAGGGTTTGAGGTGCCCAGAAAAGGAGTTGTGGTTACTCTTAGCTGAGAATCATGACAGTAGAAAACACTAAGTTCTTTCTTATGAAAGCTTTAAAATTTGGGGCTTTTACATAATCTATGTGCATATGTGCATATACCTGTTCAAGTCTGCACAAAAGCTTATCAATATATAACCATCTTAGCAAAACACTTGTTTTGACTTATTAGCTGAGGAGTAACATGCATTCCTCTGCTCTCTATTAAAATATTTTTGATAATGGAAGATATTTCATTTTCAGAAAAGGGAGAAAATAACCCCTGTAAAAATATTCTAAGTAAAAAGGCCCTCCTTTGAATTAAATGGTGTTTCAGTATTTTTTAAAATAGGAATTCTAAATCTCTGAATGCTGTACTCAGCACCTGAATGTTCCCATAAATTTGGGGATGGCAAAGGGCCGTCATTAAATGCTGTGAACCAAAAGAAAGTTTATATGTACAAAATGTCACTTAACTGTGGCATGTGAGTAAGAAAACATCTGTCTGAAAATGTGATTGATTCTGACATATGTGAAGTAGGTATAAGCAAATAAAAAGTGATCCCTCTAAATCTTGTTTTGTGGCATTAGTTAACTGTGTAAAATAATGCAAGCTATGTACTTAAGATGCAACCCAAATTAAATATGGTTGTGTTCAATCTGTCTCTGAAATATGAGCTCTGCTGCCACTTCTTTGTGTCCCAGCAGTTCTCCATGACTGTTTTATGAACTTTTACTAGTTTATTTTTTAATATTAAAAGATGGAGAAAAGCCTCTTTCTGTTTAACTCTTCTCTACCAGTGAATCATTGGTCCCTTGCTACTCTGAGAGGCAAGTTGTTTTAATAATTCTGGAAATAAACCTACTGCTGTGTCAGCATCATGGCTGAAAATGACAAGTTTTGTATTAAGAAATACATTAGAAATAAGAAGTAATGGTGTATCTCTTAGCCTCCCCTGTTAAAATTAGCTGGTGCATCAGGAGCTGATTTAGCAACTGCCATATATACTAGGCGTGATAAATACGTCTTGTGTATTGTCAGCATGAAAAATCAGATTCATTTAATAAGAAAGAGAATAAAAGAATGAAAGCTAAAATGAACAGTTGTGAATGAAACAGCACTAAATATTTTACTCACAATGACACCCCTCCACAAAATGCTTAAATGCAACCTTGAAGCAGATCAATATGAAAAGATTTTTGTTTTCAGTTTTCTCTGCTAGGTGATTTTCAAATAAGCAGTTTAAATAGCATTTCTAAATCAGTGTATACTTGCAGATAAACCAGTGGGATTTTGTGACTCTGTTTATCTGGGATTTTGGCTTTTGTGGAGAAAATAATTGGAAACAAAACGTCTCCCAGCAATCAATCTTTTCTTTCTGATTTGCTAAACATGTCCGTATGTAGTTATTGCTTTTATTTGGAAGATTGGAAGCAGTTTTAGAGGAGAAATACACTACAATTGCAAATTCAGGTAGTCATCTGGCAGTCATAGGGAGAAGTCTTTGTATTTTTTTTGGTAAAGGGAGCTCAGTAATTTTCTGCTACTTATACCTTAGTATTGAACAACATTTTTATGGCATAATTTTTAGTCTATTAGAGAAATACAGTCGACTTTTCAAACAGTACAGAATATCTTGCTGCAGAGGAGAAAGCTGCTGCATCCTTCCCCTCTCCACCTCTGCCCTGCCAATTGTCCACAGCTCACCTTTGCAGCCACCACTGCAGCATCACCTCTTTATGTGCTCTGAAATCTGAAGGCATTTTTGCCAGTGGTTTGTCTTTAGAAGATCCAAAGTCCAGTGAAATAAACATGAGTCTTAAGATTGATTTCTATGTTGTTTGAACCAGAAACAGCTCAGAAAGAAAAAAGCAGTCTCTGATACGCAGAATTTCTTAAAATATAGCAGTTCTCTGATTATGGTTTGGGTTTCTAGCCCAGGGAAATGCTCCATACGTGCATGAAGTCCCTCCTGACCATACAGAAGCTACTCACTGGTCTTTTACTGTCTTGATCTGTCTATTTTCTGCCTTTAAATACCTCACTGAAAACTGGACCTGAGGCTTACTGAAGTCTTCTTCACATACATAAATATTTGCCACTAGTAATAACACAGTACTAACTATTGTAATGACTCTACATTAAAAGTGTCACTGTGACACCACACGTTTTAAGCGAAAAAATTTTTGCAGAGGCGGAGAAACCATTAGTATAAAATAACGTGCATGTTAAATAATTTTACACAGGAGTATCAAGAAACATAATTTTAAAAACCTTAACATTAATATTCCCTGGTCCTTGTTACTAGCAAGAGTCACTATGAAAGATAATGAAAAAACTTACTATAAAATCGAGTCCTGTTTCTTTTCTTCCCCTCTCTCACTGTAGCATGAATATGTGGTGAAAAGTCGGAATTGTGCAGAAGAAAAGTATTCCAAGACACTGTAAAAGTGCCTTTCCCTTCCCCGCAGCCCAAGGGAACACTGACTATTTCAATAATCAGTGTGAACTTTTTGGTTATGATTTCTGTTTCCTTTCTCTGTCTCTCCCTCCCTCTCAATTTTTTTCCAACGTCGTATGAATATTACTGTTTTCTCAATAAAGGAAGTTGAAGAGCTGCATAACAGCATTTATTTTAAGAAAACACAAAATGGGTATTAAAATGAGAGGTAGTTTAAAAAAGAAAATATCGGGTGGGAATTATAATCTTAAGAGAGGGGCAGACAGATGGCAAATACTACAGGAGAGCAAATTATAAATACTGAGCTTTTGGTCATAATGAAAAGCAGTACCTATAGAGAACAAATTCCACACATTTTACCTTCAGCCCAACTTCACTGGGGATCAGCGCTCAGACATGAATAACGGTGGATTATCGTCAGTATAATGGAATCTTGCAATTTACCAAAAGGAGTAGGAAAAATGGACTTTCTCTAGAACTTTCATGCTTTTCAGTCAACCTTTACTAGTCAGACATATGGACTATGTTAGCACTTCAGGTTACTGGCCCAAAGTCAACCTTCAAAATTAATTTCCCAGAAATATAGAAATCGTCATTTTTCACACCTTGGATAAGGAAGGCCAAAACAAGTAAAAACTAAAAGCATTTGAATACTACATTTGAATTAGTTGATTTCCTCTGAAATAGCCGCTCTATCAGGATGACAGAAATTTTTGTGTACAGAGGCATGTGACCCATCACAAACCTGGTTATAATTACGGATTTCAAAACAATATCTAATAAGCTGGGGCCCAGACAGCAGCATAGAGAAGTGGAACATGTCCAGTATTCATTAAAGATGGACAATCTAGAAGTCCAGGGTTTAAAGACAGTTTTCAGACACAATTTTCCCACTTGTCTCAGGAATAAGATAGAATAGCAAAAACAGAGGTAATAAAACGTGGTCAACCTCAATGACTTGGCGTGCATTCTTGGCAACAGTAAAATAGAGAGACCACAGCTTAGCTCTGCGAGTGAACTTGCAACACCCTGAATTCTGCATCCTCTTCTTTCTGTGGCTGTTTTTGTTGGATCAAAGAAATCATCCATTTGCCCATATTTTCAAAGATGACACACCAAAACCTCATCCACCATAAAAATACACTTAAATACACCACCATCTCTGAGAAATAGCACATTTTTCTTTGTGAATTATTTTGATTCACCATTTGTCACAAAAACTGGAACGAGATACAGATAAAAAATATCAGTATAAAAAGTATAAAAAGTAAAAAGTAAAGATGGAAGAAGAATTACAGTGTGGAAGGACAAAACTATGATTCTTTACTTGGCTTTTCTGTTACTGTTTTTGGGCCCATACGAGAACACCTCTGGCTAGGTTGACTGCAAAGTCTGAACCTGTAAACCCTGGATTTAAAATCATTATCCTCAGCTCTTGGAGGTAAAAGGTGAAGGCCATTAATGAAGAGGCAGAGCAGACTCCTAAAATTCCATATGTGTTATTGCCACGAGGAGGGAACATGTCCCAGTGCCAGGGTGGGAAATATCTCGATTAACTGTCTAGCCTACAGTTACCAAAATGAGAACCGAAAGCATAAAAACATACTTATATAATCATCCAGATGAGCTTTTACCTTTTGATTGTGTATTTGCTATAACTCACTCAAATGGCAGTTTAATTTACAGTAATAAAGCCGTATGTATTTGCTTTTATATAGTCTTTCTCCAAAAAAAATGTGTCTTGGACTTGGTAAACATTGCCTCCGAATGCTGCTTATTCATAGGAAAAAACGCTTGTTTTAACAGACAGGCATTTTCTGGCATTTCTGGCATTTTCTCATTGAAAAACACCCCATTCGGTGCCTGTGAAAAAAAAGGGTGACTATTTAAGAGACTGATGTTCTTCTATTACAAATCTGTGCTGCAAATAACACTAAGGAGATTGTGACTTTAAAAGAACTAGTTTCATTGTTTGGCTTCAGCACAGTGTGAGAGGGATGCAGAGGGCAAAATCTCTGGATCATATACCAAAATAAACATTTCAAATGTAATACACATACAGAGAGAGAATAAAGTGTAATATTTCTCAATCTAATATAAAATTTGGTACAACTGAATATGTTAGACAGAAAAAAATAATCATCATGTTTATAATATGTATTCTATTAAATTCATCAGAAATATTTCTTCAGACTGAGCTATTTCTGGCTTCTAAAGGTGCACAGGTACTCCACATCATACTGAAACATGCTCAGAACCAGGACTGTATGTCAATATGTAAACAGTCCTGTGATGTGACGGTGTCACTCTTGTACTTAAACCCCAGAGGCCTTATTCAGTCAAGTACGGTGCAGGATGGAGTGCAGAGGCCATGCTGATGTGTAGGTGCTGAGAGAACCACTCAGCACCTCAAGGGATCGAATTGCAACACGGTGCAACCGGCACAGTGGGGTGCAAGGCAGTAAAAACCAGATTTGCCACCAAAGAGAAAAAAAAAAGCCAGATATGACTCACTTTCACTGAAATTTAGACATATGTCAAGGAACTAAAGCCAGTTGGGTCCTCAGTAAATTACTTTAAGCAACCAAAAATGTTGCTACCATGGCAATATCTTGAGATTATTCTCTCAAAAACAGATCAAAATTTTAGCCAGTTTTTCTGGAGCGAAGCATGAAATCATTTAAGGTAAATCGCTTTCCATTTCTCCTCTGCTGTACAACAGCTTCCTTCTTCTTGTGCCCGGGAACATGAGAGTCCTGGGGACCCAGGGACAACTGGGGCTGCCTGCCTCCGCTGTGTGTCCAGTTGGCTCTGCCCTCGCACGGCAAAGGTGCGCGGGGATTTGCCAATTTGCTCGCTCTGACCAGATAAATATCTCAATTACTAATTGTCACTCAGCAGCTAGAGACACATGTATTCACTGCCGAAAATAGGTCTTTTTTTTTTTTAGCTCATGGTGAGGGGAGGCTAAAGGAAAGGAGAGACAGAGAAAGGAGCAGCAGCTCAATATTGGCGCTTATCATCAGGCAGGGATTTGTTATTGAAATAACTCCCAATTTTAAAATGTAAAGCTTGATTTTTAAGAGCTAGTGAGGTTTTCCTCAAACTGAAAGAAAAACGCATGGTTGTCTTCCAGCAAAAGTTGTTTTTTGAGGTCCCTTGCCCATGATCTCCTGAGGTGATTCTCGTCAGAGGTAGCAGCAGCCAGTCCTTTCTATTCATCCAGCTCCTCTGGCATCTGTTCCTCTCCCCCACCACTGATATACAAGACTGCACTAGTGCATGAGAAGGCAGGGTGTTTGCTTTCAAACAGGAAGAAAAAAGGACAAAGTCCATCTGGGGTACGAATTTAACCACAGGTTCCTTTTATGACTAAGTGTGACTATGCACCATCCGAATTTTCCCTTGAAAATGTGACACGGACAGAAGCTGATGAGTACATTCATGCTTGAAATGGATTTAAGCAACGCTGTGCTAAAGGGCAATGAGTGCTTCATTTCAGAGGGAGGTCAGACTCTGCTGCTATCCCGAGATGTCACAAGGAGCAACTAAAAATAACTGCCAGAAGTGGATTCCTCATTCGCTGCGTACCAGTTAAGTGGGACCCAGCATGGCCTAGGTCATGTATAGATGGCAGTGAATGTAAACGCAGCCTGGCTCTTGCATTCCCCCCTTCTGAACTGCCTCAGGAGACAGGCAGACCCCCCCAGCTGTTCCTGTGCATATGCCTCGGTTCACTCTTCCTGCTACAGATTGATGCTTCTATCGAGTGCTGGTACAGGGATGGATGGCATCCAGAATGACTCATAACAAAGAGCATATGGCAGGACTAGACGCAGCGATCTAACATCTGTTATGCTGCTTATTATTAACATTTCTCACTTTGATTGGTGCTAGTAACCAAAACCAATAAATATTGTCTTCACAGATCCTACCTGAGGAAATCCCGTATCCTCTTGATTTTGTCACCACTAGTTCTGTTTAGTGCAGAAGATGAGAATTATTTTATTATTTAGGCATTTAAAACCATCAAAAATTCTCTCACTCAGAGCTGTTTGAACAAGTCATAAGGAACAATAACTGGTCTTTAAACTTATCCCTGTTCTAAAGGTTTAAATGACTCCTATTCCACGCCCAAGAGCTCAAGTTTTGTGGTTGTTGAACTAAGGTGACAGGCATGAGTTAAAAACAAACAGAATGAAAAAGCATCTTCCAAAAAAATAAATACATGATCAGCTCATTGTGTAGTCTCCCTTACAGTATGGTAGAGGTCACTGCAGCTGTAACTAACAAAGGAACTGTATCTGAAAGAAGCAAGAAGCACTACCTCTATTTAATTTTTGAGATTTTTTTTCTCAGATCATTTTTCTTCAGACAGAAGTGGGACTGTAAGTGCAGACGTGTAAAACTGGAAAATCAGCTGATGAAGCAGAATGTCCACTTTGCAAAAGATTCACTGAGTGAGGACATGAAATATAGTGGGCAGCCCCTTGCAAGCAGAGATTAAACCATGTATCAAAACTAACACATCGACCATCAAAAGGTATCTAAAGAACAGCATTGTGACTGGATGATCTAAGTTACTCCCTTTCAGCCGAGATGCAAATAGTTGCCAACAAAAATGTTAGGATTTGACAAGACTTGGCAAATTGCTGGGATATAAATTCATGTTTTGTGAGTTATAAGGCCTTCCAGGAGATGTGACAAATCCTGAAAAAGGGTGGAAAAGCATGCACAGCCCACAGAAACTTACTCCCTTTTCATAGACCTGCCAAAAGAAAGGAAATGTGAAAAAAAAGCGCACAAGAGACTTACCAGTGCCAGACTTACCATTTCATTTAATAAGCACACTTCATAAAATGTTGAAAAAAGTAAATGATTGTAATAAAGGGTAAGCACATTATAAATAGTGACAAGTTCAGAAAGCAAAATCATTAAATTTTTGCCCCAGGGACAGAGTAGTTATTGATATTGGGATCAAACACCCTAATCTGAAGAGTCATACATACCTAACAAATAATAATAAACCTAGTAATGGTTATCTCTAGCATGCATCATTTTTCACTTTCATTATCTATTCCAACACTGACCATTTTTAATATTCCAGATGTTACAGGTAATGGTAGAAGTCATTGACTGCCATTGTCCTGACTCCTCCCAAAGTGAATGAAAGCCAGAGGTGTTGCAGGGCAGAACTCGAGGAGGAGCAAAAAAATTACTCTCAGGCATGTCAGGTACTGGATATTGTCTTTCATCTGATCAATCACAGTTCATAACAGGCAGGAGTGGGAAAGCAGAAAACAATATTTTGCAGAGCATGAGCATGACCCAGAGGAAAAAGTAGCCCTTCATGGAGTCTGCATGTGACCTGAAGCTTTAAACCACAACCAAACCCACAGGAGCCCTCCCCAACACCTTACGCAGGTCACACACTCGTGGCTTTAGCAGGATTTCACCCTGATCGTGGTGGTGTCAGTGATGAAGTGGGCCACCAATCAGAGATATCCAAATACACTTCTGAAGAGCTGCCCAAGCAGAAGGGAAGGATGACGTTAATGTTGGATGGACCCGGGAGCAGTGAGACAGCACTAAGGCCGAATACGAGCAAAACATTTTGTGCCTGAGATCACTTATTAGGCTATGGAAAAGTCTCACAACAGAAATAGAGCACGACATAATTCACTTTGGAAACTTAAATCTGAAAGCTTGTAGCCCAGAGCAATTCTGCCATGGCAACACGTTGTAGTGGATGCAGTACTGGTTTAGTACCATTTCTATCAGCCTCCACCATGCTAAACAAAATTTATTTGGGGCTAAACTGCAGAGGAATGTGTGTTGAATGATAAAAAAGGTAATGAAAACCTTCAAAACTGATCATGTACAATATTTATTAGCAGAAATTCTGCATTTTAAAAGATCTTGGGTAAAATGGAACTAATTGCTGAAAAACTTTTCCTTCCTTTGCTTCTACTAAACCTGTCTCCTTTAATTTCCTGAGATAAAATGTGACGTTTAGAATACAAGGTTGCCATAATCAAGCATTCTAACATACAAAGTGATGGAATTTACTTTAAAATATTGCCCTCTGCGGCTGCCTCATGGGATACACATCTTGTTTTCCAGACGGTAACAGAATGTAGCAGTTGGGTAGTTATGATTGGATTAGTGGATTTTATTATGTGAATGCCTATACTAATTTTCCATTTTGATATGTATCTTCTCTCCACTCTCTGATGACTGAGACCTTTAATCTGGAGCACAGTGAATCTGTATGGGCCCCCAAGCACAGATTTGAAGTGGTCACTTCAAGCACACAATCTTTCACACAGTTAAGCCTTGTTGCCACACATCCAAAACATCCAGGCCACCACCTTCATCCAATGCCATCCATCCTCACACAGTTACATCATTTGCTAACAACTCTTATTTATTCTTCTGAGCCTAGATGCACAGCTTAGCATCTCCCTTCCTCCTCATGCTGCCTTTCCAAAGTTGTTCTCCGCATTTCAAGATGACACACGAGAATGTCATGAACCAAAATACTCATGTACAATCATCCTTAGATCTGTTCAGCCTCTTCTCACTTCACACCTGCAGAACTGTATACAAATAAAGACAAAAGTCTATAAAACAAGTTTTCAAAATCCTTAAAAAAATCTCAGATTCTCTTCAGTTTGCCAGAATTGTGTTTTCTATCCCAAAAGCATTCACTCACACTCTAAAAACTAAGTACACACCACCACTCAGCTCTCAGTATGCCCAGCTGTACTGAACAGTTGCCCTCCCATGTCCTTCTCTCTTTCCCCCCACAAGTAGGATACATATTTTTATATATGTATGTGCATATATGTGTGTGTGTATAGTAAATGTGCACCAAAAAAATAGTGAAAATATTGAAAAAAATATTGAAAATTACCTAATTGATTACATAAGCGTGGATTTAGTGGCATGGACTTAGAATTGTCATTTGATAATCTTTCTCGCATTTTATTATTAGCACAAACTTACTTACTGTAGTTTTGCAGAACTCAAAAGAGATGCTCAAAATATAATTCTTTTCTAATAGAAAATAAACAGAAAAAATCTAGTCACTCCACTTGCTACCCTAACATCTTCTTTTGTGCCTTAACAGCCTTGAATTTTCTGAGAAAGATATAATTTTGCTCAAAGAATGTGCTCTTGCATGCCCAAATATGCATCAACATTTACTAGTACAGTCACACATACACAGTTCACAAAAATATTTGACCCAAGTATGAGCTCCAGAGTAATTGTCTTCTGGCATTAATTTGTTTTTCAGTCAATAATCAGTAAGACACAAATTGTGACTGATGTCATCACAGTTCAAAAATTTAACCCCTTCAGTTGATATGTCCAGTCTTTAACAGAGCCATGTTTTATGCTTGCTGCCAATCATCTCATCATCAGTGAATTTCCATATGCTTCTTTTGATGTGCTCGACTCACAGAACAAATTATAGAATATATACCAAGGTAAATAAAATGTGGTATACAACCATTTCTCCTGTATGAAGACTTAGCAATTTGAGAACTAGCACTTAAACTTATTTTGGTTACTTCTGTTTCGTCCTATTCTGTCTCAAGGGTTTTAAATAAAAACTGCATGGACTGCAGAAGAATCTGACTTCTCTCTCTTTCCAAAATCATATCCTGTCTTAGACCTGGCAGGAAACCTCCTAGAGGAAAAAACTAAAGTACACATTTTTAGTCTTAACCCAGTACAATTCAGTACACAGTCACACAGTTCTCATACTGTTCTCCAAATTGGAATTTTCTCATTATTGGCAAAGTGAAAATAAAAAGATCTTCTGAAGTTCTTCTCAGAATCATAGTTAAGATGAACATGAGCCAATAACCTTTCAAAGCATAATCTCTTTTTGCTGTTCAGTAGGCTCAGACTACAGAACATATTGTAAATCCCAAAATTGTCTGTATTTCCAATTTAGACAATTTAGTTCCCAAGCAATAGTTCAACAAGGACAATCTGATAATTTTGATTCCAACCTGAACTCCAATATGGGATGTTCTATTGAGCCTCCCTTATCAAGAGCACGTCAAATGCTGTTTTAATATTAGGATTGGCCTTTTTCTGAAAGCAGAAAGACACTTTTATTCTTAAAGTTGTAAAACTGCTAGGCATAAAGCAGAAGAAATACCCTGTTATTGTGTGGAAGTTGCTATACAAATAAGTACATGAAGTACAGGCTAGAAATTGTCAGTCACGGATTTTACACAAGTGGTGGACTGCTGATAGGGACCGAACTGCTGAGGGGAGAACTTCAAAGGAAATTAATAATTTGATATCATGATTAAGGAGTGGTTTGTGTAAGACTCCTAGATGATCCACCTCAGCACTGGATTCCATCATCCCCTTTGCTTTTTATTCAGCCTGTTATGAGGAAGAGGAAAGGAAGAAACAAGAGAACAGGAGGAAAAAGACGTCTCTTGTTAGTGTCATGCAAACTTTTCATTCTGAATCACAAAAAATACTTAAAATCATCCTTAGTTTTCTTCCCTCTATACAGCTCAAGAGTGAAATTTGGTGAACCCAACAAATCATCTGCTCAAGTTTTCTTTAACGTTTCCTGTGACAATTGCAACATTTCAGGCTATTGTCCTCAACTGTACCACTTGGTTTTTCTAAATAAATAGGATGTCACATGCTTCTGGTTATGGCATAGCTAGCTAAAACTAAGCAAAACTGGGCTACTCCTCATTGGCTGCACTCATTTTTCGGCTTCAAATGGTGTTAGAGAAGACCATAGTGCTCAAACTGCAAACAGAAATAGTCCTGAGAGAAATATCTCTTTTATGGAGGGCTCTGCCTGCAAAAAACCCACCTTAGAATGATGTTTTCCGAAGTTCTAGTTCAACTGGTCCAAAGTAAAGCTACTCTGCTGCACCATCTAGTGACAATGAGAACTGCACTTTGGACAGCTGATCTAATTAAAATATTACTCCTTTCCTCCAGCTTTATCTCATTAGTTATGAAGAGTGAAATCCCAGTGCCTTTGAAGCCACACAGGTCTTTCTGTTATCTGCAAGAGGCTGAGGATGTCATTAGTGCTCCCAAAACACTTCCAGTAATGCTGGAGGAAGAAAAAATTCTCCTAATTCCAGTGACTCTTATGTGCTGTCTTTCTGGCCATAGTATGACCATTCTGTGCAGAAATGAAGCTGAAGCACAAAGTCCTCATGGAAATGCAAGCCTTCTTAAGAAAGGAAGGTTGCTTGGATCCTAGGTTTTGCTTTGAGAGACTCCAAGGCTCATTAACGACAGTTCATTTTACCCTGGCCATTATAATAGATGTGATAAAACTTCTAAACTAGAAAGTCTATTTCTTTTATTGAACTCTCTTTACTGTCAAACTGAGACATGCAAAATACTCTTGCTTGGATGGAGGTCTGCATATTTGTAACTTTGAGACTGCAGCTTTCTCAGAATGCATAGTGCCCCTAGTTAGAGATAATAGCTTTTTTAGTACTTCATATTTGGCTGGGTTCGATGGAAAGTCCTTGAATTTCTACGTTTTTTGCCTCTGAAAGTTATTCCACAGACAGCTGGATTCTCTCACTTTCTCTGGCCATCACATCAGGACAGCTTTGACAATGACAGGGCCATTGGGTAAACAGCTAATGCTGTACAGTTTATATGGCAAATGTAATAACATTAAACTGATATATTTCACTACTAATTTTTCCAAGTTTATTGATTACAATAAGCTTGTCATAAATATATCATATCATATCCTTAATAACTGGGTCTACAAATTTCTCCAAGTGTATAAAACACATTATTTGATAAATGATGGTTTGCTTAGCACTAGAAGTGACATATGCTGGGGACTGGCTAGATGGCACTGGTGCATACTTCTGTGGTACCACACAGATGCGACTGTTTATAAGACGATACGTGTTGGCTGAATTTCCTGGGATGTAATTGTTCAGCTGGAGCTTGATGGTGCTATTGCTCTGTACTGATTACAGCACTGTATTGTTAAGGAAGAAGGACACTCCTACTTAATTCTCCTTTAGTGTTTCACCATGGGTTCTCTGGTTTTTGAGCTGCATGTTTGCTACAAGAGGAAAGAAATCAACTACTCAGGTGTTGTCAGTCCACCTCTTAGGTGCTGATGGTTTCCACAGCTTTATACATTTCTAAATAACCAACACACTCTGCAAGTTTTTGGCTCTGTATCTTTTTTCCACACCTGAAGTAAACCTGAGAGTAGACAAAGTAGGACTCTTGGCTCTGTGATGCTGTATGCATATCAGAAGGCAATAGTGAGTGTCTAAAAGTTTCCCCCTTTTTTTCTAGGAATAGCAGTGAATTTTATCATAGTGATATGTAAAAGATATTCCTTCTCTCTACAACCCAAACCTCTCCCATAGTAGAAAGGAACAGATTTCCACAATTCAGAGACAGTGAATTGATTAGCTAAAGGTTTACAGTGCCACTGTAGGAGCTTGTAATGATGTCTTAAGGGGCTGATTAGAATAGTTGGCACTACTTTCATGTATCTATCATGGACAGGGAAAAGGTGAGAATGTGTATAACATCTGTATGCAATGGCACTACCTATGCCAGGTGTCTCTCGCTTCCCCCCTCTGTCACTTCTGTGACCCAGAGACAGGGATTGCCTTTGTATGCATTAGTACAGCATTTGCTAAACTTTGTCCTGGCTAGTTCCTCTGGGAATTAGAGGAATACACATGAGTATATAATCACAATAAGTCATCATTCAAATTCAATATGTGGAGAAAATAGTTATGGCAGAGCCTACATGAATGATTACTGCTGAATGCAGATCTAACTGCATGGAAAACTATATTCAGGAGAAATCCTTAGACAGGCCTGCAAAATAATTCACCCTCTACTCCCCAAACCAGTACTTGCATGGTTCCCATACACCAGAACTAAACTGAATTTTAAGGAGGTTGGAATTACAATTCTGTGGGATATACCCCAAAACGAATGGAGTGATTTTGCATTAAGAATATGCCTGAGTGGGAGATGGAGAAGGAAATAGGTTCAGCTGCCAGCTTCCTGCTGCCGAAGGGAAGCACAGCTGCCTGATCTATTGAGGCACAATATTTGGGTAACAGTGGTTTGGAAATGAAACATGAGCTGATGTAGCTATTGCATATTCAGGTCCCGGTGGCTACTGTCCACATGGTACCCCAAAGCTCCCTCTCACTCCCTGACTTAGAGCCAGTCATTGAGCAGTGCTTTGAGGACCCTGAAGAAGTGATGTGCCCACTATGGCACGTGACAGGAGAGAGCAGGAAATTGCTCAGAGTAACTTAACAGCACAATCTGATGTCAAAATGAACAGAGAAAATGGTAGTAAAAGGGCAGCAGGGTAGTTATTTGCATATCTTAATATCTGCATGGGTCTGATGTTCTCTGGGGTACAGCTTTATATGATGTACCCACACAGCTGTACTCCTCCTCCATGCCCCTAGGTTCTGTATTTTGAATGTTGTAAAATCCTTTCCTATAGTTTTGCCAAAGACAGGCTTACCTCATGAAGCTGTTTTAAGGGTCTCACTAGCTATATTGTTTCTGTCTTCACATTCCTCTCTGGGTTTTTCCAGCTGTAATCATTTTCAAGGCTGTTTACAATCTTCTCCCATACCTCCTTCATTCAATACCTAGAGGTCAATTCTTGCCTCCAGCCCACAATGCCGATTTCAGTCTCCTCTTCTTTAGGTTTTGAATAAGCATCGCTGCTTTTTTCCAAACTGTCCCTACAACTTGAAGGAGTCTGTCCATGAGTTTCTGCAGAGGTATTTCTGTGAAGCTACCTCTTCTTGTGAATGAAAGAACTCATACAGGTAATAAAACATATGAGATAAACTCCCTCCCCAAATAATGATTTATGACAGTGATAAAGGAGAAAATTAACTCAAATGATACTGTATGTAATTGTACTGTAACAGAGATGAAATCTGATCAACAAAGTCATCATCTGGGACACCACTGTTATGATTCTGCCAGTCTGTATACTACATTATTGTGAAATAACAACACATTGGTAGGCTGAAAAAACTAGTTGGTATCTAATTATTAAAAAAAAGTGTAAATCAAGTCTACTTCTGATAACATATATGGAGAAAGCACAGATGGCTTGTACAACAACATTGCATCTCACAGGGCTCTCCTGGATGTGACAAAGACCTAGAGCTTAACCTTTTAATTGACTTTGATGTTGGATTAACATTAGTGCACCAATCTGACTCACCATGTTGTGCAAATCGCGGAAAGTTTAAAAAGTGCAACATAAAGAACTATTTCCTTCAATCAGAAGGGATCAAGAGTTACCAAATAATGAATCTCTCAAAGGAATAGTTATCTGTGAACACTTATACAAATACAGAGGTGGAGGACACAGTGCCTGCACATATGTGTGGATTTTCAAGAGCCTAATTATGAAAATACAACACTATTACATGCAGAGAAAAAGTATGTGAAACACGACTATTCATAACCACAGATAATTCAGATACTGTGTAAAAATCTCCAGAGTGTTAAACTTCTCGTAATCAATGGGAACACATTTTTTACGTTATGGACTTTTATTTTGTGATAGAAGATGATGTCATAAATCCGGAAAGTCAGTCAAAGATTAATTGATAATTGTAGCACATTATACACCCATGGGAGAGACATCAACTCAATATGAAGATTACTTAAGACGTCTGCTGTGGTACGTGGATATGCCTGATATGAAACCAAATTTTGCCAAGGGCTATACTAGATGGACAAAATATTCTTTTGGCGGGGCTGTGATCTTAAAGGGAGGCATAAACCCAACCCAGAGCACACTGGAGCACTCACTCAGGCATGCAGCTCGGCAGATGTGATCGCTTTATATTCTTTACTGGGACTTACCTCAAGAAGTGCCAAACTTGTTCTAAACTATGCAACAGTTGTAGAACCCCTGCAGGCACTATTACATGATAACTTTAGTTTTCTTGGACAACTGTTTCCACGTCTTGTTTTCAGCCGGTTCAAGGGCTGGACTGTTAGAAATTAGCACTTCCTTTGCACAGTCCCTGTGTAAATGTAGATGCTTCACACTGTGGCTTGGATGCAGTGCTCAGATGCATGAAATGAAGTCTGAAAGAACAATCACATTAGTATTAAGAACAATAACATCAAAGCTTTGTCATTAAAAAGAAATCCTTTGCTTCTGTCTAAGACACTGCAGATGTATTTCAAAACTCATTGCCTCTTAATGGCAATATGGTTGTCAACAGATCTCAGTGTGCAGCACCTCAAAATACAGCTGTAGACCTTTTCTCCTAATTGATAATTCATAGGGAGATTATATTGAAACAATTGGCTTTATGAAAACTCTAAACTGTGTATACAAAGAAATTCGAAGTGTCTGATGAGATGTATTCTATGCTGCAAAGAATATACTCCTTCCTAATGGTGTCTGGATGTGTTGTATTCTTTTGTTTTATATCCCAACCAACACGTATGTTCTGTGTCATTTGGGGTTAAAACAAATCTGCTGCTTGAAAGTTGCTATAGTTCTACCGCCAAGATGGGTATGTCCAATTCCTCTTTTTGAGCTGTAGGAAAAGAGGGACCAAGTCTTCCTTCATTATGGGCACAGGAACCATTCTGTCTGGAAACAGGTTTCTCTACAGAGAACCCCAACTTCCTGTTATGTTCCCCTGCCCACATAGAGGTACCTTTTCTGGCCTTCGCTGCCCCTTGCCCCCTAGAGCAAGCTTTCAGCCCTGCTGACATCCTTGTCCTTCACACCTCATATATCTTTGCCTGTGCAATTCACTGTTGGACAATTGTATCTGTTGCATTACTGGATGCTGATTTCTTCTGCCAGCTCCAGGAGAGGAAGTCCATCTCCTTTGGTCTCAGCAAACACTCCACAAAGGTGTTTCTCCAGGGTTCCTGCTCAGTCCATAATATCCTTAGTGCTTGCACCAGACACAGCACACCCACTGTGATCACTGAGGGCATTCTTTTGCTGTTGGGGAAGTGTCCCACATCCCTGCTGGAGTCTGAAGTCTGATTACTAAACTGCTTCCACAGCCCTCTAGATGTCCCCTCCTACAGTTTGTTCCACTTTAGAGCACTGTTACATTTAATCAGATCTCATCCTTCTTGAATGTGTGTATCAATCCATCTTTCAGTAGCTAGATATTAATTTTGAATTGTCTTAGAATGCATCAGGTAGCTAAAATGAGTTGTAGCAGTAAAAGGCAGTGTCTTAGTTTACTTCAAAGCCTGTTTAGCTGCAATAATCTGTTCTCCATGCCACTTCCCAATCCCACAGTACAGATGCCATGCTGGAGACACAGGAATGAAAAAATAGCCAACTAACATTTAAATATAAACACCCTTTCAATAGAAAAGATGCAGTAAGTTCCCATATTGTATGTCCTCTTGGCTTTAGGGCTTGGCTAATGGATTCTGACATAAACTGCAACACTCAACTGAAAAACTTCTGTTTATTTAGCATGGATGGAGCAGACTCACGAGAATAATTATTACAAGCTATAACATCACCGATATTGGTGGATCCTTGTCATTTCATCACACACCTCTCATCACATGACGTTTTGTTGGCAACGTCCCATCTCATAGAGACCATCCCCTAGGGTACAATTTCCTGCTAGATAGAAGTCTGTGCTGGGACAATATTTCATTCTCCATTATTCTGTTCAAAAGAGGAACATTTTAGTTCGTTTTAGCTCTCTTATTCCAATCACTGCACACAGCAAAAGGACTAAAATAGTGAGCAGTGATTTGTCCCAAATGAAGTAGCACACGATGAAGGAAATAACATGATCCTCTTTAACACTTTGATCCCAGATACCTACTGACTTAAAGTACACGCTGTAAATGACCATCTGGTGGTTAATTTGTTCTGGGTTACTTCTAGGACATTTTCCTCAGGGAGAGAAAATAACTGTACCTGTGTCACTTTATAATATCCTCAAAAACCAAACAAACAAAAAACCCACACCCTCGGGTAGTTTGGAGTTTGGGGTATTTTTTTTAAAAGCTGGAGTCCTATATGCCTACCTAAGGTGTTACAGCTTCATCTTGCTTTTTGCTAAGCATTTTCCCTGACAATAGAGCATTGCGATTCTGGCTGCAAAGTCAACCCTCTAGTGGCCAGGTCCTGCACGGAGTTTCCAGCAGGTTACTCAAACACGAATCTCTGCAGAGCCTGGCTTTTTTTTTTCTTTTTTCTTTTTTTTTTTTTTCTGTCTGGCAATTAAAAAAAAAAAAAGTCACATTCGTGTTTAAATGCAGTGCTACCTAAATTAAGATAACGGGGGAAATACAGTATTGTTTAGTTTCCCAGTCATGAAAGTATTGTAAACATTAGAGCTGGATTGATGCACTTCTTGATGACTTGAAGTGGTTTTCATAAATGAAGTCCAAATATGTAATAGCTGCTCTCAATTTTCTATGAGAAGATTTATTCAAAAATAAATTTAGCTAAGGGGAAAAAAGAGACAGATTTGAAAGCTGAATTATTGCCAAGAACTCAAACATTGAAGCAGCCAGTCCCTTTTGAGACAGCTGCAACATTTCATGGTGTAAAGTCAGCGAATTTCCACAGGCTGGGCTGCCAGAGACCACAAAATGGTTTCAAACAACGGCTCACTTCATGATATTTTTGTTTTTTAAAAAAAAGTGTCCTTGTGCTGCTGAGTGGGCAGTGTGCGCTAAGTTAGCAGATTAATGAAAATGTTTCACTGGCACAAGATTTTGATTGCCCCAGTGCAAAATTGCTTGCAGATTGAAAAACAGCATGTTTCATTTCAAACTCATTCTCTTCCCATACATTAGCACTTGTCAATGTAGCCATTAAGCACAGTCAGTGCAGAAATTTAATTACAAAACCATTTATTTTATTGAAAGAAAAATAAACCCAAGCTACCTCAAATGCATTAGGTGGGTTCAAAACATGTTCGGCTGATAACACCCAAGGGTAGAGAGGCTGCTGTAAGAATAATGTTCCTTTCATGTGTGGTGTGGACTCGATATTAGAAACAGCTGCCTATAAGTCATTCTTTATTTAAGTTCTATTATGAATTAAAGAACAACTGATTTAATGAAGGAACTTTTTATATCTGAAGTTACTCAGCTGTGGTATTCATTCTGGCTTCCTTTAAGAAAGAGGTTAGATTTTAAATACTAAGTAGGTGAACAGAATGATACTTTTTATTGAATACATTTTTTTTTCCCTCCTCATGTTAGTCTTTTGTTCTCCTAATGCTTGAAGAATGTAAGGTCTGTGGTATTAAAGGAAGTAACAAAAATGTGCTAAACACATCAAAAAGTAGAAAATCTGTATCTTATTTATGCCACAGAGTTCTACACTCTGCATGTCTTATAGGCATTTGGAAAGGCCCAAGAATAAGGATTTCTAACAAAATGATAGATGTGGGTCAAGCAGCACTCTGATGTCATGGTACATATTGCCTCTGTCTCACTACTAATGAGCTGCCAATAACAGGTCTGTTTTACTGTTCTGCTTGAAGAAGAATAAAAGGAGTTACAACCTTAGTGGTTTGGACTGATTTGTCAATTTAAAGTCCTTTTTTTTCTGCTGTCTGAGATATGTACCCACAATTTCTTGCAGACATACATTCATGTAGTCCACCTGGCTGATGAGCCCAGAGCAGGGAGATGCGCTTGTTTGGCATCATCCTGGTGTGGATGGTAGTCAGAGAGATTGCTGCTGTTACGGGGAAAATCAGATTGCAGAGAGAAAGCTTACTGGTGACACGATATTTACTGCAAGGAGAGTGCCTCTGTCTAACAAAATGCTACCTCCTCACCACTGTCCTGCACCCAAGCCACTGACATTGTGTGTGTGTGTGTGCAGGGGTGGGAGGAGATGGTGGGGTCCTCTCCACATCCCGGACAGCCGGTGCCTTACATATGACTTTGATCACCCCCTGCCTTAAGCACATATGGAAACAGATGCTATTAATGAATATAAAGGTATTTCATACAGCTATAATACTTCATGTAGACACTTCCTATGCTAGCCAAGATTATTGTGCCATGCTCAGTAGCATTGCCTTCATTAACAGAATTAACAAATAAGTGCACACCTTCATTTTAGATCATTTCCATGAAAACACCTGTTTTCACTTTTTCTGAGTTTACCATAAAGAGGAGCTCCCTAGGTTTTTCTGTTGACTATTAAAGTAGTCGTTTAGCTTTACTCCTGCATCCTTTCTCTCCACCAGCAGAAGTGCCAACAAGTGCGACACATTCCTCAGCAATGAGAGGGTCACACAAAACCCCTCACCTGCACCCTGCAACGTGGCACCATGGGTCATCCTTGAGAAAACAGTATGGCAAGAGCACCATCAGCCCTGCCTGGAGAGGAGCCCATCATTATCCCCAAGGAGGGCTCCTCCAACAATTTCCCATCCTGCCCTGCCCCACAGCCTGGCAGAGTGAAGGTGCTGAAGTCACTGGTGCTCCAAGTGGAAGCAACATATTACCTTCTCTACATCCGAGTCTATTTTGCATTTAGGAAGGCTCTGTAATGAAGCAGACACTGCACCCATTCACACACACAACTGGGCACAAAGTGCCAAGCAGATAAGAGCACAGCAAGCTCCAAGAGGGATGTTTCATGCCTGAATTAAGGTATTATTTGTCCCTGGATTTTACATTTGTTAATCAGATAAGTTTTCTCTCTCCAATTCACTAAAAGAATTGGCATACAAAATAGTCTCAAAACCTATGAAATCTTAGACTTGCATTTCTATCCTGTTATCATAAATACATATATCAGGGTGGAAGAAAAAAACCCACAAAAAAGTAGGAATCAACCCATCCCCGTGTTTAGTTTCTGAGTTGAAATCTAGTTGCAAGGGAGCCAAGGAGGGAAATAAATTCTGTTAAAATATATCTGGGGGATGAGACTTGAGGGAAAGCTAGTGCCAGGTTAGCACAGGTAACCTGAAGGTTAGGAAATGTGCCCCCATGCTGGAGCCATTCTGGAGCATCAGAAAACACATGAGAAACCTCACATCACACCTCACATCAGAAACCACCCACCAGCACTGTCCTCCTCCTTCCCTCAGGTCCAGCCCCAGGGAGAGGCTGGTGGGCTCAGCTCTCCCGTTTGGTAGCTCCCAAGTATATCCTGCAGTGACAGTTGTCTTGAGCCTTTTTGTTCTTTTGTACTGTGATATGAGAAGTTCCCAAGAGCTGTTTAAATATTAGGCTGCTGAAAAGGAGCTGGCAGCACAGGGTGCTGCAAGACAGAGTTGCAAGATGCAAACAAAAAATCAAAACAAATGCCTCTTCTGAGGACAGCCATCACCTGCAGAGGTTTCATCTTTGCGGACTATTTGAGGTTTTCAAACTAATCAAAATGGTCACCTGGAAGTGTGAGATGAAAGACAGCTGGAGAATGACTGGATTGCGTATCATTAACACAAAATAATTTATCTGGAATGAGGCAATTTAGTCCATTCCCTGACTTGGTAGTAACTCTCAGTTTTAATTTTTTCTGAACTGTTCCAAATAAATCATTATCTAGACAAACCTTTTGTTAGTCTTCTCTACAATGAAAAGGTACAGAAGTTCTACTTTTAAAATTCTACATATATTTCTTTCCTAATATTCCTAGGCAAAAAATCTACCCATTTTAGGGATTTCCTAATTGTCTATTTCTAGTAGCTGAACTTCTCACAAACTTTAACACAGTTTTATGCTGCACCTCTGAGGTACTGAAATCTCTCCCATTTTACAGATGAAGAAAGAAAAAGGGTAAAATGACATTCTATGATTTTCCCATATCTGGAAGTCTACAGAAAAGTCCGAGGCTGCACTAGGCTCCCTCAACTATCTTTTATCTCTGTCAGCTCAAAAGGGATTTGGAATAAGAGTTATTCCAGATTTACAAGAGGAGCAGCCTCTGTTATCCTAAATTTGGATACTCCCTGTGGTACTATAGTTCCTGAGTTCAATTCTTATTCAAGACACACAACAGAAAACTAAGCCCCTTATTGAGAGTCTTTACAGTAACTTGAAGTGCACTGAAGTAGAGCATGCGTTTTCATGTACTGACATACCCTGTTCTACAACTCCACTTGCCTCTGCCCTAAGATGTTCTTTAACTTTTTTTTTTAAAATGCAATGCAAGTAGTAATATAGAATGAGAAGATCCAGAGAAGAAAAGTTGCAAAAATTTTTCAGTCCCTTAAAGGAAACATAGTATATTAAAATGATGCTGAGCACAAGCAAGTATGTAATGTGCATGCATCTACAGTAACAGGACACCTTTGGACCTACTTCTTCAGTCAGAGGAAAAATAATCAATTTTCTCTTAAAGCAATAAGGAATACGAAAAACAAACACAATAATCTTAATAATTGTTAGAGTAGAAAAATGGGAAGAATTACCATGGTAGGAAAAATATAATCTCTGCCAGCATTCAGGGAAAAAGCTACTAGGAAGATGGAGTATTGGGATGTTGAGCCACTGCAGACACCACCCGCAGCCACTCGTGCCTCCACACAAAACCTAGGTGTAGTTAAGATCAGCTGCTTAGCCTGCATAAGAGATGTGAGCCTTGCCGCAGCCTTCTTAGGGCACAGACCTCAGCCAGGAGAAGTAGACGCCCTGATGGCAGGGGATGTGGAAAACACATCCAACTGCAGTGAAGTAACTGCACCCTCAGCTTCAGCTTCTGTGTGGTTAAAACGGTCACTCTGATCTATCAGCTCCATAATGTTTACCTCACAAGTGTCTGACAAAATAAATCTAATACTTAAATCCACCATGCCCCAAAAATACTTAAGCTTGGAGAAGAATCCCCCAGACAAAACAAGGAAGAGCTGCCCACTGTGTGGGCACAAACTTCAACATACCATCTTCTGCAATGTGTACAACGCTGCATCTGTAAAACACTTCATCCAGCTGAAAAAAAAAATCAACCAAAAAATTCGAGACAGACTGAGTGTAAACATATTCCCATAACACAAGAAGTAGGGACAAGTGGACAAGTACTTGACTACATGAGTTTCACAGCTCACTGGGTGTCATTCCAAAAAGCATCTGTCACCGCCACTGGCAATGAATTTTGAAAACAACTGTATTTTGCATCTCAGAGTTTAATAGGATCGCACAGCCGCCAACAAGCTATCTAAGCCTAAAGTCCTCACAAATATGTGTTTTACCTTTCCAGATCTTGTCCTTGGTTATATTATCACTGACAGAAGTGACAATGTTGCTAGAATGGTGTCAGACAGCAAATCCATACAGGGATCTGACTTATCAAATCAGCACTGTCCATCTGAACTTTTGCATGATTCTCTTAAAAGCAATTTATTTTATTTATTTTTTCATACTAAATGTGTTCCACTTGAGGTTTGTAAACTTTTACCCACTTTGGTAATTCCAGAAGAGCAAGTACAGCATTAGAAAATACATTGTGTCTTGCAAGAAAACCAGAAACCGCCTCCATGCTGAGAGGTAGGTACAGGAGAGGTGTTTATAGCAGCTAAAAACCTGTGGGGGCCTCTTCATGCCACTGGGAATTTGGCTGCAAGAGCATCAAGATTTACCCTACCTGCATATTACTATTAGATGTGAGAAACTATTGCACCGGGAGCCATGTTAATGCATAGTAAGACAACATCCCATAGCCTAAAGAATGTAAGTTTCAAAATAAAAAGGATGGGAAAAGAATCAAGGCACAGAGAGGTAAATTAATTGGCCTGAGTTCAACAGCAGAATCAGAAACAAACCCCAGCTTTCTCTTCTCCAGCATTCATTCTTTTGAAATAGGCTGTTCTCCCACACAGGCCCATTTGAGGGCTATAACTGAACTGTGCAGAGGAGCCATTCTTTAGCCAGAGATAAGGGAAAAAGTTAGAATTTAACAATAAACAAAATTACTGCTCTAGAGTTGTTTTAGTCTACTATCAAAAATAAAAGAATATAGTAATTTTTGTATTAATTTGAATAGTATTTGAGTTTATCCTTACCTGTGTTCCTGCAAAAATGGTGCTTGGAAATAAATCAAGATCAGAGTCACTGTTTTCCATAAGGAAAGGCTAGCCTAAATGTGTATGTTTTTATCCCAAAGACCCATTCTGCCCTGTCAGCAGCATTATGTCAGGTCAAACAAGAGGACTAGGGCTGATAAAAGTGTACTAGTAAGGAGTGTAAAGTTATGTGATATCTCATCATCTTGGCCATTCCTGATGCTTCCAGGGAGGGAAAGAGCAGTAAAAGGCAGTCCTGCCCTTATTGATTCCTACAGAAATGTAGGGAGCATGGTTGTTCCTATCACCTGCCCTGGCTGACAAACCACAAAGCTGCTGGACGAGGACAGGGACATGTGCAATAACCTCTCAGCATGGGTCCATCCAACACAGGTGGGATGATTCAGTTAGCACATCCTGCGGTTCTAACATGGTGTGAGTATCTGTCAGTGTCCAAATACATGAATCTGTTTCTGCAGTGCTGAGCTCTGGGATGTTTTGGTTCCAAATGTGCAGGCACTCATTTTGATGCCCATGTGAGGGAGAAGAAAAAGGGAATTGAAGAGTCTGAGGAAGCGGCATGTCACGTTGGGTTGACCCTTACTCAATAGCCCACATTTCCTTGCTGCAAGTGCTGCTGGTAGGTGACACAGTTAAGGGTCAGGTTGTGGCAATCCAAGGGCTGTGAAACTGCACACACACTTGCACACATCTCTGTCTAAAAGATTTATTTGGTTGTTAATGTTTCTTCTCTTACCCACAGTGTGTTCTGTTTTGATCTTGATTTTGGGCCTAGCTGAGAATTCAAACATACTATTAGAGCATATCTGCCCAAACACTGTTGTACTAACATCGGTTTCTACCCTACGAAAAGGCAAAATATAAAACCTGAATCATCTTTCCACCATATGAGTCAGAAACACATCCCCCTTAAATATAGAATGGAGAATATAGATGGTTTTGTTCACTGCTCTTCTTTCTAGGCTGTGAGACATTATTGTCAATTTAAAATACATGGATGTTAAGAACGAAAAAAAGATTAATTCATGTATTAGAAATCACAAAGCTTTTTTCTTCCTAGCAGCTGTATAGCACGTTAACACTTCATTTTTTCTAAGAAGCTGTCTGCATTTATTAGTGGTCTTTGGCTAAATTGCGACTGAAAAACTAGGTTAAAAAAGAACAACCTCGGCAGAAATGAAAACGATGTTTGCAATAATTGCCTAATGATGTTTTCTTCTACTTCTGTGCTAGGAACTGAAGCTCAGATTATACAAATGCTTTACAGGGTAGTAAATTGTCATTCTCTCTATGGATTTACAAGATCAATCTTGGTAATTTGTTAGTTACAGTGTATGTAATGTGATATTATTGCTCATGTTACACAAGAGGATTACATGGCTTACTAAATAAAGCAGTGGTCTTTACGTTAGGGACCATACTTCCTTCCAGACTGATGCCTAGACAAGTGAAATTAGATTGGTGATCTCAGCCTTAAGACTATCTCTGGCAAATATAGTCTCAGATCCCCAGATGACTAAACACAACGGAGCCACTCACTCATCTCTATATGCTCACCCCTAACACCTGGATTCCAGATTCTTACACGTTTTTTTATTCATCAGCTGTTGAAACACACTGATGTGTGGTTTTTCAGTGCAAGATTTACTGAGTCCCAAATTTGTACCTACACTCGTGTTAGTTTATTAGGGGCCTGTGAAATTCTATTCAGGTTGTATAAAGGCACATTCAACTACTCTTCTTAACAGTCTTCATATTTTGCAGTTTGCAAATCCAGCCATATTTCACCTTTGACTTACAGTGGGAGGAGATATTGTTATTACTGTGTTGGATGGCTGATATAAATGAGAGAGAACAGAAAGAAGAAAGAGCTCTTAAAACTTGCAGTTTTGTTTCAGTCCAAGTTTGTTCTTTACAACATTTTTATTCTTGAAAGTCCTTGTTTTGATATTCTGCTGCTCAGCATAAAAACTTTTTTTAAAAATTTTGCCTCACACAGATTAATTACTTTTCCTCTGTCCATGAATTTGTCCTTTTTTATTATTTGCAGATGGTTATCTGTCCATAGATAGCTTACCTCTCCCATCCATGATTAATTGCAACAGTGTTTTCTGAGCTCTGACTAGAATTTCTATATATTTCAGGTGAAGTGGATCTTACAATTGAACTCAATATCCCAAATGTAACTGATTAAAATAGAGTGATAACTGAACCATCTAGGATCAAATAGTTCATAAAAATACTGGAAGTACATCAGTATCAGTTCCACAAAATCCCTCTTCCTGATTTAGGACTCATCCCCGCTTCACTTTCTGACACATTTTGGGAGCCAAACCTGGAAGGGCAGGTAAGCAGTCCATCTGCTAGTACTAAAGGCTACTCCATTTAGCAGTCGTACCTGCCTCAGAGTACTTGAGGACACTCCTTGGTGAAAACTCCAATAATAAATGGGCCCTAAATCCAAGCAGTGAAAATTTGGAATGTGGTTTGATAGATTCATTTGAAAGAATGTCACTCCATTCCCTGCAGCCTTTTTAAGGTTCATATCCATTTCTGAAGAATCCCGCTCCGTGGCACAACATAAATACCTAAATAAATAAATATGTAATAAAGGGCCTTATCTTAAGACTTTACTGAGAGAGGTAACAAGGGTACTATTTGCCTGAGCAATTGTGCTTTTCAGATGGGACAGCTGAACTATCAGGAAGGGGAGCAGTGGCTGCCTATTCATTTTAGGTGGACAATAGTGTCTGTAAATCACTAACTTTTGGTCACCATTGACCAAGACTACTTGAATATAACATAGAAGTCAAGGTATCTGCGTCCCATTACTAAGCTTGAAAAGCCACTTAGTCACTTCACTGCAAATATTGCAGCTGCTGTGCAATGTGGCACAGTGAGCTCTAACGATACACAGTTGCAGCAGCTTTTGTTTGGTTTTGCACTTTGCAAGGACACAGGTATGGTAATAGGAGAGGGATGGGTAATTTGAGTGATGTTTTCTGCATTTTTTGTTGCTGCTAAAATAGAATGAAAACTTGCTGGAATTTAGATCAGTGGAAGCAATACCAGCCCATCAGGCAGAGGAGATGTATGTCTGGGTTGCAGCTCAGGAGTTGTGCTGGTTCATGGTTTCACCAAAACATCTCCCCATATGGACCAGTGTAAAAGGGGCAGAGGTGTGAATTGTGAAGGAAGCTGAGGAGCAGCTGGAGATCTGAGACCATGCAACATAGTCCTGAGTCAAAGGAGATGATGTGATCCTATTGTTTCCCCATTTCCCTGCTGACCTCACTTGGAGATTCTCTTCAGAAAGGGGCAGCCCAGGTGCAGAGTCAATGTGGCAATGGGTGGCTGCTCAGAGGGGGTCCTGGAAGGGGCACGATCTGTGCCATGCAGAGTCCTGCCATTCCCATCACCCATGGTTAGGGTGCAGATACAGTGGAGGTGAACCCCTCTTAGACATCACTGAGGCTATCAGTGATCCCTGAAAGAAACAACAGTTGGGATGAGACAGTGGTGGATAGAAAACGACTACCCAAAAGAAGACAGCAGCTAAGACCTGACAGAAGCAGTTTCCCACTGTCTACGGCAGACGGAGATCCCATGTGTTCAAGTCAGGTAGCAAGCAGAGAAGGAGCAAGGCCAGTCTCCTAAAATCAGTGCCAAACAAGGATTATTGCTTTAAGCAGAAGAGATGTGGGAGTGAGAGCGATGGATTGGGAGCTCTGCTCTTTGAGATTTTTACAAGGAAGCAATGAGCCTGTGTAATTACTGGACTGAAGCTCATAACAGAACTTATAAATGCATTGACAGTGTAGTTGTCTCCATTCTCAGATTTTTAACTCTCATTCTATCTTTCCCCTCTGTTCACAGGTACAAATGCCTCTGGCTTTCTGGAAGTGACTAGAGCAGAACTGACTTGCTAGTTCTTACCCTAAGAAACTGTTGGTAGCCTACAGGTAGAAATCAAAAGCATGTCAGTTGAGATTTGGGTAAAGTAAGACTTGTACAGCATTAAGGCGGTTTAAGTGCTCGGATCTGCAAATTAACCTGTTTTTTTGTACTTTTCTTCCTTTATCAAAAAAATCTACAGTGAAATTTGCCATTCTGAGTTATTTCACCATCAATCACACAGACAAATGAGGCTTTGGGCGCACACCTTCAGGTTTCTTTTTTTTAAATGGTTTCAAAATTTTCTGCAGAGGATGAGGAGGTAGCTCCTGATCATTTATAAACCATTAACAACAAACAGTGTTAAGAAAGTCAGTTCAAATTAGTTAATAAAGCAGAAAAATATGCAAGTCGTTTGGGTTTTTTTTTCTGTAGAGTATCGGTGATTAAGATTTTAGGAAGGGAAACATAAGTTAAAGATCAGCTAGTATTATTTAAATAATATGTTATTATCTTGATTATAAACAGTTGAGGGAAGCTTACTTACTGGGAAATTATCAACAGCTTTGGGTTTTGATAATTGTTCAGTGAAAATTTCTGCATTATAAAGCTTGGTTCAGTTTTCTAACACACTGCAGTTCATAATCAACTAAATTTATAATACATACATTGACAGAAGTTCTCTGTTGGTTCCACAAGAGATAGAAGAGAGCTGATGTTGCCAAAATGGCAGAAATACTTCTAACAGTGACACTAAGACATCTCCAAAGTCTTTTTTTTTTTTTTTTTTCCCCAACACCACTAAAAAACAGGTTACCGAGGCTAGGCAGGTAGAATGGGAAGATGTTTCCCTCCAACTGACTTTCTCCTGAGGGCATCAGGAATCATTTCAGTCTGTGTGCCTCAGAAGGCTGACACAAAGTCCAATTAAGCCAAGGGGAGGATTTTCATTAACATCAGCAGGCATTTGCTGAGGAGCCAAATCAAATGTGAGTTAAATCAGTGAATTAGAAATGGAAGATAGAGCCAGGCCCAGGCTGGACTTCAGAAAGCAACTGATAATTACTAGTTCAAAGGAATAAAGCCCAGAATTGCAGCTCCAATGTCACCCGATCTGCAATCCCTTTGTAGGCTGCTGCTCTTGGATCTACTCAGGGGCTCAGCTTTCAGTAGTGAAAACAGCCATTTGCCCATTTCACAAAACAGCTACCAGCTACGAGTGTCTCCCAAAACAGGAACTAGAGCAGGGTTTGCCACGCTTAGTTGATTTAGATTGGGGTATCCTGAGTCCCAAGAGTGGCAATTTTCATGTCACAGGCAGTACCTTATGCTCCATTTCCAGCTAAATGTCTCAAAAATACTGATTTCTTTCCTGTTTCCCAGAGGGAGCACAAGGAAGCATGCCACAGCAACATAATCCTTCATAAAATTAGGCCAACAATAATATTTTTTTTGCACAAGTTTTTTTTTTCAGTAGTTTGCTTGCACTCTCCTGCTGGGCAGAAAAAGACAGAGAATGACATGTCCCTTGTGTCCAAGTCCCCAATACCACAATAGCATAAATGCAATAAAACCAGTACTATATACAGGAAGTTTTTAAAGGGGTGTTTTATCAGCCTTCTTCCCTCTGCCTGTTTTTCCAAGAGATTCCAGAAAGAGCACAAAGAGAAAAAATTAGATGAGCTGGGGAGAAAGAGGCAGATCTCCAAGGTATCACCCAGCCCAGCCATGCGCTTGGTGACAGCTCCCGCCTTGTCAGGCTGAGGTGGTGGGTTCCCCATTGTTCCCCGGCCTGCCTGAGGCACACACCAAAATGCGTATGTCAGAGTGATGCCACACTTGAGATGTGGTGAGTTCCCACCTCCCATATTTGCATGGCACAGGCCAGACCAGGAAGCTCATCGTGAGACTGAAAGCTGAATGTGACCTCCCTATAGCATGGTAAGGTCCACCAGCCCTCCCATCCGCTAAAGGAGGTAACCAAGCTCTGGAAGTGTGGTCTCCAGAGTCAGTGAGACTTTTTTTATTGATGCTATAGAGAAGTGAGATGTAATGATGTCATCATGCATAAATGCTATAATAGATGAATCTCAAAAGGTAAAAATAGTCTGTACTGAACTAGTTGTAAGTGCTTTGCAAGAGCTGTGGAGCTTTATGCTGCTCTCAAAAATTACTACTGAGTTGTTGAAGTGGAATTATTTTCAGAAACATAGTGGTCAAACACACTAGAATAGGTGGAGGCTTGCAACAGAACTAGATGATCTCTAGAGGTCCCTTCCAACCCCTAGCATTCTATGATTCTATGATTTACATTAAAAAGTAGTTGATTTCCACAGTGGAAAAATGAAGGAAGCAAAAGGTATCCTTTAAAACCACACTTGATTAGCTGTGATAGATTTTTATGTGTGCCAATTAATACATTTTACTCTTAAGATATTCATCTCTACTAGCAACATATTTTATGGGTTTCTTAAGAACATCACGTTGTCTTTTCCTACTTAACTGCAAATAATTCAAACAAACTGCTGGAAGTTTTCCATTACAGCTTGTTAGGAAAAAATGTTATCTTTCCTAAACAGTCATTTTAGGAAAAATCATAAATATTTCAGAACCGCTTTCAGTATACAAGCAAAGTCCAACATGCTGTGAAAACACACTTCCTTAATATATGGGGAGCTTCACCTGACAAGTTCTTGTACAATAGCTTCCCCTTTTGTAGCGGGGCTCTTTGGAAAAGCTCTGTCTAAAGAGCACACTGAATGCCATCTGGCTGGAGGGCCTACCCACAGAGGCAAGTCTCATGCCTACAGAGTAGCAGAGAACTTCAATTCCAATCCAAATATTTTCCCTTTCAGGCAAGGTATTTTAACTTTTTGACTAACATAAATAAATAAAATACTATAAAAAGCAAATACTTTTGAAAAGAAATCTCACATCATCAGAATTAGAGCTGTGTAAATGATTGAATTTTTCAGTAGAGAAGTCAAATGAAAATATTAGTAGGAATAAAAATAATAATTAATTTTCAATCTTGCTAATTTTATTTGCTTATTTATTTATTGCACTGATTTCTGGAAGATCAAACTACAAAAACATCAAAATTCCCTGTTTGCTGAAAACCTGGGGTACTGACCTGCTCTATCCATGACACAACTTCTGCTGCCTTTATTTTTAATAATGTTAACAGAGTTCAGAAGAGGAGATTAAAAACTTGGATAATTTTAAATACTACTGTTGAAAACACCTTTCAGTTGAACTCTGAAATTCCTGAGATGTGACCGCTGTGGTTAATTTCAGGTCTACTGATTGGGAAAGAACTTCTTAAATCATGCCATTCATAAGAAATAATCTACTCGAAATGAGTCCAAGGCAAATATTTTTTATATACAGGCTCAAAACTAGATTTTGAAATCATGCAAGACCGTTAAGTCAAATCAGTTACTACTTCCTCACAAACTCCATTTTCAAGCATGAGTCCATTTGATAAGCCTCCCAAGATTTGGTGGCATTTCTCTCAAAACATACACTTATAATGTATGAACACAAGCACAGAATTTACAGCTTGATTCAAGATTAACTGTATAGAATAATTCAGGAACAATGAACCAATGCAAAGCCCAAAGCTAAAGGTCAGACCCCATTAAACATGACACTCCTTATACTTACAGGAGCCCCTGTTAAAATGTACAGGACACCTGAATTTTGTGCTGTCTGGTCCTCATGATGGAGCACAGGGGAATTTGTTTGTGTTTTAGAAGTTAATTAGCCTTATGAGGCAGTAACTCTAAAGCGAAGTGTTACCTGGTGTGTCAGGAATGTCCTGTTTTCTTTTGAGAGGAGCCTGCCAAGGTACTACATGACCATCATATGCCTTTCATAACTGCTCACTATTATCAGCTTCTCAGTTTCATCACTTGGATCAGCAGCAGTTTCTTAAAAGTGTTTATTTTCTTTGCTAGCCAGCAAAGGGCTGTCACAGCACATTGGATTACAGCAGCAAATAGGTCCGCTGGAGCAGCAAGACTGCTCAGCTACCCTCCCAGCCTCCCACACCCTCATGGAGGCGTAGCTGGGGGTACATGGCTGGCTCACCTAGAGAAGGGTAGGGAAGATGTGTTACAATTTTCCATGGCATGTGTAGGCTTCATCTATCCTCTCTGGCAAACCACTGCTGCCAGAGACGGTGCCCATCCTGCAGGGATTGCAAAGTCACTGCCTAAGGGCAAAACATTTGCTACCGCACTGTGCCAGGATGCAGCAGACAGCAGGTAGGTTAGTAATATTTTTCCCAGAGAAGGACGACTTCATTGCCTTGTAGCAAATATTGAAATCTTCCTCCCTCCACTTTACACTACAAAAAGGACAGGAGCAGACAAAGGGACCCTGAACTCTGTATCAGGTTGGGAAAGCCTTTCCTCTTACGGCTGCAGATGAGGACAGCTGAGGATCTGCTTGCAAGTGCCAGCAGAGACAGTTGGATTTGGTTTGGGAAAAGTAGGCTGCAAAATCTGGGTTACATCTACTGAGACC
Source organism: Podargus strigoides (assembly GCA_028020825.1). NCBI lineage: Eukaryota > Metazoa > Chordata > Aves > Caprimulgiformes > Podargidae > Podargus > Podargus strigoides. The sequence goes on along the minus strand of CM051619.1, from coordinate 93,852,894 downwards.
CGGGGCAACCTCTGCAGTGGACTGGGCTGCCTGGACCACCTGCTGCAGCTGAGGCTGCTTGCACTGGGGAGCATCTGCCCCAACAGCCTTGCTGGTGTGCTCGCCCCCTCCACCTCAGTGTCTGTGCTGTTTGCTGCTGCCAGAAGGTGCTCTTCTCTCACCACCTTTATGCTGCCCACGCCTGGGACACAGGCTGAATTAATGAGAATATAGCTCCATTCCCACTGGGGATCTTGCCTCTCATCACCAGGCAAGGCAAATGATGACTTTGCCCTTGTAGCCAATTGTTTCGCTAGACAAATTTCTAAGTGAAATCAAGACCTTATGTAGGGGCATTGCAAGTCGTTGCAAGGATCTCTAAAACTGAGAAAAATCTTGGGGCTGAGTGGCCTTGCCACCTCCCCTTCGCATAAGCAGTGAGTTTAGTGCTACACCTGAAGGGCATTCCCCAATGTCCCCATCCTTATCCTTCCCAACATGCACAGAACAAATCGTCCTGACACTGCCTGTGGCACAGAAGACTTCAGCAGGCAAAGAACAACTTTTTACATTTCCAAGAGCTCCTGCACATAGCACTTCAAAGGTCAGAAACTCTTTGTCTCATCGTTTCATACTGATGGTTGTCACCACTGTGTGCTCTCCATGTAGAATCAATTAGTAATAGCCAAAGTCTCTGGTGACTCTGCATAGATGGATTTTCTTCCTCTCCTGAAATATCGTCAAGGTTTTCTCATCAAAGGATTATGTCTATGAGAAGAAAGCAATGTAATTTAATATAAGCTAGGAGGGAAATGGAAAACTCCCCCACCTGAGGCTAAAACTGGGACTGTTGTATTTGGAAACAGTCGTATAATCTCCAAAATAATTTCTCACCTCTGCCTCAAAAAAACCCCCCGAATCCTTTCAAAACAGCCTTTCCAGAGCATACATGCATAAGAGGGAGAAAATTAGCTGAGGTCAATCCCATGCCCGCTAGCATAGGTAATTGCCTATTTCAGATAGAGTTTTGTTATTCGTCCTGTATAGAAAGATGAAAAACATTACAGACAGAAGTAAGGTTTTCAAATGCAGCTTGGACTCCTTGTAGACCCTGTTTTCAGTTGTTATAAATTAGAAGTCAGTGAGTCTGTGTAGTTTATAGCAATGAATTTCTGACCCACTAAATCTAAAACAGGAAAGAGATTTATAAGATAAATGTCCACAAATTCCCTATTACTTGGTATATTTTTTTAGAATATGCATTCTTTTGGCAGCATACCACGCTTATTACGGGTGCCCACATTTTTGTCACAAATATTTTAGTGAAGTAGCCTTTTTAAAATACGATATCATTTGTGGATGACCACGGACTCATTGGTGTGTGTCCGTTCCTTAAATTAGTCTGCCTGATGGCTGTATCCCTTTTTCTTTTCCCCCCCCTCCCCCTTTTGTGGTCACATATTTTATTTACCAAACTAGTTTGTGAGAGTTGGAGGAGAGGTATTGTCTGTGCTTTCCTTGCACAGAACGGATTCCAGGGGCATTTTAGTACTATTCAGAAGGAGAGCTTGGCAGGCCTTCCCCGTCACGGTAATTCACATAGGCTTAAGGCTACCAGTCAGACAGAAAGTGAAAAACAAATATAAGTGGAGGAATAATTTTCCTGATGTTTACACTTTCTATGCAAGCTTATTGATGAAACTTGTGGCTCTGCATTTTTTTATATGCTCTCATAGAATAAAGCATTTCAGAAAGGAAAATGGACGTGGTGGTTTTTTCTATGCGAGTGCTGTTTTCTCACGGTGCCCATGCTTTCACAGAGTGGCCATCTTTGCTTTCTTTGCACAGCAGGCAAAGAGGCTCAGCCTTAGGCAGTCTGGATTTGCAACAGTTTCAGGGTGACAAAAAGAATAACTAGAACAAAAAGCAGCTGGAAAATAATCAGCATTAAAAACCTACCCATTATCATCATAGCTCTGCTAGTATAATTCAGGAGAAATGAGGCAGAGTTAGCAAGAGGAGAACAGGTAACAGGGTGTTTTGTCCCCACCAGACAGAGCAGCAGAAGGAGCACTGCCATCCCATGTGGCACCACTGCAGCCTTGGACCTTCCCAGATGCAGTTTCAGCTGGTAAACTCCTGAATCAGGTTTAAAATGCCTTGCTGTTCTGAGATACTTTGTATCAGTGTTTTTTATACGAGGAAAAATGATTGCCTATAATTTGGTTTTCAAAGAGAGACTTCAAATTCACCAAAGACTGGGGGTATTCAGATCTGGATTTCAAATTCATCCAAAACTTGTATAAATCCTGAGCTGAGCCTCACTGAGCCTTTAAAGAGTTGTATTAATTTTTTAATTAATCAAATGGCTCCAGGTGAAAGCACCAAAATACCACCAAAGAAATTCTTTTGGTGTTATTTCTACCTTAACTATTAGAAGGAAATACCAGAAAAATCTAATCAGAAAGCACAAAAAAAAAGAAGTATTTATTCTTTTTCATTCAATTTGTTCTCTCGCTCTTTCTCACTTTCACACCAAAATAACACCAGAGAATGGAGAATGCTTTCCCAGTGTGTTCTCAGAGGAACAATAGAGTTGCCTATGGTAAAGGCAAACTTTCTTGGACAGGAGACACAATTTCCTTTGCAGCCTCTACAGAACTACAAAAAAGCTCTGCTGGATGCAGGAGCCACCAGCCTTACTGGCTTTCCACTCCAGGAGTAAGATGTATTCATTCAATCACACGTTTATGTAAAAAAAATAATAAAAACCCACAAAAATCACATAATGCAGCAGATATAAAACAGTCCTGGGGAGAAGGACAGAAACTTAAGCACAGCAGACCTAATTTAGCATCTATGGGTTTTATAGAAGTAATCAGTGCTTAGGAAATGTATGACAGAAGAGGGAATTAAGGCCTGGTCTGAGGGACCATTCTGCCTCAGGAACAGCACAGAAAGGAGGAGGTGGAAGTAAGAAAAAAAGAAACAAAAGGGGTCACAAGACTGGCTCCATTTGTGGGCAATATGTTATTCCCATCAGACTGTTTTCATACTTGAGAGGCTGGATAAGCCTTGGACAAACCTCTGAACTTTTAAATGCTTAGCTGAAGCTGGAATTCCAAACCTTTTGAAGCTGGCCCATCACAAACACTAACATACAAACAGCTTCCATAAATGTTAAATGCAAAAGACATAATTTATAAAAATGTCAGTGTGCCAAAGAATACTACTGAACCTGTCCAAAGATGTTTTTTTACATGTGCCACACACTCCAGAGTAGCTAGAGTAGCTCAAGGCTGCTTTTAATAGTGTTTCACTACAGCTATCATTGCTTCATTGGATCTCCACAGTTACCTGAGAACTGGTGTGCAAAACTCAGCTGTTTCACTTTGCACCAGATTGCATTGGCGTCTCCTTCAAACTTCAGACCCTGAGATGGTAGCCTGAACAAATCAGAATTCCCCTTAAGTCTGGCTATTAATATTTATCATTTGTATTCAGAAGCTCAGCTATGCTGTCTTTGTGACAGACACATTGTGAGAAAAAAATTTGCTTCAAATAATGTATGATTTTGCATTCCAGTTAAGCTAAGAGGGCTACAAGAGTTCAAGGTTATTTACTAGATTCATGTGTAATATTAATAAGGCTTCTCATTTTTCATGATATCAGCATATTTGTAAATTGCATCTCAGTTATTCCTTCAACCACTCAAAACCCATTTTCCACAGAAGCACCAGCGAATACAAGTTTATAGGTACACCTTCATTTAAAAGCAACAATAACTATTATTATCATTCCACAGAAAGATGCAAGACACACCTTCTGCACGCTTTTATTATGAGCACTCTCACTAGAAAAAGCCAACATAATGGTGTTTACCATTACCTGTTTGTGCATATGTCTTTAAGTTCAAGCACTTCACATGGACTTTCTGCCACCAAGGATTAGTCACATAGTTCGCACTCTCAGTTACTATACATTTCAAGAGATTCTTCAACAGACATCAGTCAGCCACTTGGAAATGCAGTTCAGGAAACAACAGTGATTTAGGCAGCAAAAGTAACGTGGTTACTAGGAGAAAGTTTGGAGAAATGCATTGGCAAGATTAGCAGAAGAGCGTTTCCTATAATTTCCTGACCACCAAATTAAAGGCTATTATAAAATGTTGTTAAAACTGACTTGTAGTCTGTTTGCAACTCTTTGTACATGTAGTTATGAAAACTGAGCTCGAAAAAAACTGGGCAGTCACAGTGACAGTGTCTTTTTCCTAGAAAAGTATGGTTGAATGAACAAGATTAATGAAATACAAATATGCTTTCCAGAACAACTGTAACTATCCCATCTGTTCCTCTGCAGTACTCAAAAAAATATTTTTATGTTCTTAAATCTTTTGACAGTATATTTGAGCAACAGTCATTTGTAACAGACATTATTAACCTTTAAAATCTTCAGCCATGTAACATTCAAATGCATTCTGTTTGTTTGAAAGCAAAGAACTACAGCTGATTTCACCTTGAAACAAGTTACTAGTGATTTTAGCTAAATAAATATAGGATGATTTCCAAGCATGTCTTTTTCTTAATACTCAAAAAAATCAGGCTCACATGCTGGAATAATGCATGACACAACACAAGTTTGGCATCTGTATCTCTGATCTTGTAACAAACAAATGTGGCTTCTCATGGGGAACCAATAAAACCTGTATGACTCGTATTTCTTTCAAGGAAATATCTATAAATTCATACCCTGGAGGTATTTAAGAGATGAGGTGCTGAGGGACATGGTTTAGTGGTCAATTGACGGTGTTAGGTTAATGGTTGGACTTGATGGTCTTAGAGGTCTTTTCCAACCAAGGCTATTCTATGATTCTATGATTTACCTGACCTGTTAGCCAGAATGCTACTCATATTGTTGTCCAACTTGATCCCCGCTTCAAGGGGACAAAGAGTAACCTGGGTGTTGCTCATACCCCCTCCTCCCAAAACTAAGCTTTACCTTTGGGCTCTTTCACCAAGTCACTGTGGATGCCAAGAAGCAGAGGAAAGTCACAAGTGCAGGGCAGTAGCAGGAATAAGTCACAAATGGAGAGGGACCCAAAGGAATGTCTTTGTTAGGGCAACCATTAAGCAAGACTCCTCTCAAGCATGTAAGTATTGCAAATGCATATGAGGCTCCAGACTTCAGTAAATGGTTGAACAAGTTTACTGACATGACTCATTCTATTGCTATGTCTAAACCAAATCAATTTTAGCTATTCAGCTTTGGTGAATGTTAAGGTCACAACAACCATATAAAATAAGAAAGGCACCTGAAAACATTAACAACATGGGAAAAATATGGAGTTTAACTGCAAATAAACAGAAGAAATTTCAAAACAAAGAGCAAGTTTATTTGTTCTTTCCCAGAAAGATTACCACCTCTCACAAAAGGAACTTGTTATTAAAGTTCCTTCACTTCCCCAGCAATGGTATCATGGTTCTGTAACATTGTTAGTCTGGTCAAAGCCTATGTGGGCCACAGAAACCGAGGCAATGACAGTGTTTATGAGAGCTGGAAGCAGGAAGAGGGTGAGAAATATGAGGAGAGACAATATTAGCCATCTAGAGAATAACAAGCTAGGCAAGAGGGCAAAATTGCTGAAGGGTAGATAGAGCTAGTAGTGCAGAAAGACAGTCAATTTCTTTTTAATAAAAGGGAAAAGAAAATTGCACATGCTCAAAGAAAAGTCCTGTAAAGTACCTGACAGCCAACTCTGACTGAAGGGGAATTAGAGATTAATTCGGAACAACTTAGATCCAACAAAAATCTTATTCCATTAACTAATTTTGTTTAGCAAATTCAGTTCAAAGTGCTTTTGCTGATAAGGAATGTTAGGGCCCAATCACACAGGATCTTGTAGGACTAGAATTTCACCTTGTGGGCTCTGCTGCTGAGGTTTTAGCTGGCTGAAGCCATAGCAGCTGAAACTGCTGAAGTACATCTATGCCTACACTTTATATTTTCTCCTTTTCTTAGTTTTAAGTCATTGCTGGAGTTCCACACAGGAGGTCACAATCTGGGCATCAAATACGGTATTTTCCATCCACCAGATAGAACCTAACAAACATTGCCTTAAATAAATTTCTGCCCATGCCAAATTCAAAATTAAGTTCCCAAGCCAAGTTAGGGTTGGCGGGATGGGGCCAAGGGGCCCACAACTCTGCTGTTGAGCTAATGGAGCAGCCTCAAGCTGCCAATCTAACAAGGGAGACTTTTTTATTTAACATATACATTACACAACATGTGCAATATTTTCCACATTCAATGAGAAGACTTTATTTATAAGCTGCCCGTGTTGAAATGGTCTCTTATTACAAGGAAGCAGCAAGCCAGGTTGAGACTGGAAACGAATTCTCATTTTCTCCTTCACTGCAACATTCAGTGACATGTGGCTCATTCCTTCTATATTTTGTGGATGGTTTTGGCCGTTTACAGGACATACAGGCACTAGAATAATGACATACATTCCCAAATCTCTTCATCTTGTTCAGCCTTCATTACCTATTGGAAGAGTCAGTGAGATACTGAGTTTAAGGTATTGTATCTACCTCCAGGAAGAGTACCTATGGTGAAGACACACAGTTTCATTTTCAGCAAGAAAAGTGTCTTTTCTCATCAACAGTTTCAAATAGTTTGAAATTTTGCAGAGAGGTTTCATATATAATTTTGGATCTTTTCTATTAATGCAAAATTGAGTTAGATACTTCAGAGTTTGAAAGAATGGGCCAAAGTTTCACATCTATGCTGACTGCAATATGAATTGATACTCACCCGAAGGAAAAAAAAAGATGTCTGTAGTTTTGTCCTCATTCATGGGCCCAGAATGCTTTTTCTGAAAATTCCCACTTCCAGATTCCAGTCAAATTTCTTATCACATAGGATGCTATTCAATACTGAAAAGAAAAGTCAGAGCATGTACTAAATTCTAGTTATTCTATGTAATAATAATTTATTATGCAAGCCTTTGGGATATTCTGCAAGTGCACATATAATGAAAATGATCATTCCATTCCTACATCCTTGGTCTCATGTCAAGTACTTTTGCTATACCTAAGACATCCAAAAGATGATCTTGGGTAACAAACCCCAGAGAAATATTCTGAATTGTTAATCCTGGTCCCACAGAGGGACCATCTACCATCTTTGAGTTAAATATATGTGTTTTACTGGGGAATATGTTCCCAACAACTTTATCTTCTCAATGTTTCTTATTGTTTGGCTTAGATTACTCCCTGCTTGGAGAGTACGCATAGAATCACTGGTGGCTGTAAAACCCATTTTGGATATCTGACTTTACTCATGTACACTATAAGGAATTCCTGGTGTGATTACATAAACCAATGCATTGTCCTGTGGAGATAACAGAGATATCTCTGAACAAGCCAGTTGTGCTACAAACAACATGACTAATTCAGGCTGTTAGCCCTAGCTTGAGCTCCAGTGCAACCTTTTCCAGTCCACAGGAGACCAGATTCCACTCTGCTAGTTGTGACAAATGTTTGTTTGACAGAAGATGTGCATTAACCTAGACAACCAGTACACAATTATTCAAATATCCTATAAATTAGCACTTCGGTTAACTGCTTGCTCTCTCTGATCTGGGAAGAGGGACCAATTAGGAAAGAGGATTAATTAGTAACCAAGGACACTTTTGAAATAGGCTTACAGCAGAAAGACAGTCACTGTCTACACCAATAAAAAAAAAATAATCACATTGTAGGCACTTAAAGTTAGAAAGGTGTCAGGGGACTTTTAAAATGAAAGGCTGTGAAAAGACCACAAAGATTGGAATGACTCACCCTCTCCTGGGAAAGTTGTGAAAACTCTCTATCCTTTGAAAAAAACACATTAGGTCAGAAATGAATAAAATTCTGATAGAAAACAATAACATCTCAATACCAGTCACACTTGTGTAGTGCACACCGAAACAGACAAGAAGACCACAAGTAAATACTTATTTCCATACAAATGCTAGAAGTCTAACAGCATGCAAGGATTGACCTAGAATGTTTGGGTCTTGACAGCAAGGGTTTTAGACCCTCTTGGTACTTGGTAAGAGACAACCATATCAACCTGTCAGTGATGACATGCTGATTGAGAAGAGAGCCACTGGAGGGATAGAAAGCATACAGAAGTGCGATAATTTGATGGTGTCATATAGATGGACAATTGCTATTTCCTGCAATAGCTACATTCTTGAAGCAACTGATCAGATAACTTCCAAAGAAAGAAACTGTTGATTGATTAATTTCGGAATCCAGTAGAGGTTCTGATTCAAAATGTTACTTTTGATAATTCGGACTATTAATCGACTTCCCTGGAGAACTTAAAAAGCCAAACCCAAAAACCTCACCCAGGAATAATTAATTGGCAGGTTAGACAAAAAGAAGTAAAAAGAATCAACAAAAGTTACTCACAAGTAATACAGAGTTGTTCACAGACAACATTGTAAAAATATATGGCTGGCTGGAGATTTTGATGGAAGTGAAATAAAAGATGGTAGAGCTAAGCACCAGAGTAAAGAGGAATATTAGAAGCAAGGAGATATGCTTCAAAATGTGGAGATCATATACAATGAAGAAAACCAGAAATTGGTATAAATTAAAGCACATCAAAAGAAAACCTGAGTAAGAAAGGACAAAAGTGACTTTGAGAGAGAACTTTCTAAAGGAGTAAAAACTAACAATAAAAATCTTTCTCAAAAACTTCACAAGCAGAAGGCCTGCCAGAGAGCTTTTAGGGCTGATAGATGATCACAGCCTAATAGGAGCACTTGCAGAAGATACAGTTATATCAAAAGAGCTACTTCTCTCCGACTCATTACTGAGAAACTTACAGAGGATCCTTTCTTTTCAGGGGAATGAGCTGGAAAAATTGTCTCAAATTGAAAAGTCAGAAGAAAAGGTCTTAGAACAAATCACTAAAACAGTAACAAATTGGCCGGAGGAGGTGACATTCGCTCAGGAGTCCTAAAGAAACTCAGTTATGACATTCTTAAACTACTAGGTGGTAAAACTTACTGCTTGAATGTCTGTCAGTAACACAGCGAGGGAAGATGGCAAACATGACACTACTTTTTAGAGCAGGCAGATGAGCAGCTTGGGAAAGTGCGGACCAGGAAGTCTGACTTGTTTATTGGGCAACTTGGTAGGAACCAATTTGGGATGCTGGCAAACAGTATCTATTATTAAACTGGGAGGTCAATCTAGGCCCCTTTGGCAGAGGGAAGCAATGCAGCACAGATCTGTTTAGATTATTTGAAAGAATAAATGACCTGGAACCTGTGTTATCTGACTTATCTCTAACACTGATTTGTAAAAGGAAGTAAATAATGAAGTTGTAAAGGTTGGTGATGGTAAAAACTGCCTGATTGCAAGATTGAGAAGAATTGCAAAAGAACTGGGTAATAAAATGACAGCTAACATTCAAAATTAATATGTGCAAACAAACCCATGCAGAGGGAAAAATATCTGCATTTATGGGCTGCTAAGTACTCACCACAACACAAGAAAGAGATTCTGGAGCTTTTGTGTATATGTTCATCAGATGTTGGTGCTCAGTAAAGGGAAAAGTAGCAAATGGAATTTTAGGAATTATTAGGAACAGAGAACAAAGCAGCAACACAACATTATGCCATGATTCAATCCCTTAGCCCTTCTGTGCTGCACACACCTTTAGATCCTAAAAATCACGTGGCAGAGCAGAAAAAGGACAGAGAAAAGTAAGAAGGATGGAATGACTTCCAGGAGAGAACAGAGGCAATGGATTGTGATTCTTCAGCTTGGAAAAGAAATGACTGATGGAAGATATGCTAGAATCTTAGAATCTTGACTGGAATAGAAAGGTTAATATGGGCCAATTATTTGTTATTTCTCCTGACACAAGACCTGGGGGATGCCAAAGCAAACTCTCAGGCAGCAGCTGTAAAGCAAATAAAAGGAAGCATTTTTTCCCCACAGGATTTATAGTAAATTAATTGCCTTCCAATGTTGTGGAAGGAAAAAAAACCCAACTATAAATATGTTTTAAAAAAATTGACAAATTAATAAGGGAAAATAAATGTTCACCAAGTGTTATTAAACTTATGGATATAGACTTTAGCTCAGGAAGTCCTTGGGAGTACACTAAAGATTGCTGGTGTGTAGAAATTTGTAATAGAAATGCTAACACTGGATAAATGGAAAATGAAGAGGTACATCGGGGTGTGGAAACATCAGGAAGAAGAGCAGAAAAAGGTACATAAGAATTGCAGGCACTGGCGGCACCTAGATTAGCAGATGCTCAAGTTCCCAGCACATCTACATGCAGCTTCCTGGGATACCCAGAATGATAAACCAGGGAAAATCTGAGAACAAGGGACAGTCTCCATCCAGACTAGACAAAGGCTCACATCACTGAGAGGTAATGGCAGAGAGATAAAGGGCTGGAGCTTTAAGACACTAGGTAAAGCAGACAGTGGATAAATACTCAGAAAGGTGAGATAGGATGGAGAGACAGAAGATCACAATCATGGTCAGCTCCTGAAGGGTACAACAGGACATCCAAAGCCAACACATAGTTGCTAGCCTAAGGATAACAGGAGATGTGATAAGAATTCTATATCCAGATTTCCTTGTCCTCCTTCACCTCAAGGAACTCTGGTCAGACACAGGTCTTGGTACCTGCATGCTAGCAAGTGTATTTGGACACATGCAAAGTGGTGCTTCTGAGTATGTGAGTATGAGATTGAGATTGCGAGTGAGTGTAGTCGGCTTTGTTTTAAAATAGATTTGCACAATCACAGCATTGTTGAGGTGGGAAGGCACCTTGGGAAATCACCTACTCCAGTCCCCTGCTCAAAACAGGGTCAGCTAGAGCAGGTTGCTCAGGGCTATGGCCAGTTGGGTTTTGAATGTCTCCAAGGTTGAAGACTCCACAACCTCTTTGTGTGACTTGTTCTAGTGTTCAATCACCATCACAGTAAAAGAGTGTTTACTAATGTTTAAGTGGAATTTCCTGCTTTCAACTGGTGCCCATTGCTTCTTGTCCTTTCCGGGCACTATTGAGAAGAGTCTTGCTCCACCTTCTCTACTGACCCTCCCACACACTGATAAGACCTCTTGAACCTTCTCCAGGCTGAACAGTCCCATCTCCCTCAGCTTCTCCTCATATGTCAGGTGCCCCAGTCATTTTTGTGGCACTAATCATCTTTCCTCTGACAAGGTTTTAGATTAAGCTTTGCTGTATTGTTCCTACAACAGCGCTACAGGATATACCAGAGGTGAATTACCTCTGGATTTGCCTTATTCGGAATATTAGGCTTTGGCTAGATCCAGTACAGCTGGATAGTCCCGTTTGTTTAGCTTCCTACTGCCATGTAGACAGTCCCTCTCCCAGTCAAATGGGCATGTCAAGCACAACAGACTCGGTGTATCAGAGCTTCCCACACCCCTAAGGGCACATACAGTTGAATACAGTACCAAGACAATTACAAAGAAAAGGTTTACAGACCTTTTTCTGAAATGGTTCTGAAATGTCGGTGCTGCCTCCCAAGATACAATGGTACATTCCAACAGTGGAAGCCGTGGGAGCTCAGCTAACAAAAGCAGAAAGGTCTAGTTGTGTTATATTTATTGCAGCCCACACAAGAGCAGCAAGTAAAAGACCCAGCAAAGTAATAGAGAACTATAATTGAACTTCAAGTGACACAGCTGGGTAATTGGTTCCCTGCTTTTATGCATACCTCTCTTTATACATCCTTCATTTGGATACCAAAGGTTTCTCAAAATGGTTTACATTTTTATAAGGAGCCATTCAGCTAAGAATATAGAATAAATTATTTGAAACATCATAAAATGAGCTTTTTTACACTTGGACAATAAGGGGTTTTAAATTCACACTGCACTTAAAGTATGAGTTATTTACACTGGGAAAATATTTTCAAACTTCAGACAAAAAAGTGAGATTCATTATATATCGTGCAAAAGCTACCAACTCATATACATGACATCAAGTCATATATTACAGATGTGAAGCCTTTCACATTTTACTGAATGTCATAAGGTTTGCAGTTCCCACATTGTGTTTCAGTATTTCTGCCAAAATTGCCAACAAAGAACGTGTCTCTAACTTCTCTGACCCTATTGTGTCAAAAACATCTCTCATGCACCCCATACTGTATCTTTCAGACCTACTCAGTGTTCGTTTCTGAAATTTCAGAAATGCTCAATAGGAAAACCTCAGAACATACAATACAGCTTCCTTACATCTGGAACCATACATCAAAAAACATGCCTATGAACAAATGTTCTGCATTTTTTTTCTTATGAAATTAATGAAAGGACTACTAATATTTCCACCAAAATAAGTGGATTTTGTAAACGGCTAAAAAAGAAGCAATTGAGCTGATTAAATTTAAGTTACTTTTGTCATTTAACTCTTTGACAGTCCTTAAATATATACCAAGAAGGAAATGCAGAGTTTATTAATTCTGGTAGCAAAATTGCAACTTCATATTGAGTAGTGTATCATTCACTGCATAAAATTATTTTCTATTTTGATCCACATTTATAGTTTCTCTTACACATTTTTCTCCTTATTTAGTACACATGATTAAAAATATATGGTCATTCCAAAGTAAGCACATAAAAGTTCATTAATTCTTAACCTGTATCTTAGCTCAACAAAATCAAATATTGAACAAATGCCTCCCTCACCAGTTAATTAGTACTGTGTATTCCTATTCCTATTTTCTTTTACCAACCTTGTGGCTGCTTGAGGAAAAAGACTACTGATTATGATCCAGAAAAGACACTGGATTTTCTTTAGGCAGAGTCTTCCACTCTGATGGATCCTCCATAGGTGACTTCTTCTCAGTTCTTCTGTCTTCTTTTGTGTTTGTATCAACACAGATAGTCTTTTGAGAATGTATATGCTTCCCTCCAACTCACAGTATAGCTGTGAAAAAGGCATAGCAATGAGAGATATTAGCTGAAGTTTATACAGTGTTTTGAAGGTGAACACATCAATTATTATGGTCACCATATAGTTAAGCAATGAATTTGTATACCCTAGAGATTTTTCAAATACAATGTTAATCATGATACTACTGTTTGAGTTTTGTTTTGTTTTGTTTTGTTTTTTTGTGAAAATACCACTTGTGTAATTTTAAAAAAATCAAATTTGTGTTCTCATTGAATCACTTTTCTCCCATCAGAAAGGATTTAGAGAGTGGGGTTTTTTTTGTTTTGTTTTACTCGAGCTTGAACTTCAAACACCTACTTCATTCACTTAAAGTTCTTATGTTCAGGTTCAGACGGGTTCCTCAGTTGTCAATTCACTTGCAAACTATTTTTCTAAAGACCTCAGTTTTGACTTGAATTTTATCAACCTGGGCTATAGCCAGCCATAATAATCTATAAACAACAAAAAGTCCCATTCCCTTCTTGCAAGCCTTTACAACATCCAAATGATCTGCCTGAAAGACTATTTAACCAGCATCAAAGCTTTGGTCAGCTTATGGGAAAAAGCTAGTAAACCCCACCAATTTGCATGTCAGAAAAAGAAATAATGATAAATTCAGAAAAAAACTATTCATAAACTTATGATTAACGAGACTGGACGAGACAGGGAGGAGGTAAAGAAAAACTTCTCACCACTTCCAAGTCTAAGACAGTGTCTCAATAAACTTGTGTGCTGAAACATGCTGGAAGATCTGAGGGTATTCAAGGTCTCTTGGTGGAGATGGAATCAGTACTACGGCAGAACCTGGGTATCTTGGCATAATCCAGTATCCAAAGTGTTGTTGGTACTGACACACAGGTTCTTCCAAAGTTAATTGAGCCACAGGGAGCACCAACAGGCAGAGAAATAGACCCATGGATAAATCAAAAAAAAAAAGAGGATTTTTTTTTGAAGCACGCATTGCCTGCAAAAGTAAACATGTTGGAAACAATTATCTTTTCTTCTTGAGAACAACCTTTCACTGACAAAGGATGAAGAATAAGAAGAATAACAGAAGAATAAGGGATCTGACACAGAAGTTGGCACTTCTGTTTGCATCTCCCTAAGCAGACATATTGAAATGCAAGCATGTCAACACTTCGGAAACTTTAACAAGTGACAGGTAGCAAATGGCAAGGACACTGCTTTACTCTAGCCAAAGACTGACAATCCTGAGGGCAAAGCTCAGGAGTGCCACAAATTACTTGCTCGGGTGTGCGAAGACTGTCAATCAGATGAAGCCCACATAATCTGTGTGCACAAAACACTCTTGTCCAGAACATCAACCCACCATGTCAGACTTATCGCTTTGCCTCTGTGGTACAGTACACTGTTGTGGAGATAGCTCTGGTTAGACCTAGAGATGATGCGACATGGGGTCACATCCCATCAGCACTACCCATTGTATTTTACCCTGTTACAAAAAGAATATGTACACAAACACTGAATTTCTGCACTGTCAGAATAATATTATACACTTTGACTTGTTACAGCTCAGAAGCAACCCCTTGGATGGTTCTGCACACAGTTGGTGGATATCAAGCAGTGAGGCCATTTAATCACTGACAGTGAACCAAATTCACTCAATTTTTCAAATGCAACATATTTATACAACCTGTGTTTTAATTCCTGTTTACATAATAGCAGCAGCACTTAAACCCATTAACAGAAAGAACTCAAACAAAGCACAAGGACAAATTTCCTACGAAGTTTTGCGTTTCCTTTATGGGGTCACAGGTGCACAGTAATACCAAGAGTGAAATTTGTTCTTGAGTTTGTTTCCATGATAAACATTTAGGCATCCAGGTTTTATACTCTTGACTGGATCCTAGACACTCCCATGAACATATTTTTGCAGTTGTTCATCAAAACTATTGAAGACAACATTTTGATAACCCATGGAAGACATCAGCTAAATGAACTTAAATTCTTTGAGAAAGATTTTGGCTTCTGCACAAAGAATCCATTAACTCTTCAGTAATGAATGAACTTCCTGTGCTGGATGGCTTTAACCAGCACACAAATTAGCTTACTCTCTTTACGAATGTCCTTCACACTACCAAAGCTGAACCAACCATTCCTTAGCATTTAAGTTGTCTGTGATTCTTCCATTATTTTAATGAGTTTTGTCCAAGACCTATCATAAGCATACAATTACAGTGAATGTACCAGTACTCAAGCTTTTGTAAGTTAGATTATAAAATAATTATTAGCAATAAGCCTACAACAAAGACTGAAGGAAACAGACAATTCTGAATGTAAATAATACATATTATTGCATAACTTTGCAAATCTAACACAGAAGTCAAGACTGGTTTGCCTTCCATTAGAAGGTTCTCTGGCCGTGTGCTGAGGTCTGGTATTACAACAGGATAATTAAAATGAAAAGAAGAACAAATTCTGCCCAGGATGAAAAAAAAAATGACATAACTACACAAAGATGATACTCTTTATCTCACAGACAACTCATATGGAAAACTGTGCTTCATTTGATGCATCCTGATCCAAGGGATCTTCACTTAATCAGGCCCCGTGTATTCCCCATGCAAATGAAGAATTCTTTGCATGAAGAATTCATGCAAAGAAAAGCAAAGTTCCTCTGTGTCAGTGAGAAAACTTCTTTACAGTTCTATAGTCAGGAAGTTTCCTTCTGTAATGGGAGCCTTGCAGAAAACACTGCCTTTAGGGAGCTAGTGATCTTGGGCAAGCCATGCCAGACATATTAGACCTAGAAACCCTTACACGGGCAGGAGTCACTGCTGTGACAATGTATGTGGCAAAGCCAGAGGACATGCTGGACTGACCTGAACATGTACTGTTCCTAGGTATTGTTCCTGGACATATGCAGCTGGTTATGCACTGGTGGACAGAGAAAGAGATAACAGTCCTACCTGTCAAGACAGGCAATAGTGGTTTTTGTGTGTTACACTGAATAAAAGGCACCATGGTATGGGAGGGAGACGGAGCCTCTCCGCACAGGGGAATTGTGCAAAGTGGGCTGTGGCTGTCTACCCAGGGTCCGTCTGACGCAGTACAGAAGCAGGGTTCCTGGCACCCAAAGGGATGTAAGATTTACTTGCTATCTATACTTCTCTTCCTATTTCTATCTTATTATTAAAACAATTTAATTACGTTATTTGTAGCTGTGCTTTTCCTACTGAGATCCAGAAAGAAACGTGCACTCTGTCTGGTGCAGAACACCTCCAAGATGATAGGTATGGTCAGCAAAACTGCTGATGCAGCTGCAACTGTATTGTCTGAAATCATCAGGCAACTACCAGAGGTGGAATGAGTTTGTTTTCATAGTCCACTCTTTTGGTTAAAACATTGTAGAACTCTATAAACTTCCCTCTCGGAGCAGGTATGATCTAGATATATAAGGACAACAACAAAATGTAAGCCAAGAAATTCAGCTTTCCTATCAATCATTTATAATGTCTGAACAACATTTCTCATCAGCTTTTTAAAAAAATAATTATCAATATGTCAATAGATTATGTATTGTGGATGCATGTTTATGATAACTATAGACTTCAAAGAAGTGCTTCTAAGTTTTATTCCAACTCTGCCACGGGCAGCCTCAGGTAATAAGACCAAAAGTCCAACTCAGTACCCCCCTCATACCCTTCAATGTAGCTAGTAGAGATGCTTAACAGGAGAGTTTAAGAACAGGACAAGTGCACAGGGAAGCTTTGCCCTGTGTTTTACCAAATTCTGGTGGAGTTTGGTGATTTCCTGTTCTAATGTTGCATTTTTTTGATGCAATACAACCAAGTTCCTTAAACAGCCTTTGCAGAGACACACCTTGGAAAATACTTTTTCTGAAACCTGAGTCCAAATTGCTTAACCTCTTTACCTCAGCCACCTTGATGTACAGATAAAGTAAAAATGACTCTCTCTGTGAAGCATCTTTGAGATATTCCAGACCAAGTCTCCATATAAATGTTAGATTATTAGTATAATTTTTGATAGGGCTTCTGTCTTCCATTTTATTCTAAAGTCAGTAAGCACAGTACTTCTCATGTTCCACTGTGTGGTTTGCTTTGTCGGCTGAAACCTGATATCTGCTTCCCTACTAATATCATCGCACTGTCTGAATGTATTTTAAGAGCTTATAATACTTGGCAATGAGTGGTCTTGGTTTTGTTATTGTTGGGTCAGAATGCAGTGCATTTAATTTAAACGTTAGCACAAGATGGGTTTTATCTGATCAAGAAACCTTGCAATAGTAGGAAGGGGTATAGTTCCTTTAAAAAACAGGCACTGATATATTTTTAATGCCAAAGATTTTCATGTGTTTGAATGACAGCCACATACTCCCATTACGCTGACTCAAAACCAATAATGAGAACAGGAAAGCTGGACAACAATGCAAAAGCAGATATTTTTGGCAGCTGTATGTAATGCATTTGAACTTGTGAATGAAAGACAGTGACATGCCTTCAGCTCAACCCAAAAGTTCTTTCTCAGGCAAAAATCTCCTTGAAACATTTGCAGAACAGTGTGAAGAAAACAATAAAAAATGACCAATGCATTTTTACTGGAACATGCAAGTAGAAATTTAAGCCCTTCCTTGTCAATGATACTGATTAACAGAGTAGGTCCGTTGGGAGTCAGTTGCTGCGCTCAGTAGCCTCCAGTGTCTCAGCCCAGTGAAACATTTCTGACCTGATTCACCATCACCCAAACACCAACACGGCTTCCCCATCCACTGCAGGCCACCGAGCCCAGGCCAGAGTAGATGGCACTGACTGGGACTACAGACCACTTTGCGCCTGTGTAAGCACTGCTGATGTGCTTCTGGAACTGGGGCCCTGACTCTATTTTTCATTTGATTAAATTTGACATTTCTGTTCAGTAAAAGAAAGAACATACGTAGGAACTTCACTAAAAGTTTGAAACTCATGACAATTTTATTAGTAGTGACAGCAGCATCTGTGGTTTCCAGAACATACACCTCAACATAGTCACATATTTCCATGAAGTTACCATCCTGGAATTAGAATTTTTATGTTTAATGCTCACCTTTACAGTTGCACCACGTCTGACATGGTTACCTGGGCTCAGCTTGTTCATTTGAAACAAAAATTTTAAGTATGCAATTCTTTCTTTCATTTCTTCCTTCCTTCTCCTTTGGGTAGTGGCATATGTTGACTCTTCTTAGCTTTAACAGCAATGTTATATATACCAAGATTCTATCTGGACAAGAAATGAACAGAAATATTATACACAGCTAAATAAGAAAACACAGATTATTGCATGAGCCCCCGAAGGTCTACTTTGTCTGCGCAACAGTTTGTTTTACTTTTCATAAAATTTATTTTGGCTGTAGCCAGATTGATGGTGATTATATTTGAAATCCCTCCCACAAATCTGTCACATAAACACATCATTAATTTAAGATTTTTAAACTTATTTGGATAATGGATGTGTTTTCTTTTTCATTAGCAGATACTGGTCATCGCTATAACATCAGCAAACAATAAAATGCTCCTTATGTGAGCAGCTTTTAGTTGCTGGGATTTGCTATTGCTTTAAATGTATTCATGGTAGTTAGAAACCTACACAGCTTTGGGGGAAAAAAAACCCAAACGGAAAAATCCACCTCAAGTAATATCAGATGTCTTATTAGACTAGAAAGATCAACCTATGTGACCAGAGTGATGGCAAAATTTCCACGTTCTCCTTTTGCCAAACAAACAAAAAAATATAACAACAACAACAAAAACCCCACCCATAATCAGATTTTTGAAGTTTGATACAAAGTAAATCCTGAGCTTCATCAGCATTTCTGTTGGTAATACCAGCAGGTTTGTTATCTTCCAAAAAAAAAAAAAAAAAAAAGCAGAAAGAAAAAGCAATCTTGAGTTGCTGCAGCAAAGGGGGCAGGAAGTGCCCACTGCAGGGTCTGTGGTCCGCACAGCTTTTATTTCATGGAGACACACAGACAGCCTATTCCCTGGTGACAGCTCTCTGCGCTTTCCAGCCCTGCACAGGATTTCCTTCTGTCTGAAAGTGTAAGAGTTGCTCCAGTAAACACTCTGCATATGCGTTCCAGCTGCTGCACTCATTTTGCCAGTGCAGCCCAGTGACAAGAAAAGTATTATTTCCTACTAAAACCTTCTAATCACTAGACCATGCCATTTTCATCTGGCTGTTTCAGGCATCAGGAGCTTGCATGGCTTTCAGTAACTTTATCATTATTAAGAAATTAGCTTTTGTATCCCAGCACGTTAATCTTCATCTCAGGATTCTACAAGATGAACTTGTGGATGGGTTGTGCTGTGCTAAGAGCCCAGTTTCCACGAAACCTTGCATTGATTAGATAGGCTCTAGAATGTGTATTTTTGAAAATATTGATACGTATGCAAATTCATGTAAATACACACGCACACACCCCCCTACACTAGATATGTATATTCATCTTATACATTATACATATATATGTGCTTAAAAGAAATGTCCATCTGTACCATTTGCTGCAGTCCCTATTTATTTTGGCATGGTCTTGCTTTTACAGGAAGAGGGTTTTTTTTTTCATTGCGAAGCCTTGCACCACTTTGCCATTCCTTTCCAGAACAACTGCATGGAACGCGATGAGGAGAAACTTTCTCAACCTGCAGTAAAGAAAATAAGACTTAAGAACAAGCTTAAGGCATATCCTATTACTAGCATAACAATGACTTTTTTCAAAACTGGACTATCCTGTCCCTAGGGAAATTTTAGTGGATTTCTTTTTAACCCTTTCTTTGGAGAGAATTTTGTTGATTTTTTTTTTCAAGTCTAATTCTTCAAATATTGTTCAAAGAATATATTTTGTTTAGTACTGATTTTTTTTCCTTTGAAGGGAACCACTGACAACAGCCCTGCTACACCAAGTTTCCATAAATATTCTTGAAAGACAAACAAAACACAAGGTCTAGTTCTCATCAATTTTCATTTACAGCTTTACATTTTTTTATCCGTCCTCTTTAACAAAACAAAATCCCCACAATCCTCCATGCACCCAGAACAGGAACATTTTCATTGTTCAGCCCATGTGTACTCAGACTGACAGGAGAACCCTGATTGTCCAAATGGAAATTGGAGCATGGTAATTACACAGTCAAACAGGCTTCAAATAAAAGGCAAAGTTTTTTGTATACTGCACAAAATCCACCTAAGTTCAAATAAGGGCCAATTCAGCAAAATGCTGTTTTCTATACAGCATAGAGCAATTATATTTTGAGTCATTGCAAATATTTTCACCTGTCATATTTACATTTTGATTATTATTTTAATATATTAATATACACAAAGGAGGCCAAGGAAAAGCAAATTTTTTCAGATCTGTAAATATGACGAACATGTTACCAACATTTATGTTGGCACTGGATTTCTCCACTTAGTGGTATATTAGCCCAAAACTTCACATTTAAAAAATTCACACAATTATGGTTTTTTTTTCTAAATTATATCTTTCCATAAACGATTTCGTATGAAAATAACTTTGTTTTATGCCCTTCCTACAAAACCAATCAAAATATTTTACTAGGTCAATGAAGTAGCTCAGCAATTTGGCATCTACCTCCGTATCACTGTTGACTATAGTTCAATTCCCAGCTTTGCTAACTGAAACAGATGTGGAAACCACACCACTGACCTTCACACACTGTATGAAGGAACTCTCTCCTTCAGAAGAACTGCCTCCCTTGAGAGCAGAGTGCCAGGCAAAGGTATTGAGGGGAGCCAGGATTGTGGATCACCAAATAATGGGTTTTATGGTAGGACTTTCCTGCTATGAACATTGTCTGCCATCTGCATTTTTATCTGCATAGATGAGATGGTCCACTTTAAAGTTCATATGAGCTATGCTTAAAGTATATAAACCAAAATTTTTTTGAGGAAAAAAGGAAAAAATACTGAAGAAATCCTTGCAATATTTTGCTTCTTATTAAAATCATTCCTTCGGGGTGTCTTTAATGATGAAAACTTGACACAAATAGACCTTTTTGAGTGTCTGTCAGTGATGTTATAAGCACATTAATGTTCACGCCTAGTGCATTCATCAGTTTGTCTGTTCCTCTTAGTATTGTTCCTAAATTCCTTTTTGATAAGTCTCTCCAGACAGTGCATATCAAAGGGATTATTGTACTTAATGGGTGATTAAAGCCACTCGTCCTTCAGCCTCATGCCTGCGATGCCACCTTAGGCATACAATAATAACCCTGAAATGACTAGCTGTCATGTCTCATTGCTTAATTATATTGTCATGAAGGAGCCCTCCTCAGAAACCTTTTTAGAAATTCCAAAAGAAATAGACTCTGGCAGAAGTTTTCTTTTCTTCAAAGGTTTTAAAAAATATTATCATTATTATTTTATTTCTTAAAAACTTAAAGCAAACACCAACAGCCTTAAACAAGCAAATCCATAGAGCCACAAGTCTAAAAAGTCTGGACTGGAGGCTGATTTGTAATATCTCCCAGAAGATGGGAATCCTGTCCTGGCAGGAGTCCACTATGGCAAAGAGAAGCTCAGTGGCTATCACAGCCTGTAATACCTGTTGTTTAGCAGTAATTTTCAAGGGTATGAATTTCAGTTCAAGTGAAATGCCTGGACACAAAAGCCAGTGACTTTCCAAACACGTTGAGTCACAGGCTCCCAGCCTGCCCAGGCAGGGACAGTGGGGGCCTTTTGGGGACAGCCCAGAAGTTTCTCATTGACCATAGTTTTAAGTAATTTAATGGCCATCTTGTTTCACCTGGTTTGGTCCAAGGGCTCCACAACTTTTGTAACACTGGATTAGCAGCCCCAGGCATTACTTGGAAAAGTGGATGACCCACACATTTGCCTTCATGTGAGAACACTAAGAGAGAGACTTAGCAATAATTAATTTATCTCTTTAGTCACCAAATTTGGATGTGTACAAATCAGTGATAACTCTTTTTCATCCTGTTTTTCATGGGAACGGATGACATTGAAGCTATTTCTAGTAGCATTATTCACAGTTGTTACTGTTGGGAGATACAGGACAGGCACTAAAAATTACAGTTATCTAACTTGATACAGGTTTTCAATACTGCTCACAGTCCTTATTCTTTGCCAGCCAAGGGACATGATGAAAGCAGGACAGATGGGGTAGTTCCCTCCCATGCATGGAGACAGACTCAAGAATTGCTTCCTCCTTTCTGTGCTTTTTCTATACATTTTTACACACGCACACGCAGAGTCGTAGCTCACTTTAAGTAAATGTGACCAATATCACTTCCAGTTAAAAAAAATGCTACAGGCAACAGAATAAGGGAGGAAATCACTCTATAATGTATTAATCATGAAATTATAAGAGTTTGACAGCTGCTCATGATAAAACATTGAAGAGTTTAACAGAGCTGTGATTTGATAGCTTCGTATTATGACAAGCTAGTCCTGTCTGTTCCTGTTTCAGAGATTAACTCCCATCACTCTCTGTCTAGCTTTGCTCACTAAGAGCAGTTTTAGCTGCGGAAACTTTCTTTGCCCTCCTGCCATTTAGTCTGAGAGGCTGTGTCTGACTTTGTCATGACAGTATCAGGAAGACATGTAAACTGGGGACACAGCTTAGGCTAGATACGCCTTAGGAACACCGCAAAAGAACACATGCCTGCAGTTTTACTCCTCTAATCAATTTTTACTTGCACATTGGTAGCAATGCAATTAATGTGAGCCCTTGACCAAGTATTCCTGTGTATTGTGAGCTGGAAACCACAAGCATTTCATACTATCACGGTGCAATGTGAGTAGCTTTTACATGCTGCTACATGCACCTCCCTGTGTGATGTCAAATCAGCTACAGTTATAGCAACTATTAAGCTGCTAATGCAAAGTACAGAACAGATACATAAGCAAACAATATTGTGCTAAAAAGACCCATCAGAGTTTCACATATTTTCTTGCAGTCCAGCATTTTGAAGTGTATAGCTAACTGCCAGAATGACTGAAATTTTCATCTGTAAAAAAATCACCCTGTTCTTTGTAATTTCCATATGTGGAGTCAATCCAGTCCATTACAATTCAATTCACTGACTCCAACAGTAAAAAAAACAGCCATTAGCTAGCAATCTATAAAGATTTCCTTTCTTCACATGATTCAGAGCCTTTAATCTTTTAGCAAGCACAAGTGGCTGCTGAAGCGCATTTGTTCAGGACTCAGTTTAAAATGTGAATTAGTGGAGCTGTAATACTGCAGTAAATGAAGATCTTTAACATTACTCCTAAACATTACAGCTAGTCTATATTACCTTACTGCCTTTGAAAACACAGCTACAGAGATTTACATGAGACAGGTGTCCAGTTAGGTGTCCTTATTAGAAAAAGAATCAAAAGAAAATTTAGCTGTAACTGCAATTTTGCTGTATGACAACTACAGTAATTAGAAAACCTATAACAGCACAGAGCAGCAACAGTTAATAGAGTTATTTAAAAAGAGCAAAAAACCCCCACATTACCTCAAGAGGGAATATAGTTCTCTTTTTAGAAAAATGACTTTTAAATAACATCCTAAAAGGGTAACAGGCCATTAGTCATTTTCAGTAATGACAACAGGTAATTTATTGTCATGCACATGCCAAACAGTTAACAAAGCTCTAGGTGTGTTAGCAGCAGGAATTCTCAAAATAGATGTGCAAGGAACAGTCACACTAGCCTAAAAATTAGGTCAGATTTTCTATACTTTGTTTTGCATTCTTCACTAGAACTGTAAAACCTGTCTGCTACATAGACCTGCAAAATTGTATGTTAGACATACTATTGAATTGTTCCCTGATAGGAATACAGAAACACACAGAGGAAAATATCTACAGAACCAGGTTACGCTCTTAAAAGCTACTAATCATTTTGAGCATTCAATTGGCTCTGCATTAACATAGTCAGATTACTGGAATTTGAAAACAAGATTAAAATGTCTCAGATAATTCCCACAAAGGCAGGACCCCATAAAAGTGAGATTCAGAAAACATATCTGTTAGTTCATGTGAAAATATGTTGTAAATCCATAAACAGGTACATAAGTGGTCATATCCATGTAGTGATCAATCCTCAGCAGGTTCCAGCACCACTACAGATTCTGCATCTGAGCATTTGTACAGCCAAAATGTCTGCAGCTTTCCTGGTCACTGTGAAAGAAGTATCCCTTAAGTAGATTATTACACAGAAAACCTATAACGTGGTCATATTTGGATTTAAAAAACAACTATTAAATGAGGCTCCATTTCCCGCAGTACTGTACTGCCTTTTAAGTCAGACTAGTGCATAAAGTACCTGAAAAAACATCCATCTGAAGAATAATTCCTTGAGTTTTCATTATTATCAGGAACACCATCAGTGGAACAAATCTGGATGATATTTGGTGGAAGTCTCTTGCCAGGATTCCCCCAAACCTTCACTCACCCTGTGAACGCCACCTGGGATGCGTAAGAAGCTGAGACTTGCTGCCTTCATAACTTCACCGGCTTTGGTGACATGTTATGAATAAGAGAAATATTAGGAATGATTTTAAGCATTCCTTCTCTGACGCTCCAAATCCCTTGTTTACTTTATTGCCTGAGAGCTGTCAGATTGCCCCCTGAGTTGACAAGTCTTGAAGTTGAGTGAAGCTGTCAAACAATGATTTGCAGTAGGCAGCCATCTCTGAAGGGTTTCAGTACACAGGAATTCGAAGAGAAACAGCGATAACCTTTCAAACTCCCCTAGCTTTCTGCTGTTTGACATGCACTGAGTTTGAAGCAGTGCCATTTAACACAAAGACATCAAACTCAAAGTAATTACTCAGCTGCATGAGAAGAGGTAGGAAAATACTTTGCTTTTTTTAAACAAGATTCCAGGTGGTGCTGATCTTGAACCTCAGAAAGATTTATCAAAAATTATCAGCCTGGAAAAATACAGCTATAAGGAAGCTTCTATTGCAAAAACAGTATGGCTATAGAAATCAGTCCAAATTATTAAATTCAAATCCAAGTATGAACTAATCCAAAAGTTTGAATTTGTTTGGGTCTGGAATTTTGATGAGGTTTAAGTTTGCTCTCTCTTTCTATAAACCTAGAGAACAGCTAGATGGTTTTGACAATTGTTATTTACTCGCAGAGGAAGTTTACAACTAGATTTGGAAGTTTTCCATAATTTGTCAACCAGCAAGGGTCCTTTGGGGTCCTCTCTGGAGACTGAAAGGACTATTTCAGTATTGGACTCTGTTTTTTAAACAGCAACTTTAAGTGGAGCCTGAAGTTCAACTAGTATTTCAGAAAATTGCTTACACTTTTCAATAATAAATCCATCACTAAACTTCTTGGCCTCGTGGCCTGCATCTCTTAACACCTTGTGCCATTTGTAGGTGTTCTGAAAGGCTACACAAGGATGCTGTTGGCTGATGGGGCTGTGCTAGCCTGATTTAAGGAAGAATAGAAACCTTTTTTCAGTCGGTTGATCAACTTTATACACGGTGCTGAATGCATACAAAAAGGAACAAAAAAATATTTAGTGGTGAATTATATAACTTTAGTTTAGAGCCTAAGAAAGCAAAATATTCTTGCTTAAATATATTTAGGTTTACGTAATATCATGTGTGTATAAATTAGTGTATGGCATGAATAGATAGGACTTTCTAATACTTTGGAAAGATGGAGGTGTCTTCTAGATTTTTGTAGACTGCTGTATCTTTGCTTGTTAACATTTAATAAAATATATACATGATTTATGGTGTCTACAGAAATTTCACAAAAACAACTTCATAGGTAATTCCTCTTTTATTAAATTAATTAAATCATCAAACTTTTTCCTGACTTCCTCCCTCAGGCTGTGAGAAAGAGCAGAATTCCCTGTTTCATTATTCTCTTTAAAATCAGTCCAATAGAAGGAAATGAAGTTTTCAAAGGGATTGCAGAGAGGCTACAGAGCTGAGATTCATGGGGCCTGGTTGTTCTCCAGCACTGATATCCTCTGTGGCCTTTGGTGAGACACTGAGCTAGTTTCCAGCTCAGTTTCCCTGTAGGGTAAAATGGGATTTATACAGCATTAGATGCATCAGCTATGTAAGTCTTCTTCTTTTATTTCCTACAATACTTACATGAGTCTCACTCACTCTAAAATAGAATGATTCTGGCATCGCTTGGTACTAAACAAACGCCAGTGCTAAACCCTAACCCTTTACAGGAGGAAACCTATGAAATCACTTCTCTGGTTAAACCTGGTCCAAACAGCATGCACTGTGAGAGAGCTGAGCACCATCCTTAGTTGGAGGAAAAGATGCAAGGAAAAGTGACAAATACTAGATATCAGTCAGGTCAGCTACCAAGCGACTGCAAACTGCTCCAGGATTACACCAACACAGGAATGCAGAGCACACACTACTCCCCTGGCACCGTAAAAAAAGCAAAACAATTAGCAAAAGGCAGTCAAACAAAGTGAAGCACCTGCAGCATGAATTTCTGGGCTTTGGCATGAGAATTAGATCATGTGGCTTATAGGACAGTAATTAGGAAGGGAATTTCTAGGCTCATAATTAAAGAGTTAAGGGCTTACCAAGCCTTGAGTTGCAGAAGTATTACGTGCCATAAAAAGTGTCAAGAAAAGTTCAGGATAGATGTGAAGAAATCCTGCCAAAATTCATGTCTGAACATATTTAATAACAAAATATGTGTACAAGACAAGCATGTCTGACAGTTCAGTTTTCTAGACACTACATGATGTTTTGAGGAAACATTAGATGCTGATAGATCTGCTTTTTAAATGTAATGGTGCAGACTGAAAGGAAAAATGTGATAAACATTGTATAACCAAAACAGCACATTAGTATAGTTTCTTCCTCATAAACCTTGGCAGCAAATTTTTTTTTTCCCCATCTTCCTGCCGTCCCCGCCCCCCCCCCCCCCCAGTAACTGACAAAAAGCTATTTTGAGCCTGTTGCAAGGAGTCCTGTTCGCTTGGTAAAAATTAATAATATTAATTTCAGTTCTGGATACTTTCCTGCCTTCTCCTCCAGCTTCTTATTTGCTACTTGTTGAAACAAGTGATGTACTTTCAGTCCACCAGGTAATAGCTCGGTATCTTAAAATATCACATTTTTAATGTGCTTCATCCCAAATGGTTAGCGATGATG
Organism: Podargus strigoides; assembly: GCA_028020825.1. Taxonomy (NCBI): domain Eukaryota; kingdom Metazoa; phylum Chordata; class Aves; order Caprimulgiformes; family Podargidae; genus Podargus; species Podargus strigoides. Next base: position 93,825,785 of record CM051619.1, on the reverse strand, counting down.
ATAAGCAGAGGGGACCCACTCCTGCCAAGGCTTTGTATCCACTCAGGAACCCCATGAGAGGTGAATATCTGGGTGTGAGCACTGGAATCATCCAGTTTTGTGGTGGCTGGAGGGAAGTTCAGGGTCTAGCAAAGTGAGACAGACAGGCACCATGCTGGCAGACAGGATGCCACGCTCTGCTTTGCATCTCCCCAGGGGTGTCTTGCAATAACAGATTTTCCTTCTCCTTGCTGTAGGATTTAATGTTGTAAGTCCCAATTCTGTGAGGCTTTAGGCACATGCTGAACTTTTTCTTCCTGTCTGCAGACCCAGGGAAGTCAGCAGGACTGCTCAAGGTATGTACATGCTCATTCTCACAGGGTCAGGGCCCAATACAAACGAGCCTGTGCCATTTAGCCTTGGTGCTGGTAGTGCTCCGATATGCAAGCTGAGAGCCTAGTACTATAGAGCACATACCATATACAGAATACAGCTTTGCATTCCCAACTGCAGCAACTGATCTGAAGTCAGTAAGACTATACATATGATTTAGGAATGGTGAATGATGCCTTGGGAAAAGGTTAACGTCAAGAGCACTCTAACGAGTCTAACAGGATGGAGTTGCAAGCATATTTTCTCAAGAAAAGCAATTAAAAATGACATGATGTTAGAATAAGTCAGTCCAGAAAGAATAACAGAACATTCACCTGCAAGTAATCTCAGGAGACTGGTCAGTGCTTGGAAGAAAAAAAAGCTGCCTCACAAATTGCCCAGTGTTTAACTTGAAGTCCATTTGTTAATTTTGTAAACATCACCGCTTCCACTTTGCACTGACATGCTATTGACAGGGGGACTCTAATCCCACCGGGAAGGAAGTATCAGGTTTCAGGCAGCTTCAGGACGCTTCCCAAGTCTATCTTCACCTGAAGGGCTTTGACAAAAGTTACTGACAGAAAAGAATACGGTGTGACACAGGCTCCATGTGAATGAAAGCTGCCTAACATTTTCAGGTCAGTGTTTGGGAGCAGGGTACAGTCGGTGTTCGTGGCTGGCTCAGGTGAGGTGGCACCCTATTTTACCAGCCTCCACCTCCAGCAGTTTCTTTTGCACTGTGCCACCCAAGCTGCAGCCCCAGCTGACGGCAGATTCTGCTTCCTGGTCAGTGCTTGCCCTGATGTGGATTCAGGCAGATGGGCTGGGAGATCTCTGCATGGGACTGGGGCTGGCATCTTCAACCCAGCCATCCTGCAGGTTGCCGAGTCCCACTGCCAGCCATCCCCATTGGTTTCTCAGTACGATTTCACCCTACAGCACTGTAGGTTACAACATCACATATTCCTTGTTTTAAGCTAAATGGTTTCAAACAGAAGGCCTAGTGCCATGACTTTTAAACAGCTTTCCTGCTGGAGGATTAGATATGGATTGCTCAGGACCTGAGAAAAGAAATTCCACATATTTGATGCTGGAAACCATAGGCCTATATCTCTTTAATAATGCAGACAGGAAGGCATCTTAGGCAACTGGTACTGAATATATACCAAGTAAAGAAGAAACTGACTTCTAGCCTGGGCACTGGGAATCCTCATCAAGTCCTTTCAGATTACACATAGAAACAATTGCACACTGTTAGATTAAATACAGGCTGTTGCTAGATTTGGGCTACTAACTACATATGTTAACTTTGAAGGTTAAAATAAGTATTTTGCTTTAAAAGAGTGTAGAGAGTAATTTGACACATGATCTGAAACCCATCAGCCCTTCAGTGTTTAGCAGGTGAGCATCACAAACCATGATGTAACTTCTGGAGGTGTCCTATCACTGTGAACAGGGCCATCCTTAACCAAGGTGCCCCAGGCACTGTGCAGTTTGCTGTGGGTGGACAGGGTCACCCAGGGAGCATGGGCAGGTCTGGGACATGGCCAGAGCCATACTGCAGCCAATGGGGCTCCTGCAGTCCCAGGTCATGGTCTTCAACCATTCTCAGTCAAGACAAGGCACTGACACGTTGGCTGCTCAAGGCAAACCTTGTGTCACAGCCACCCTCTGCATTTGTCACCTCTGCACACAGCAAGTAGGATACACTCTTTGAGTGTTGCTATCACTGCAGGCTTCTCTATGGGTTCATCTCAAGAAGGCGAGACTGGTCACTGTTAAGCAGTGCATGAGAACATGTCTATGCCATGAAAACCTTTCAAGTCATCCAGTGATTTGCAGTCAATTTCTGAGAGTAACTCAAAGGACCACATTTTCATTTCAACCCCCATTTTTAAGACACACACTTTTTTCCTTTCTCTCTCTCTCTCTCTCTCTTGTTTTTTAACCTTCCTGCTTTCTTTCTTTATACCTCAGGTATATGTGGTATGAAAGACTAATCTTAAACATTTACAGCCTGAGGTTGGTTTGCGGTGTTTATTTCAACTTATTATATATTACAGTAAGTTTTTGATTATATGTGACAATCAATTTGCTGGAATTTATAGCTCTCTGACTAATATGCTTTCATGATGTTCTTGCCCTTAATTTGTGGATTTTATGGAGAGTTTATGAAGGTTAGATTGCCCGCTTCTCTTTCCACTTACACTTTCTTTTTAAATTTCTATACATGTAAATGCATGACAGAGAAAGAAACAGAGAATTTGAAAGCTTAATGGTCGTAAAAAGTGCTAGATTGGTTGTCTCACAGATTGGACTCCCTGGCAGACAAAATCTTTCAAGCACATGCAGTTCCAAGAGGGAACTGCACCATGGCATCAGCAGGGCAGAAGAGGCCAAGAGTGAGGGTGACACAGACAGGGGGACACCATTGGATTTACCCCTTTCTGGCAGAGCACCCTCAGCAGCGGCATCCCTCCTCCTTTCCACACACTTTCTCACTTCTGCCCAGCTCCCCATCTGTTTGCAAACATCCCCTCTGCCTTTGGGATATACGTTGAGATCAATGAGAGGCATTCAGGAACAAAAGAAAGCACCTGGACTTGCAGCCTAGGCCCACATTTTAAAGTTCTTCCTACACTAAACACTTCCTAATTTAAACCCCTTGGTTACAGGATTTAGGTAGCCCTCAAGCAGTGTTTGTTTGATTTTTCAGACCAGAGAAAAAATGTTTAATGTTCTCAGCAAACAGGATTTGACACAGTGCTGAAAGGCAAGAAGGCAGCAGGAGAGGGGGATTCAGGTCAGCATCTTAGCTAAGATAATGAACATGCAAAACAGTAAATAGGCCACAAGTAGAGGCAGATTGCTGCAAGGAGGAGGTAAGAAACCTACTGTGAAAGGGACATAGACAAAAAATCAGGGGCTTCAACGAGTACCCCCACAGGCAGTGATTACAGCAGTCAATGAATGACTGAAAAGCGTGTAACAGCCATGGCATCAGAGTCTGCCCAGCGTACCCTCCTGTGCAGACACCTTCACAGAGGCTGTCTGCTACAAGACTAAGCTGGTCACATCAAAGAAACATCAAGGCAGGTACTGCTGTGAGCTGTAGGGAGAGGGTGACATGAGATGACACCTGATATGACAGGGGGTGAGACCTACTGGAGCCTGAGGCAGAGCCCTGATGGAGGTCAAGGAGATGGGGAGAAGCCAGAACAGACCCAGACACAAGGCATCTCCTACTCACCCGAGCAAGTGCTGTTGTAACAGGTTAGATATGGAGAACAGACCTTCACTTCTGTCTTTATTCTGATCTTCCTTCCAAGATTGTCACCTCATGTGGCCTCAGGCAACTGGGGACTTGTGCTCAAACTGTGGCAAAAACAGAAAAAAGGGATGATGATGATGAGGAGGAATGCTCAGAAAAGGGAAAATGTAGGCACTTAGGAGTCCAAGTTTCAATAAAATTTAACGGGACTGAAGCTTGTGATTGAAATACTGATAGGAACTCTACAACAAATACCTTCTGACCTTAGACAGCACCCAAAATACAAAGCAACCTAAAATTTAGCAAAGAAAACCAGCCTTGCTACAGAACTCTCTAAGAGAGGGAGTCTCTAAGGTATAAAAATGCATTAACAGAAAAAGAGACAACCTTTTTTAAAAATGCCCATGGATTTTAAAATTAATTTCTGTTCAAACTTAGTACATTTTTGCAGTTCTTTGCAATGGCACCATTGCTGTTAAATCACAGAATCACAGAATGTTAGGGATTGGAAGGGACCTCAAAAGATCATCTAGTCCAATCTCCCTGCCAGAGCAGGAATACCTAAATCAGGTCACACAGGAAACAAGACATTTTTTCCCATGGCCTTGCCACTACCCACCTTCCTCACCTAGGCTCTCCCCCTTTCAGGATAATTCTGGTTTGAGATGCAGGTCTTGCCGTTAAAACAATGGGAGCCACCTGAGAAATTCAGATTTGCTATTAGTCTAATTCAAAATGCATCACCTACCACCTTTTGAGAGGGAAGAGGGGGCAGCATGCCAATGGCGGAATTTCCAGAGGTGCTCACTTATTGCTAAATGCCTTTTGGGTGTGCAATGCGACGGGGAAGGGGGAAAGTATACAGTCACTGCCCGATCTCATGGACCTTACTTTTCCTTTTTCATATCCTCACTGAAAAGCTTATACAAAATTAGTAGACTCCACAAAGACTGTAAAATGCTTTACTTCACTCAGAAGAGGGATTAAGTGTATTTTATCTCACGACACTACAGATCTCATGACACCAGAAACTGGGTGAATATTTTGGGACATCTGCACTTCTGAGCTCCTGCCTCAAGCTATTCCTCATTATTTACTGCTAACTAATGAGCAGTCAGGTGGCTGATTCTTTTAACAGAGGGCACCGTTTAGACTGCTGTATACCCTCGAGCGCCATTTACCATCTCACACTTTAGTCTGGGCTTTTCATTTAAGCAAATATCTCCCTTCCTTGAAACACTGCTGGATATAACAGATAGAGAGGCAGCCATGTACCAAAATAGACGTATTTCTAAACATTTCCAGCTGCCTTTAGGGCCCATATAGTATATGAGGTGAGATACTGTGAGGTTTCACCACACAGTAAAGAGCAGCCAAAGGGCATTTTCTAAACTTTTTTTTCCCTACTGTCTTCCATTTGATGAAAGACTTGTGGTTAAACCTTTATCTTCTATAAACATTTAAAAGCAGGTTACCTTTTATTTTCACGTCTCACATTTGTTTCATTAAAAGACAGGTTTTACTGCAGTAATTCAGGTGATTGATACTTTGGATCACCTTCATAAAATAGATGTTAATGATCTGTATCTTTGTCTGTATTCCAGCACAGATGTGCGCACAGATGTATTTACATGCAAGATGCCCACAAAGCAGTGTTTCTTTCTGATGGCATTTTTTCTTTGCTTTTACATAAGGCAGCTCCAATGCACGCGATACGGAAACCTTTAGGAGCAGTGTTTTTGTGATGTTGCTCTCACTCTTGTCCTCCCGCATCCCAGCAGGTACCTCCATGCCAGCCAGCTTAACTGATTTTTAAACACTAGACTGTTGTTGATTCTGTGGCACAAATATGGGTCTGGTTAATAATCAAGAGGGTCCTCATATGAAAGAAAAAGAAGCCTTTTCCTCTGCCTCCTTTGAGTGACTTGGCTGCCACAGTTGGTATTCCTAAATTCTCTCCTGAAATTCCCGCCACAGAAATTTCCTCACCACTGAGGAAAAGAGGAACAACATAGAGTCTGCAGATATGCAGGCATTTTCTGGCATTTTAAAAGGTTATTGCAACTAAGTGTGCTTAGCACAAGTCCACACTTGCATTTATTATTACTGACACTCACCCCTTGTCTCAGTGAAGACACTTTGCAGCAGCTGCTGTCATTGTATTTTGAATATACAGGTTGAACAGGAAGGTGTTACTAACATTTATGTAAGTAATGTCTAAAATGTTTCAAAAAATCAGCACTGACTAAAGTTGCACATCTACATGAACATTAATTCCTCAATGAAGTGACAGATAATAATTTGATAAGTAAACTGTGAACAAAACTGAAGCTCACACAGGAAAGCTGGAATTAGTCAAAAAGCTCAGAAAGCTACAACAGATTTTAAATCTCCCTTGTCCTTAAGCTTCTTTTTCTCCTTAGCAACAAGCCCCAAAATTCTAGTGACGCCAGAAAACTATGAATTTATTTTAAATGAGCTGTGGAAATCTCCCGCTGTCCTGCGTCTCTCTGTCTGAAGCTATGACCTTCCTGTCCTGGTGTCATGTGTCTGATCATATAAAGAAACAGTTCATAGTGTACTTCTTGCATTTTTACGTGTTAATTAAGAGTTTAAAACTGTGTTATATTCCATCTCATTTTTAATTTAATTCTAGTCCAAGCATAAAAAGTTGGTGAAGTCTTTTTTTTTTTTTTAATCTGAGAGTTTTTGCACATTCACAAAACAGTGAGAAGTTGACCAGGAGAAAACAGTTACTGGTGCAGACAAGAGAGATTACATCACTTATTGTTAAAGAGAGAGACCTACCAAAAGCATAAAGTATACAGAAATGTAGGTGTAACAAAACCGTTTGAAATATGTTTTAAATAACAAGCCTGCTAGGAGAGTATCAAAGAAAAAGTCAGAAAAAAAACACCCTAAATGCCCAAATCTTCTTGAAACAGAAGATCTGTGAAGCGAATAGGTGCTTCTGTTTACTAAGCTCAAATAGTTTTCTTCAAATAAAAAACTTTTACATAAAGGCCATTTCCTGAAATAGGTAACTAAGTCTGCCACAGCCTTAACTTAAAAGGAAATTTTGTTTTGAATATGTGTCCTTAAAGCTGTGAAAAACAGATCAGCTTTTTCTTCTCAGTAAACCTCATCTCCCTTTCAAGTGTTCCCTTCAGTGAATAATAATGCCAGAATAATAACTCAAATGATGGGTGAATCGTCATCAGAGTGCATTGGGGGGAAAAAAAAAAAGACAAAATTAAATCCCCAGACACAGCAGACAGGTGCTTTTGTGAAAGAGGCCCAGGATTCCAAATACCAGTCCCGAAAGCTGCAGTGTGCCTTGTGCTAGGAACTCAGGCTGTGATTAATTGATGGCACTTCAGTCTCCTGAGCTGTATTTGGAAAGTCTTTAAAAAGCCTCTTGAGGGAAATACAGATTTGTCTACTGAAAGAAAAGGAAGCTGCAGATTCTCTTCTTCGTTACTGTTTAACATCCAGTAGTTACTGGATGTTTCAATTCATCATCAGACTCAGCCAGGAGGGGTTGTAGCCCATTCAATTAAGAGAAATGTGGGCTGTGGGATCTACAGAATGGGCGAGGACTGGCCTTGTCATCTTACTGTAGTTTATAAAATGAGTTGGCAGAAATAATACACTCCAGAACAACACTGTCAGGACCTTTTTCATAATTAAGGAGAAATCTCGTTAGTTCAGGAGGAAAAACACGAAGAATAATGTTCATCTTGCTAAGATGTATGAGATGAAATTAAATAAGCCTGGTTATTTTTGTTCCTTTATTCTGGCAGTTTCTTTTTAGCTGAAATAAGAGAGTGTACAAATAATAAAACAAAAGGGGAAAAAAAAAAGAAGAAAAAAGGGGAAAAAGCTAACTAGTGATCCATATCATTCAGCAACAACAGAAACAAAGGCCCTGCTAGTCAAATTTATGAGCCTTGAGAGATCTTGGCTGAAGTTGGTGGAGAAATACTTCCATTAACACATCCCCACACATCTAATCCCAAACCCCTTCCCTCACACACTTAAGGAATGAGCTCAAAAGTATCCATGTTTTACTGCAGGCATGAAGTTTCTCTCTCTTTTTTAAAATTTTTAAAATTTTGTGTCTGTCTCTTAGTGCTGATAACTGATATGAACCTCAGAGCGCAGCTGAATACAAAAATATCAGTATTAGCAGCTTTCAGACTTGCCTTTTCATCCAAAACTCCATGAGAAGAGGGAAGTGAGCTCCTGACTACTCCCAGTCTGCCTGGAGAAGATTTTTGACCAGAGCCCACTCTCTGGAGAACAATTCACAGCAGCTCGCATTGCAACAAGAGCTGGACAGCCATCACATGATTTTTACACACATCTCCCATGCAGGTGCCGAGGTATGCAAACGCACGTGAGCAGATTAAAGCAAAATGTGGGGAAAGAGTGAAATGGCCACGAACAGTTAATGCACCCTGACGGCGGGTTCCTGGCCCGACCCAGCCAGGAGAAAGTGCAGCATCCAGCACTCGCTAAAGCCATACTCCTCTCTTCATGTAATTCAACCAGGAAATGTCTTTTTAGACATGCTTAGCTGTGCATAGGTTTATAACATTTCCTAAGCTCTTTCTTTCCTCTTTGGCATTCAGATCTAAGGTTTCCGACTATCCATTTTTCAGGAAAATTAGCAAAGAGCTAGACTCTTTGCAAAGAATAAAATGAGGTAAGTGAACTTCCGCACTGGACTGAGCTCATAACCTTCTGGGTTGTTTGCTCATAAAACGGGAGAAATACTGTTAATCACATTTGCTTTCTCTTAATGTCAAATATTTTCCTAAACAACTCCTACTGAGTGCAGAATATGCTTACTATTGAAATATATGATCGGAAATGGAAACAATACATTTCTGCGTATGTCTAGGTTTGATCTTATACTGGAACTTATGCTGTTGTACCATTCTGAGCACAAAATCCTCTGATCCAGAGGCTGTCAGATAAACAGCAATGCTGACTTCTTGCACACACACATCGAAAATACAAAAAACTAAAATAGTTGTCTTGTCTGGTCATTACTCTAAACCCTTAGCTTTGCATCAGTGATTTCCACGGCAGGCTCAGTGCTGTTAAATGTCCAATTTCTGGTGCCAAGAAATTAATCGAAACTGAAAAGCAGATAGTTTCAAAAAAGTTGCCTTCTACTTGGGGTCATGCTAGATCTTTAATGGATAGTCTTTCACTTTCAGTTCCCTTGTCATCCATCTCCTTTAGAAACATTTCTTCAGGGAAACATTTTACTAAAGTGCTGCAGTCTTCACCTCTCATGGTTGCTGATATTTGCTGGCTCCATAGTATTGCTAAGAATTAATTATTTCATTTCCCTTTTTAAGGGATAGAGAGATTTTGCATTTTTTGGAGGACAGAGAAGGGAGGCTGTCACCCATGAGCTGGAAGAGCTGTTGGCAATGGCAAGGCCACATGAAGACTCCATGTTGCCAGTGGGAAAAGAAAAGCATTAACATTTGTTCTGTCATAAGATATTAAATTAATTCCTTGTTTCAGACAACCGCTATCCTGCTGAAAGGCCAAATCAGCTGAATTATCAGGCATGACAAAACTCAGCACAAACTGAATGCATTACAGTGAAGAAAAACCTGCCATACCTTGCTGCCTTCCTGAGCAAACCATTCACTTGCTGAGGGAAGATGCAGATGTGGCTGCTGAGGAGACGACCTAAGTCTGCAAAGGCAACTGTATCCCCACCTTGGAGCCAGGTTTGATGAAGAAAGTTCCCAAAACTATGCTATCCCCCCCTTTGGCAATGACTCTGAGCTATGCATTACACTATCACACGCTTAGATCATCTCCACTGCAAGCTGCTGCACTAAAAGCAGTCGTTAAAACCATGTGGGAGGTATAAGCCCTTAGAATTATTTGCTTGTCATCATAGGTAGATGGGATGCCCCAAGACATTTTTCCTGTGGCTCTGAACTTTGTCATGAATCGCAGTGGACAGTAGCACTCAGAGTTGCTTTGGCCAGCAGAAGATGCAGGACAACAGAGAACCAATCCATGTCTGTGCCAAGACAAACCTCCTTTGTAAAGGCTCAGCTGGGCATCATCTTCTCCTGCCAGTGCCTGAACAGTCACCTGACAAGGCAAAGCCATTCTTTGCAGGCAGTGGCTGCAATGAAATGTAGGTGACATTGCTTGATAGGTGAGACCCTGACCCCACCACAATATGAATATCCGGTCACTCTGGGCCTGGTCTACAGCCTGCTGAAGTCAAGGAGTACTAAGGTTGCAAATTAAATGCAAACTGTTTTCTGATTTTCTTATCAAGAAAATGCAAAGTCATGAACAGTTTACTAAAATTATTAGCACTAATTTCCCAATTAATTATTGATTGTTGCACATAAAATTTTATACAGTAACGCATGGTGGTTCCACAAAGTGACACTTATGTTTTGAGACAGAGTTAAATATTTGAGTTAGGAAAATTGTGTCTCATTTACAGTCACATTTTCAAGACACGTACATCAGTTTGCTCCCTGGAAAAAAACACATACAGAAGTGGAGTCATTAGTTACATTCTTTGCAACTGCCTGATTTCCACTTCTCTGTACCTGCAGAGACAAGCACACGAGTTTTCACGTTGCTGAATGAAACCACTTGACATAAGCCTTTCTGGCAAAACTCCATCCACATACAAATAAAGAGCTCAGTCTCCTTATAAAGGGAAAAAAAAAAAAAAATGCTGATTTTTAAGTGATTAGGAGCACACACTGCATTAAAAGGAATGAGTTCAGATTACATTTGTAAGACATTGCATCTGCAAGGTAACCAGGGACACCTGTGCTAGTCAAGAGCACAACTGTATTTTAAAGCCTAACAATACCTTTGAAAACTTGGAGGGCTCTTCTTGCCAGTCCCTCTTCTGGGGCAGCAGGAGCAGTGGCCAACAGGGCTTTGACACTTCCACATATTTCCTCAGGGAAAACAACACCTTCAGTCCTGCCTATCTGCTCTGTTCTGCAACAGATTATCTTCAGAAAGCGGCTGTTTAACCGGCATTTGTCAAGCTCTGACCTCCTGCAACAGGGTCCCAGAGTGCTGGTACAGTAAAAATAATACATTTGTACATTTAGACAAATGAGTTCCTCCTTTTCCTTCAGCGGTGTCATCTTGGCTTGTGCGCTCCCTTCAGAGACGCTAACAACTGGCAGCTCTGCTCAGGGAGATCACTGATCTAATTTATTTTTCCTTCTCCCTTTAGGGAATGTTATCACAACGTTCTAAGATCATTGGCTTTTACATCTCACTCCCCTCCCCTGATGAAATGCCTCTGAAATGTCACCACCTGATCTGCAGGGAAGCTGCACCCTCACAAACCCTTCCATTAACTATATCTGTTGACAGCTCGTAGCTTCTTCACCAAGCTGTCTCTCCTTATCCAAGGGGATGCTTCTACAGGACCTTCACAGCTGGCTGTTAACAGTCTCATAATCACAGCTCACAATGTGCTGGTTGACAGACTCTTGTTTTATTAATGTTTTATCCTCAACAATAGCTTTTCCATGATGCTGCTCAGCTTTAACTCACAGACACTATTGTCATGCCATCTCTTGATGCATCTAGGGCTTAGCAGCAAGAGATGTGTTTGCAAACCTAAATAACCCCACCTCCGAGGCCTCAAATTATGCTATTCCTTCTCATTTTTGAGGCATTCAAAACACTTTCACAAGATGGAGAACTTTACAGGTTTGTGCTTGTCCTCAAAGTGTATTTGTTCAGCAGCAGCTCCTTGTAGATGGCTGGTTTGGGGCTGTATTTAAACTGGAAAGCATCTTGGAACAGTTGGATGGGAAATGTGTTACAGGCAAATGCAAACAGTCATCTGGAGGAGCTGCTCTCTGGGGGCTTCCAGACTGTCCTAGCAGCAGAACGTCGATGTTGGCTGGAAAGCCATAATACATAATAAAACACAGGAAGCCCTTTTTTTGTTATTGTTGCTGCAAACTCTGGCAATTTTCTGTGGCACGCAATACTCCGCACCCTTGTGTTCACGTGTTCTTCCACACTGCCTCCTGTCTTCAGGATGACTTCTCTGTTCCAGCTCAGAGAAGTAACATTTTAAAAAACTAAATATTATATTTCTCTTCCCTCCCGAGATGGCAGCTGCCATATGACTTTTGGCCTTCTGACACAGTTGGCACAAGGTCTCCCACAGCGGCACCTTTTAGTACCACTCCAGTTACCCATTGGCAGAGCTGTTGGGCATCAACTGCTCTGATGGGCCAAAGAGCTGGTGCTTTTACACCTCTGCCGCGATAAGGCAGAACTTTTCTATTTCTCACACTAGGACTAGAAAAGTGGTAGTTTGTACGGCAGTGGCAAAAGTACCCATTTCAAGAAAACCTATTCTCCATCTTCAGGCAGAGTATTCCCTTTAAAGATAAAACCAACTTATTTTGGTCTATGAGATATTCACCAGAGCTTACCCCTGCCTAGGCTTTAACATGCCCAATTTTGCATTTTCCCATCCTTATCTCCAATTTTGTTCTGCCAAATACAAACTAGACTATTTACACATTTACTCAGTAGCCCTGTGTGTTCCGAGACAAAAATAATTACATTATTCAGAAACATGCATTCTTTTGCCATTGCCTAACCTTTTACCTCTATAAATACACATCCAGATTCTGCATCACAGAAGTAAAAGTTCTGTCCCCTTAATTAAAAAACTGAGTCATTTCAATTTTTTAAAAATCATACTTAAAAGTAGAACTGAATGGACTTACTCTACAGAGGAGTGTAGGCACTTGCTAATTAACCTCTTACTGCTCAATAAAACGCATGATGAGTTTTAAAAAAATTATTATTGAAAACAATGAATTTATATAAATTCAAAGTATGAAATTGCTGAGAGTAGGGACATTAAAGGTATTAGCTGATGCACTATTATTATTTCATGACAGCTTCCAGAATATCTTTACAGAGAAATATTTTTGTGTGCGTGTATATATGTGCATATATTTATTAATGTATATGTATATAAGTATATAAATAAAATAAGAATAATGCAATGAAGACTACATATTAAAAAAACTTGGCAACTGTAGTAGGCAGGTGTTTCCCATGGCTCTCTGTTAAAGAGCATTCTGCAGCTAACGATGCTGTCAAAGACTGCCTGTAGACCAGAAACATATGCATCAACTGAAGACTACAGCCATGAAAGACCTGCAGGTATATGGGTAAAAAACCAAGGCTAAACATCAGCGCACTCATTACACTCAATCCTACATCTAAAAGCATCTTTAAACAAAGAAGTTGTTGTCTAGAATGATATGCACACCGGTAACATGGGAGCTGCAAACATTGTTACTTCCACTCTGGAATAAAATCAAAGGCGAAGGGCCAGATTCCTATAAAGTAACGTTCAGTCTCCCACTTTTCCTCTTAGGTTACATCCAAGAGAAAGCAAAGCATAGGATCAGATTCTGGTCTTCCAGCAGTATGAAAGGCCCCATTGAAGTCAATGTGTAAAACTCAGCAGTTCCCCTACCATGCAATTTTCTACATAACATTTGTGCCATTTCCCACTGGAATTAATGGTAGCCATGAAAATCTCCTGAATTCAAGGCTTTGGAGTGGATGCACAGCTGCAGAGGGAGCAGGATGAGTGGGAACTCTTGTCATACCCAGTGCTCCCACCAGTTAAGACCCCTGCCTCATGCCCACTCTGCAGCTATGGAACTTTTCAATCTGGGAGCAGGGTTTGCCACTTATTATTTCTTAATAAACAAAAATAAATAGGTAACAGAAAATGTGAACACATCCACCTTGGTTAAGCAGCCTGATCACCTGTGGTATGTAGCATATCCAGCTTGCAGCATAAAACAGGCAGTAACCTGATCAGGGAAACACAAGCCTGGGGAAGCAGCCTTACAGCCTAGGCTGCCCTGTCTCCCCAGGCTCAGCTCTGCCCTCCAAAGCCAGTCATTGCCCCTACCTAGGATTAGCCCAGCCTTTTCATAGTCAAAGATAACACACTGCACATCAGAAGTGATGCACAGCACGTCTGGCTTTCCAAATCTGGAAGCCAGCAATAGCATATCTCCAGCAGTAACTGTTACTCTTCCTAAAAAATGATAATATTTTCTTTGAGTTATTAAATAAATAAATAAGTCTCTCTCTCCCCCCCAGTGTTACAAGCACCTCCCTCAGGAAACTATCTTCAACCCAAGAAAACAGCAAATGCAAGGTATTTTCAGGCAGATGGATTTTATCTAGGGTTCCAGCAATTTAACTGAAGGCTAGAAACTCCACCCATATCATAACCCACATAGTTTCCTTCTGTTTACCTGTGTAGGCTCTAATCACCTGTGCAACATCTGTTGGTACTCTAGCATTACTGGCAAGACACCAAAATAACTGTATTCTGTATAACTAACAGTTGCAGTTTCCATGTCTCTCCTGGTCTGCCTGCTTCAGTTTTCAAAGTCAGAATAAACCCTTCCTGCCCATCAGGGTGGGAGTGGGATCTGGAAATGCCCCCTTCAAGGGTGTGATAGAAACCAGAACTGCATGATTATGGTGCTTCTTCAAAAATATGTCTTTGGGTAATTTTCAATTCCTGTATGAAAGTGTAGGATTAGATGATAAAAAATAAACCACAATCAGAGTAGCAGAGTTAAATACCGAGCCCTCTTGGACACACACTCAGAAGCACTCAGAGGAACCACTATCTACACCCTTCAGATTTCTAAAATACGTATTTTGAAGCACTTTTTTAAAGCACAGATTTGTTTCCAGGTTTGGGGGCAACTGTACACCACCAGGAGAACAGAACTACCTTTGCAATGTGTTTTATGTATCTGGGGAGCAACTGCCCCCCTCCTACAGGGGCTGCGATCAAAGCAGAGGCAGCAGAAGAGGAGAGTGGTAGGTGGGGAGAAGCAGCTGAGATCTGGAAGTAAAGTTGTTTCCTCAAGATTGCACACCAGACCAGAGCTGGAAGTGAGTCATTTCATCAGAATGGGGGTTTTTACCTCTGGGTTTTCCAGAGGTCATGGCCAAACCAACGTCAGTGCTGTTGAGACTTTCAGAATCTCCTTTTTCTTTCATCTTTCCCATTCCCTTGGCTTCTCTACAGCAGACGTTTCACATGAGGTGAAGGAGGTCCCAGCACAGCAAAGGTGCTCCCACTCCTCAGGGAGCACCTAACACCTCCACCGCCCCACTTGGGCTTCACCACTGCCATCTGGCCCCACCGGCCTCTCCTCCTCCCCACAGGTGAGGATCAAAGAGAGACCTCCAATGGCTGCAACTCAAGCGTGAGACCCCGCTGCGACGGCGGAGATGCCTTCGTGCACAGTAAACCTGCAGTTGCCATTTCCGCTGCGTCTAACTATCTCACAGGTCCTGAGGAAAAGGCAAAACAAAGCTATAGGATTACACATACACTGAGGGAATACAGGGATCTGTAACACAGACATATTTACATCACTGATTAAGATCAGTAAAGTTAACTAGAGAGCAAAACCAAAGAAGGTCATAATATACATATATTTTCAATCTATAACTTATTCTCTCTTATTTTTTTTTTCTTCTCAAACCCATCAAGATAAAAAAGAAAAACAAAAGTGCAAAACAGCTTCCCCAGGGGAGAGGCAAGAAATATGGTGTTCGTGGCTGAGGAAAATAATGTGCTTTTCTGTTCCTGAAAAATATCTCACACACTTGGATTACTCCAGCTTTTCCTCAAAATTTACACAGATGCTGCTGACCATTTCCCTTTTATACTGATTAGCTTTTTCCAGGAAGCATTTTTTTCCCAAAACACCCCTTTCCTTCCTGAAGAAGCTTGGTTCACGTTAGAGGATGTTTCTGTCAGAATGAAGTCAGAGAGTTATTTTCAAGATAGAAATCTTATGTAGAAAGTGATTCTTCAAGACTTGTGAAGAAAGTAGTTTGGAATAAACTCCAAAAACCTATAAAAATACCTTTTTTGCTTAGTGGGTTTTTTGGGGGGCTTTTGGGGTTTTTTTGATATATATTTTTATTTTATGAAGGACAGGGGCTTTTATAGCTCTGAATAAGTATAACTTATAAAGTATAACTTAATAAGCAACTGCTTATCTCACTCAGAAAATATTCCTACCAAATACTGCAAAAATATTTTGATACAGCAACAGTAAATAGGAGCAGAAAGTAACTCACATCAGTGACAAGAATTTTGTCATATGCTAAAAGTGTGCTAGTTTCTTCTCTGGACTGAGATTACTCACATGTGTTTGGTAGGTCTGGACTGCAGAGCATAAATCAATTTGTGCAGGACTGACAGAACTTGCTGGGGCTATTTCTGTCTCTGTCTTTCATAATGTCACTACCAAAATTGCTAAAACAATATTGAAAGAAAATCACATAAATAAAACATAAACACATCTTAAAAAGAAATCATAAACTCAGCCAAAGACTTGATGTAGTGAGCAATATGAGGAACAGTATTCAATAAAGAAAACACAGTAAATAATCTGAAAATTGAGATCTGTATACCTTGTGATGATGTATGATCAAAGAACACGTCTTCTGGGACCTCTCTGGATTTAAGCTTAGGCACCTGCTTTGCACAGATGGATTAAAAGGGTAATACAAATGCTGGGAACAGATTTTGTCTCCTGAAACTATAATCAATAATGTTGCATGCATATTAATTCAACATACATAAATAACAATGTAATAGATGCAAATATTTATAAGAAATACTGCTGCAAAGCACAGGGTTTCCATCTGCATGTCAATGCTAAGTTTCCCGTGACTTTACCAGTGGAAGATCAGGCCTCCAGTTTAAATTAAAATGTAATTGCTGAGATTACCCTAGGGGGAAAAGAGCTCGTGGGGACAAGGGAGAACCACTCAGAGATTTGGGACAACTCTGTCAAGTGATTTCTGAATCAAAATTACTATTTTTCTAAAACTTGAAACACAGCCAAAAATTCATCCCTGAAGTTTAAGAAAATCACTGTATTCATCAAACCACTGAAAAACTACAGCTTCCATGCAAGGCTAGAGGTCTTTTTCCACCCCCCCTAATTAACGCATGTTTCTGTTCTCTCACTTCACCATTATGCTCAAAACAAGAAGCCCCACCATCACCAAGGAACTGGGAGGACTGAAGGCAGAATCACCTGCTTCCCAGTTAAAGTCACAAAACCTGGCGCTTATCCTGACGTGACCAAAGTATTTTGCAAATCTGTGGACACCCTCATGCAACAGTTTTTAGCATTTACTCTGTTTCTCGCTGGTTATTTCCAGACACTAAGAAACCTACCTCTTAGTGACATCTTCGTTGACAGACTCACCATGAAAGCACACCTGGCGTAGCTTGAAACAGAAGAGATCTGTCAGGCTCTCGTAAGTCCTTAAAAAAAGTTAAAACAAGTAGTGAGTTTGTGCAGGACAGCTATGCTTTCTGCTCCTTATACTGTCTCTTTGCTGCACTGAAAATTTATAGCCTTCAGGTTCCTGAACTGACATCATCCTGGTTAATCGCATTCACCGGTGACATGATATAGCCGTAAAAATAATGTTCAACTGACACTAGCTTAGTTTTTTATTTTTTACCGAAGTAACACACTCAATACAAAAATCACATTTCCTTGTACGCTTCAAAGGACCAACAGTGTGTATATGCACACACATTCACACATGCGGGTGCACAACTGTACATAGGAGCCATCTGTCACAATCAGTTTCTTTAAAAACATTATTAACTCAGAGACAGGCAGGAGCCTTGGAAGCAAGGGAAAAAAATTGCTAAGATAATGACTTTACTCTAAACAACCTGACAATCTCTCCTTCTTTGGCATTTTTAAAATTATTTAGAAAGACAGAATATGATGAGGCAACTTGCATGACCAGTGTCACCGGTTTAGAGTTTCTTCAAGCAGCTGAATTTATACTGCTGTGGAGTAGAATAATTTTATTTTTTTATGCTTAGCTTATAACTATGGAAAATCCTTTACAAGCATGCTTCCTCCTAACGCAGTGCCTATCCAGTCTGTCCTGAAACATGAACACTGACCCATATTCTTCCTTTCAAAAATGGCAATGGTCCAAGGAGTTTTCCACTCCTATGCTTTTGGGGTTTGGTTTGGTCTTGTGTTTAGGAGCTAATTTCTTCTAACTTACTACCGAAGTATTACAGATTCTCAGAGAGAAGATGCTCATGAACAAGATCCATTGTCATGAAACATTTGCCTTCCTGCTGAATTTCTTATGAATATGGGTGGGAAAAGGTAGTATCGTC